>CAVNZL010000021.1:0-327500 GCA_963693355.1 Pontia daplidice
AAACCATATTTATCTACAGTATTGTACAGTGTATTCATTACTATACTCCAATATATAGTCTAGATCTGATCTGGGATGATTATCTGGATCTAGAGTCAAGTGCTAACTGACAAGTGTCCTGTATTTTATTACAAAACTTTTTCGAAATAATTTTTCAGATTGCAAGTTCATCTCAAAGAGAGAATGCATGCACTAGAAGAGAAGAATGCGTTGCAGCAAGAGTTAGAAAAGACTCGTAAATACGCAGATGAGTTGCTGCACGAGAAACAGGAGATACTGAAGGAACTCGCCAAGTGGAGGATGGAGACTGAACAGGTATATACACATACACACACCTGATACACATATATCTAAATAGTTTTTATAACATATAAAGTTATAAATACATGTAACGCCCAGACCATGGCTCTTCGCACAAATGGTACCGTACTGGGTGTCGAATTTCCGTGGGCCAATTTGACAGTCCGGTATTGTGACCCTAATAGGTTGATGCTTAATGAAAGACAATACTAAACTAGACCTATTTGGACTTGGCAGTCCGTCTGTGAAATGAATATTTAAGACAAACAATTTGTTACCTACAATAATGGGTTCTACAACCGTTCAGCTCCATTTGGCTAATTTTTTAAAATAATTTAAATAAAGGCTTCATTTTTTGTTCTGCAGCTAAAGCGTCAGATGCTGCAACAAGAGATAGCGTTCAACATTCAGCAGACGGACGCGTTGACTCGTTCGCTGTCCCCTGCTGGTCCGCAGCCGCCGCCGCCGGGACTCTTCCAGCCTAAAGTAGGCACAATTCATTGAACCAACAAAATCCTTGTATTTAAATCTACGCTTAAAATGCTGTTTTTATAACTACTTCAAGCGCGACAAGTACAAACAATTCTTAATTGCTTTTCTCGGTTTGGAGCTGTTTAGTTGAATTAAACTGTTTGCAACAATTAAATAATGTTTGGTTGCGTCGCTTCACACTGATGAAGATATAAAATATATTACATACTAGCTGACCACGCAAACGTTGTCTTGCCATACATGTGATTTCAATTTTCAAGAAATAATTAAAAAATAGGGGTTAATCGTAGAGGGTTAAAAATTTATCGTTATATGTATTTTTGTATGTTGTATCATAAAAAAATAGAAACTAAAATTTTTTTAAAAAATAAAAAATTAGGGGTGGACTACCCCTAACTTTTATGGGGTTGAATAATGTTAGCCGATTTTCAGACCTACTCAAGACGCTCACAAAGTTTCATGAGAATCGGTTAAGCCCTTTCGGAGGAGTATGGGAACGAAAACTGTGACACGAGAATTTTATATTAAGATTATTAGATGTTTAAATATTATTGTTTCAATTTCAGTTGGATGGTTCGTGGGAGAAACTTCAGCAAGCTCATGTCCTCGCAACTGTTCAGCAAGGCTTTGATGTCACGAGTGATGCGGAGGTCAGTTTAATCATTTTTGAAATTTTCTAAGATTTTTGTAAGGGCGATATTAAATATAAGTCTATAATAATAATATATATAAATAACTGTTACATTAACAAGAATCCTTATCTTTCAGAACGACGAGTCCGAGGGCGCCGAAGGTGGGCACACGGATGCAGCTGCCCTGGCCCTCATGCTGCAGGAACAGCTGGACGCCATCAACACCGAGATACGCCTCATACAGGAGGAGAAGCAGAGCACCGAGGCTCGAGCTGAGGAACTGGAGTCCAGGGTAGGTAAACCTAAAGGCAAACATTCATACGACTGGTTACCAGTGAATAAGCGCATTTATGTTTCTCTTTGACATCAATTCTAATTTTTCTGTGAATAGATGAAAAGTGTTTTGTTTTACAGGTTGGCAGCTATGAACACATGAATGTTGTATCGCGTCGCGCCGAATCTCCCCCGCCAGCTGCCTCCCCTTCGCACACACACATGCATCACAAGTACCATACTGTAAGTTTGCAACACAGACATACACAGTGAATTGTCATTTTCAGCGTCGATTTCTGTTATAATACGTCCAAGTACTGATAATATGCAAATAATAATAATTGAAGTCGGTCCTCTGGTTTTGACGCTTAGGTATCCCTTTAAAGATCTATCAGTTATACAATTATACCGTGTGTCAGGCGCCTGCGTCAATGTCACCTGCGCACGCGCACTACCGTGCGGCCTTCGCCTCTGAGAGCCTGCCTTCCAGTCAGGTGCGTGCTAACCCTCTGTCCTTTTCACACACCTTCATCGTCTCCAAATTATATATATTCTCTTCTGGAGAATTTCTGTCCTCAAAAGTGACTTTTGCAAAAAGCTTAATATAATGTAAGTCTTTGTTTATCAACTATTTGCACACTTAATGCAAACTATACCAGTTTACCTTGGGGCTAACCGATCATCTGTGAAATTTATCCTAATATGTAAATTTTTAATGAACCTTGCTATGAGAACTCCTATATACCGTTTCCCACATCCTAACAGTCCTCAGCACGATTTTTAATTGCACAGAGAGACAGAGCTAAATGTTTGATCTCTTCTAGAATTGTATCTTAAGTGTTATGCTCAAGCTTTAATATTTAGGTATATTTGGAAAAGTAAATATTTACTATTTGTGGTAGACTTGTTGACTAGAAGTCTAGCTTGGTTGCAATGTGAACGTACAACTTTGATGTTTGCATTTAACGTATATATTAGAACGTATATCATAAGCCAGCTTTTGTACTTTAGCAAATTTACGAAAATTCAAATATCGTAGCAAAGTTGGAAATATGGAAGATATTATGCTTGATATAATATTTATGTATGTTGATTTTCAGGAACTTTAAATTGTTCTATGTAAAGCAAGAGCCCCAGTTAAGACAACTTGGAGTAAAAAATCCTATGTCTATGGTCCGTTGATAATTGTGTCTACGCTTTAAGAATTTTTTTTAGATTATTAAGTTTAATAGAAATATTTCTGGTAATTTCTTAAGGAAAACATTAGATGGCCGTAATTGGTGCAATGGTATGGCTACAACTGGGGAAATAACACCTTTTTTATAGTATATAGAAGAATATCAAGAAAAATATAATACCTGATGAAGCATCACATAAAAACTTCAAAGATAAATTTCTTCTTTCTTTTTTTTTTAAATGTTTTTATAAAAATAGCGAATTTTCAAACATTGAAATTTTTAAAGTGGTCAAAACTGGGGCTCCTGCTCTATAATTATATATACTTATTCAGTGTAAAATTAATGATAATAACAAGTATTCATATATTGCTTATATTTGACTCCATTCAGTAATCACTGGCCTCTGCACATTGAAGTGCCAACCTAAGCATATGTTAGAATAACACTAATACAGTTGCAGCTGTGCGAGGAGGGCGTGGCAGGAGTGGGTGTGGCTGGTGTGGGTATGGGCGGGGTCGTTGAAGGGGCGGAATCCCCATTAACGGCGCGTTCGCTGCGACTTGAAAGGGCCGCCAGGGCTATTCACGCTGAGCGAGATCGTTTGAGAACTCATTATCCTACGCCCTATGACTCGTAAGTATTATTTAATTATAACTTATTGTTCTTTTATAGAAGTCTAACTTGAGTGTACATTATAATTGTAATTTCTAATCAGTAACTAATATTATTAATAATTCATTTATGCTGCCAAGGAGTTCTATAATGTCTGGGAGTATGGCCCGGATCCCAATGCACAGGTGTTTCTTAAATTTTTTTCTACCTAACCTATCAACTTACATAAGTGTTATATTTATTATTTTGATAAATGTATAGATAAGTCTACTCATCTGCAACATTAAGACAATAGAATAAGAAAATGTTTAATTTTTATTGTAATATTGGATGGCTTTTCAACATGTCATGCTAAATATCCATTCTCCATACAGCAGTTCAAGCCAGGAGTCGCTGGGCGGTGGTACCAGCACTTGGGGCGGTGGGGCATCGCCAGGCCTTCCCCGCGGCGTATCCTCAGCTGCTTCGGCGGTCTCGATTGCGTCCATGCACCAGCAGAAGAAGCGCGGCATTAAGAGCTCGCTGGGAAGATTTTTCAGTAAAAAGGACAAAGCTGGAATGCCGGTGAGTTCAATCAACAAAATGGTCACCTGGTCATCTGGTCAGAGTAAAAATAAATCGCATTTTAATCTTCATGTTTTGATAATTATATTAGTGATTATTAATCATTAGGTTTAGGACTCCTAGGCTTGTGTGATATTAGGCTGATAAATGTTCATTATTACTGTCCCTGAAAACCAGACCATTACATATTACGTAATTTATATGCATACGCAGGTACAAGGCCAAGGGGGCCGGACCCTATCATCAGTGTCCTCGTTAGGCTTGTCGTCGCTGGCCGACGACGACAGTCAGATGTCGCAAAGCGGTGTGCAAGCGCCGCTACAGCACGCGGAATACGCGAGAACTAAAACAAAGTTAGTATTCGTTTATACAGTGTTTTAAATTTTTTGTTTGGTAGATAGTTTCACAGTCACAAGACATATTGTATAAACTTTAATGACGCGTATTCTCACGAATACTGCTGACGGACTATCTAGCTTCAAGTGTCAAATGATAAATAAGTTAATCTACCTTTGTCATCGGTAAAATGAAATGTTACACACCCCGTATTTCAGAGAGCGCGACTACCGCCACGAGCTATTGGGCGAGGCGATGCGGGCCGGCACGCCCTTCGCGCTGTGGAATGGGCCCACCGTGGTGGCCTGGCTCGAGCTGTGGGTGGGCATGCCCGCCTGGTACGTGGCCGCCTGCCGGGGCTAACGTCAAGTCCGGCGCCATCATGTCGGCCTTGTCCGACCAGGAGATACAGAGGGAGATAGGTGAGTATAGTGATAGGAAGTTGTGTTAGTATTCTTAACACCAGCTATAAACACCTTTGAGCTTACCGACGGCGTGAAAAATATTATTACGATCCCTATTTCTTAAATATAAATACACATGAATATGTGTATTTTAATTTTCATTTAGTAATCTATTTATCACTACAAAATTTGCATTGGGAATAAATCAATTTTTATGGTAGTTATGGTTAAGTATTTTGGCTATAGTATAATCCATCATATGTAATGTCAATCCATCATATACTGAAGCGATTTCGCCAACACATATGTGTTATCCTGATGTATAAGCTATATTATTGTATGGTTACATTAAAATTCATTGAGTAGTTTTTACGTTAAAGAATAACAAACATCCAAACATACTTACAACGTAATAACAACTTTACGTTTACGATGTTAAAGTATTATATTTATTCCAGGTATCAGTAACCCCCTGCACCGACTGAAGCTCCGTCTAGCGATCCAAGAGATGGTATCTCTGACGTCACCCTCAGCCCCTCGCGGCACGGCGTGTGCGGCGCTGGCCTTTGGAGACATGAACCATGAATGGATCGGAAACGTTTGGCTGCCTTCTTTAGGTACATAACTTATATAAATCTCACATACATATTTGCAAGCATTTTTTTCTATAAAGACAATACTTTACCCCTACTTTTTTATCAAAATTTTCCATCCGTTTAACTATTTTTTTCTAGTCCAACAAAAGATCTTCTATTTTCACATTTAACAAAGGGATGACTCTTTTGTAGGTTTACCCCAGTATAGGACGACCTTCATGGAATGTTTGGTCGACGCTCGTATGTTAGAGCATCTCACTAAGAGAGACTTACGCACGCAACTCAAGATGCTTGACAGTTTTCACAGGTGAAATATTTGACTAACTAAAATTTAAATGGAGTATATGCAAAAACCTATAGCTAAACATTTGTGTCGTTGAATGTATTTCAGTAATGTTTACACAAAACCTACTGGAATGATTTTAAAAATCACCATTTCATTTTTTACCGAATGAGATATACTATTTAAACAAAATAGAGATGACTTATAACAATGCAATAAAATGACATAAGATGTGAATGAAATAGTACTAGGAGAGCCTGTTCTGAAAAAAAGTTTACAGGTACACAGGACTAGTCTACATTTGATATTATATTTACAATAGTGACTATGTTTAAACTAAGTTATAAGATGTAATATTTTTAGCGTTAAGTGTCTGCTATATTATAAGTTCTATCGCATTAGTAATGATGTAGACAGGCTAAATAAAGAAATATTGAAATGTTCAGGACCTCCCTCCACTTCGGCGTGGCGTGCCTGAAGCGCGTGGGCTATTCGGTGCGCGCCCTGGAAGAGCGCCGTCGCTCCGCAGAGCACTGCATACGAGACGTGCTCGTCTGGACCAACGAGAGGCTGCAGCGGTGGCTCACTGCCATTAACCTCAAGGTATCCTCCTTCCTTCCTTTCACTGACTTTTTTCTTTAACTGAATGACTTTTAAGTCTCTTCCTGAATATCCCTTGTTTTAGGAGTACGCAGCTAACTTGTCAGAGAGCGGAGTGCACGGCGCCTTAATCGCGTTGGACGATAACTTCGACGCCAACAGCATGGCGCTTGCGCTGCAGATTCCCACACAAAATACGCAGGTAATTTATTTCATTAATCGTATTTCACTGAGGATGATTTATGCCTTGTTAAAATCAAATATTACTTAAAAATAAATATTGCACAATTTCTTTAAGCGTTAATAGTAATCCTATATATAAAAAAATCCAACCTAATGGCCGAATGGGTTCCATTGGCAGTTCAGAGAGGTTCAGTCTTTGATATCAATGACTTAAGAAATTGAATTTCCAGGCGCGACAAATCCTCGAAATGGAGTTCAACAGCTTGCTGGCGAACGGCACGGAGCGCAAGGCGCGGCAGCCGCACGAGCACGCGCCCGCTTCCTGACACCACACCATCAACTAAGTGACGTAACCCAGTGACGTCACACTTAATCGGGGCCTATTAGTTGCAAGATCTGATCCCTGTGTGCAATGAGACGCTTGAGGTAAACCCGCTGCCGTATTCTGTATATATTGGTCTCCGATTCGTAGGATGACTGGCAACACTGTCGGGAACACCAACTAGTCAATACAACTTTGTCCCGCTAGTGTTGCCATTGTTAATTGTGAAAGGTTCAAATGCGTTTTCGATTGTTCGAGCTCTAGTATTAAAAAAAAGGATCTATATTAAGTCGTATAAAGACTTCCATCTTACATAGTTATAGTATGTATGAGTCCGTTTTGGATATAAAAGTTGTTAAACCTACTGATCCATTTGAGATCAAGAACTATTTTATATTGGAGCTCACGATATGTCTGACGATGTATAATACAATTTTATTTGAAGGTAAAATTTTTACATAATTGATGGTTAGCGTGATGCTTTACAACATGTAACGAAGTGCTCTAACGTAGATTTCCTATGTACTTAAATACAAAATGTATTCAAATATTTAATGAAAGTTAACTCGCTTAAGCCTTAATAGGATATTCTCGGGAGATATCATTACTTATTTATTTTTATTTAATTCAAATTGGCGCATTATGTCTGAATGTATTTGATAAGTGTTCTAACATCAAAGTAAGTGCCTGGCTAAAGCTGTGGTCAGTGTATGTAAATAGCTAATATTAGAAGATATATGTATGCTTCTTAATTACGTAGGATTTAATAGACAAATAATATTTAATATCGACACATTTAAATTTCCAGTGATTAAACCCATTACCAAATAACGATATTACGAAAATTACGTGTTTACGTATTTCTCATAAACATATGTTCGTAAATATAATATGTTGTCCTAATCGTTCATCAACAAAGCAACAATTTTAAAATAAAAACAACACTATAACATTTCGAGGTTTATAGTATGTCCATATTTTAAGCGTGAATATACAATATATAGTGTCTTCTATTTGATATAATTTTATTAAGCGTAGGTAATAATGGGTTTGAAGTAAAATTGGAAGCATACATACATCAGCCGTGTACAGTGTTGACGCGTCATTTTGTAATCTTTTATATCTACGTAGTTAGGATATATTTTGTTAATTTAGTACAGACATCACTTTTTGACCCGGTGTACGCTATATCAAATTACATAATACATTTTCGACCTTATTTTATTTGTAACACCATGTAATAGGACAGAAATGCAAAAAAATATACAATTTACACAAATTATTTGTCACCGAGAATTATTTTTAGCGTGGGTGTTGTAGCGGACACCGCTTCAATGAACTAGATAAGTAATAAAATGTACTATTGTATAGCTATACTAATATAATTTAACCGAATCTATTGTTGTAAATATGGTTTATACATAGCGTTTATATATCGTAGCAATACCTAGCTAGGATGTGTTCAGACTAGACATTTGTTTTATATTGCTTAATTTATTTGTAGACTATTATTTATTAATGCTTCGCATTCGGTAAATGAATACATATTACCTCATATTGTCTTATTCTAACGGTTGTCGAAATATCACAATGTTTTATATGTACCTAAAATAGTTGTTTTAGTTGGACTGTCAAGTGCAAAAGGCGTCGAGCTCACTTTTGTATTTGACTTTACCTGGTTATAGATTTATCGAAACGATATATATTATGAACAGTATTATAATAATTAGAATGTGACCACGCACTAAATAAACTAGATCAACATGAATTGGCAAATGAAAATTGAAGTTTGGACGCACAATTTTATAAATGTTAAGTGCAGTAGGGGCGTTTGCAAATTTGTCTATTTAAAGATAGGTGTGTGAGATGGGGTTTAGATATCCTATGCACTTGTATAACAGGATTATATCAAAATGTTTGTAATGGTAATGAAATAATAGATAGCGATCTTTTATTTTTTAGCTACGAACTAGTCTACTTCAGTTATCCCAAAATCATTAACAAAATTTTATGTGTTAGAGAATTAATATGTGGTCACATGTATTAGTGCTATAATATAGTTAAATTGCGGCGGCTAGTCAAATCGTTTCGGAAATTCAAATCGGTTTAAAATATTGTTTCGAAATTATTTGTGACCGGTTTGAATGATAGAAATTTCTCTAGGCGGCGAGCGCGCATATCATTCGATCATTATAATTTGTGAATCTAGACGCAGCCATTTTTTGTATCGGTTCTATCCATAGACACAATTTGACCCCCCACTTTTGAATCATACAAAAGACTTCCCATAAAGGCATGAGAACGGCTATATAAATATCCCATACATTGTTCCTTTCGTGTAGTATCCGAAACTCCACAAGTGCCAACAGACGCAGCTAGATAACAATATTTAGTATATTTTTTGTATCTCAATAGTGACATTCCAGGCAGAATATGGCTCGCGCAACCAAAGAGTACAGTTACCTTCATAAGGAATTAATGTTATATAGGGTGATAGAAAATTGTATATAATTTTTGCATGTAAAATCGATGGTTAAGGATACCGCGACGTATCCGTCTGTTTGCGGTCACATTCCAGGCTTCGTGTGAGTTAGCGCTTCGCCTCCTGTTTAAATTGAAATATTCGAGATATCGGGGCATTCAAGTATTGTATTCAGCTATTGTGTTGACCAATGTAATCTGAACTGTGTAACCTTTGTAAAGACTTACCAACGTGCGATGACTTACGTTATGCATAATGATAAGAGGTAAATACAATTTACACAATATTATAAATAGTTTTATTTACTTCCTCACTGTGAACCTTAACGAATTGTTTTTTAGATTATTTATAAAGTAAATAAATCATGTTATTGTTACTAATATGGAAAACGGAAATATTTATAGCATATTCATAGATATGCGTGGTTTTATGAACACGATCTATTGTACGAAAGTGACGTGACCCTAGAGCGTGTTACACTATTTTTTTTTTTTTGATAATGGTTAGGATGGAGACAAAAATGTAAAAGAATAAATACAATAATAGATATGAAAAATATTTAAGTTAAAATTATAGTGAAAGAAACATTATATTTACTTTATATTAGTTAGTTGATATAAACAAATTAACTGTACAAACATTTTATTGAAATTCACATTTGTGGTATCTTCTTGTTTGACATTTTACTTATTTGTCTACAAATTTTCTTTTTTAATTCCTTTTGACGTTTGATTTTTCGCCATTCCTCTTCCTCTTTTTGTTTCTTAAACTTCTTTATTCTCTCTTTAGTTGCTGCCTTTTGATCTTTTTTCTTCTTGTTAAAGTTAGTTTTTATCATGTTCATAACATTAGACACTTTTTGCTCATATGGACTCTTGATAACTGCTATCCTGTCTTTGAATATATCTTTCTTGGTACTTGTGGATAGGGTACTTTTCTTGGGTTTGAACCTATATGGAAGTCCTTTCTGTAACTGTTTAGGGATGACCAATGGTTTGAATACTTTAGGTTGTCTTACAATATCAGTATACATTGAATCTGTATTTGCTTCACTCTTTATATTTTTCTCTCGTTTCAGTTGTCCTTTCGTCTTCATTCCTTGCCACGCGTTTTTGTTTCCTATCGGAAGCAATAAATTGACAACTGGTGCATAGAATTTAGTCACATCGACTTTAAACCAAGTTCGACAGAAGACCAAATCACTCATTTGTATTTTATCTTCAAAGGTGGCCCGAAATGCTCCTTCCGGTTTATTTAGAGCTTTTTTAATCTGTCCTCTAATTCCTGACACTGTTTTTATCCTTGCTCCCTCAAATTTAGCTACTTCTAAGGTACTTGAAAACATATCTTTTATAAAAGCAGTTTTCTTATAAATCTTTAAAGGTGTCCCAATTAGTTTTAGTTTTTTCATTATCTGAGTAGATTTATTTATTTCATTAACACTGCCAGTTGCAGCAATTCTAAAGCCTAACTGCTTTATTTCATTTATGTTATTAGTAACAGTCTGTAAAGCTAGGAACCCAGTGTTTTGTGGTGTTATAGGACCATAGAAATGCATGTTACATGTGACATGTTCAGGTGTATATTTCAAATATCTGCATTTGAGATCATCTTCAATTTTTGAATATATTGGTAATGTTTGAAAACGTCTCCAACCAAGTGAGATGATTATAGGGTCATTGGTTTTTAATATCTTTTTATACCACCTATGTTTCTTCACTTTACAAGACACAAATCCAATATTCTGTTCTGCCATATTTAGTGCTCCAATCAAAATTGGATAGCTCTCATCTAAATTTGTAACAAATTCTGAAGGCATGTTTTTGAAAAGCATACGAACATAAAGACCAGGCCTGAATCCTTCCACCTCCACCCTTAGTCCATCATCCAAATTTTCAAAGACTGATTTGTTTAATTCAGACTGTTTTAAAGCTTCGGCCTTGAGATTTTCATAATAAGAATGATCTCCTTTTATTCTATGATCATCTGGATTGTCGTACTCTGAATCAAATTTAGCTTTTAATTTTAATTTTTTTTCCAAAATTTCAGATTTGGATTCATCTGTTTTTCTCTTTAAACCATCTTTTGCTTTATCTGATTCTTGGGCTTCGTGTTTTTCGCCAGTTTCTAGATCTTCAAAATCACCAAATATTTCATCATCTCCATCACTTGCATCATCTAATTTAAGAAGTTCCTCTGCATCTTCATCCGCCGATCTTTTGCCAGTTACAAAGCAGTTAATTAAACATTGTTTGTTGTTTTCATTTGTCCAATCTCTAATTACAGGATTATCCAGACCATAAAAGAAAGAGCATTCATCTACATCTAATTGGTCCTTATCTTTTTGTTTACTTTTTTGAAAACTGGTTACTTTCTTAAATAAACCACCAATTTCGTCTTCACTTTCTTCATTGGATTCTATATTTTGATCTCTTGTTTTGTTTCCGACTTCAAATTCACCATAAACAAGTTTCATTATATTTTTAGATGTTTTTTGCCGTTCAAAATATGCCATTGTAGCTTTTTCACCTAGCTTTTCTTTCCATTTAGAGCCAAAGTCTTGCTCGTTGTCATCACTTTCTTGTCCATTTTGATTTTCATTAGGATTGTTTTTATCTTCAATATCTTCACTATCATCTCCCTCATCTTCAGCTTCAGACGCAGAAATATTTTCCCAGGGTAACACGTTTTTTACTTCTTTTTCACTTTGGTCAATACCACTGTCATGCTCAGATTCATTGTCACTTTCTGACTCAGAGTTGTCAGAGCTGTTTTCATTATCCTTATTATATCTTAAATATTCATCATCTTTTATCATATCTGGATATATAACAGCACCACCACTAAATAATTTAAAACCAGTCTCTTGCATCTGTTCATCAACTGTCTCCTTAGTCTCAACAACATTTTTTAAAAGAGATTGTTTCTCAGTAGCCTCATCATCCACCTTATGTGAATGGGAACCTTTTAATTCAATGTAAACAGCATCCTTATCATAAACTATACCACCTACTCCAGAAAATGGTGCATAGATTTGTCTTTCCCTCTCCATCAAATGACGCTTCTTTTCACTGTTTGGCAAGGGACACGGATCAGGTAGATATGACAGTTCATTTATTTTCATGTCACCAACTCCTGGAAAACAAGATGATAATTAACAGAAAAATATAATGTTTATAGTGTTTCTTTCTATTTATAAATATTTTATTTACCTGCTATATGTACTGTTGAGTCTTTCATTAATGGAACTCCTCTGACATATCCATACAAGACAACATCTCTACTCACTTTAGGATCTTTCCTTATATTGTCTTGGCTGGTTATATCCTCCATTCTATCAGCTAATATATAAGCATGAGTCGTCCTCCAGCTAAGAGCTCTAAACTTCATGACTGATATAAACCTTGATAGATTTTTTATTTCATTCCGCAAGTATTCTCCATGAATAATACCTGACAAATAAAAGAGCTTTGCTCCTGGATAAACTTCAGTCCAGAAACGATGTTTAAGTGTTTTCTTTGTCATCTTGAGTTTCTTAGGATTCTTTATCATGTCAAGATGGGTTAGAACACCCATAATTTTAGGCATCCCGTGAACCTGGCAGATGTTTAGAAACTCAAATATTTCCATTTCAAATCCAAAACTTGCATCACATAATAGCAGCACTAAATCAGCACACTTAGCTATATCAATCATTGAATTAACGTCATTATTACATTCAATCAATGTTATTCTTCTTTTCTTTGAAGTAACAATAGTAATTGGGCCTTTTGTACTAGTAACATTTGTTTTAATGAAACTTTTGATTAAATTATTTATGAGAGTTGTTTTACCAACGCGAGGAGGACCAACAATAGCAACAACAATAGGAGGAGGCTCGAGAGGAGTTTTGTCAACTTGCGGTATATGCTGTTTTTTGGCTATAACATCTTCTTTGCGTCGAAACTGCCTTTCAGCTCGCACCACTGATTGAATAGCAAAAGCTTTAGGATTTCTTTGTCGAGCACTTAGGTTAGATTGATCAACTTGGTTTTTCTTTTTCTTCTTTTCCGCTTTACGTCCCGCATGTTTAGCCCGATGGGATTTTTTCTTGTCAAATATTGCATCATCTGCCATAATGCTTATGCCTGAATCTTATAAATTCAGTTTAATTTAAACTTTCAAGTTTAAATTATACCATTTTCAATCACGTGTATTAAAAAACAAATTTATCAACATTCTCATGAAGGAGTGTGATGACGATTGACTACTCTTTGCGATTGAAATTCGTTGAAACGTCTAGCATCTTGGTTAAACTTCCAATAATAATTCCACAGATTCCAATTTATGAAACACCCGTATTTTCTACGGCGGTTTTTTTGTCATACTCGCTACATTAGAAAAATTAAAATCACTTGTAATTTTTTCCAAAATATTGGTGGCGATTCTGATGTACACACTCTAAACTAAAAATCTCTAAATTTACCTTTAGACCTGTCAAACAGTTTTAGAGAGCGTAACCTATTCTGTATATCTCTGAATTGATAGCAATAAGGTTTAAATTGTCAATGTAGATATATCAGTAGGTAAAATGAGTTACATCAGAATCTTTACAATGCATATTTAGTTGTAATCTGATGAAGTTATACAATTGTAAATTCAATTCAAACTTGTATGTAAAATTGCTAATAGAAATGTCTTGTTTTTTATATTACTTATATAAATTAATAATTAAGTTTTAGATGAGTGACTGGAAAAGATTTATCGAGTAGCCATATAAAAATTACATCAATAAAAGGCGAACACGAAGAAAAATGTCACGAAGTGTTGTAAATAAAATAAGTTTTTGATTATTTTATTCTTATATTCAATATTTTACAAATTAAATAAATTTTAATATCCATATGATTTAATTAAGACGTTTATATTTTGTCATCAATGTTGGCAGAATTTATGGTTTATATCCAGTTAGATTTGTATAAGCGCGGTCCGAGCGTTTCATAATAAGATTTGTTATAATATTTTTTTACTGTGAAGCCCCGTCTCATGGTTGTTATATTATGCTTTTACTTCCATTTACATTTGTCGATTGTAGGCCCTCTGTCGGTTACCAATTGCTATTGTCATTTTTAAGTGTGACGTCTGACTTATGAGTTATGACATTTAAAGACAAAATTTGGATATTTAGATCGATGTTGATTGTTGGGTTCTTTGTGAATTGTGAGTTTTGTTTTGCATTTTTGGATCGCAAAAAGTAGTGTCGATTTAATTGGAATCGTAATTTAGACGATGATAGTAAAAATAATAAGAAGTCGAAGCTCACTTAAATACAAATTAAAGAAGAACTAAAGGCCAGCAATAATTTGAGATGACTTCTTCCGAACTCGAGAGCCGAAACGTAGCTTTATCAATGTAAGTTCTACATTCTTAATAACATTATAGATATCTAGTCGCCTTTTACATTATTATAATATTTGAATTAATAATAGGTGCAGTAAATCACGCCATATGTTAGAGTACACACATATATATTAAAAGATAACTAATAGATACCTAAGTAATACGATTATTTGTTTGCATTATAATATCATCGTGAATTTTCATTACTATTTAGCATTAGCCAAATTCTTTTATGACGCATCGATTAGCATGTTTTATTTATTTTAGTTTAACATAAAACGAAAATTAGTTATCTTTTATAGTATGAAAAGATGGATTTTTTTAAGTAAAGTATTTTTTATAATATACAGCTCATACCAAACCTACATTAACCAAATAATTTATTTTAATAAAATAAAATAATAAATATTACAGGAGAAAATCAGCAGAAAACTTAGTAGTATCATCTCAAGATGCAATAGGACAAAGTATAAGTCAAACACTTAGTTTTTCTGGATTAAATAATCAACAGCAAGAAAATAGGTAAGATTCTCATGTATTTTGTTTAAGATACTTTGCTGAAATATTCAAAATTGTATCCATGTGAGTAATCAAAGGAATAGAAGAAGAACATTGAGGAGAAAAATTATATGTCATGTAAATTATAGCACTAACTGAATCTGATATGAGAACAAATATTGTAACCACCTTTTTAGAAAAAATTTTTTATATTTTTATATATATAAAAGATGGCAATTAATAAATGTATTTCTTATTAAAAGGACATATCATTCCTGGCTAGCTCCTATCCTTATATGGCGATCCTGCCAGGATTCTTATTAACTGCCCGATCTTAATCTATACATCATTACATCATAAAAAGATTTGGTTATATTTTTTTATATACAATATAAACTAAAATATTTATAAGAGTGCTCCAACAATTACTTTTGATTTAGTAAGGTGGTTTTTGCATATACAAGTTGATATTAACATTTCATTTAGCGACAGTCAAAGCTTACAAATGTGTGACTTGCTTGTATTTGACTGTTCTTATCTTTACTGCTCTCTTGATTAGAGCCAGATAAAATAACAATTATTGCGCATCGATTCAAATATCGCACGCTTTGCTAATTGTTTGAATAAAAAACTATAAATATTGTATTTAAAAATAATACGACGTTGATTAACCTTGACGCTTACAATGCTTAATCAGTATCTGTAAAGAGATGTCGCTAAAAGTTTAGTTCGTTTGCAATTTATTTTATATTTTATAATATATAAAATATAATAAACAATATTATATCCTATATAAGACATGGGTGTCAAAGAAATAAGTCGTGATTACCAAGTGCGCTATAAGCAAATGGAGACCATGTGGAAAGTACTAATCACTAGGTAAAACTAGAATTTACGTTTTTAATATATGCATAGCTCATATAAGCCTGACTTGTAGGTTGTGTGTCTACTTTATCAATTTGTATTATTAACAAAAACGAAAATATATATACAAAATCAACGGGCAGGTTTTTTACCAGACATAAATTGAATAACAGCTATTCATATGTAATTATAGCTAGCACTTGCTAGCACGAAGTACCTACAAACCTTTAGTACATTTTGTTATGACATGCCCTTATCATTGGACCGCTCGCGCTTAGTCTGCATATTAAAAATATAAAAGAAATAGTTATTCAATAAATCTATTTTATATCTAAAAAACATTTTTTCTATACAATGTGTAATTTAAAAAAATATAGCTTGCGAAGTAGTGTTTGAGTAATACTTCACAATACGTTAAGTGAAGTGTTGGGGAAACCATTTCGAGACATTATTAGTCACGAAGTTGCCTTGAAGCTCCGAATGAAAGTGTTGGATCTATTGTAACTCTTTTGTTCGTGCTTAATCTTGTTTTGTTTTAAATGGTTTTTTTTTGCTGCGTTAAAAATCAGTGATGACATAAATTAGAACCTTTTACAGGACTAAAACCAACGAGACATTACAGATTTTCAATTGAAACAAACTTCCCAAAAGCTGCAATTTCGATTCAGATTATAATAATTAGCAAATAAGATTGGTGTAAAAACTATAGTTAACTATAAATTCGCTTCATATATAATCGAAAACATATCGGAGGCATTATTCTGACCTCACTGGAGTTGTCTGTCACACAGTGAAGAAGTCTTTCTAATTTTAAAGAACATATGGAAAGCGCTTTCATACCAAAAATCCGAAATAATTTTAAAATATACATGTATTAGAAATTTTTCTCATATCTCAGACATTCACCCAATGACATGTATTAAAACTTTTAACCAAAACGCGCCGCGTCTCATTACTTAGATGTGGAAACCCAGATATTATTATCGGACAAGGTTGCGTCCAAAACTATTTCCAAATAATAATGCATGTTTTTGCTAACAAGCCAGTTCTCATCAGTCGCGGTAGTTTTTTGTAGTAAAAGTTTTTAAATTATTATATATGTATATGCTTTCTTTTCAAAATAGTAAACGAATAAATATAACTTATTGCTTAAGAATTCGCAGACAATATAATAATACAGTCTACTAGACTATATTATATAGGATAGTAGATAATTGGTATTAAATGTAGAAGAATATATATAAATAGTTTACAGATTCTCAATTCGGATTCGAATCGCAATTTCCAGAAGCGTTGTAGTTAACGCTTGGCTGATTTCTCGGTTACACAACGTCTCATTAACGTTCTCAAATTTGCTGACTTCACGAAATGATCATGCGAAGAATGTCTTGATGTGCGAAATCTAGTTCAAAATTGCTTTTATACATGATCAAATCTTTTGATTGCCAACATAACTTAGAAATTAGCTTCAACTATTTTTAAAAATACATCAAGATTTTGATACTATTAAATTTCTAAAGCAAACACTTGACTTTTACAATACGGTATTTAAACAAAACCTTTTTTGATTCATTAAGGTTTTAGGAATTCAACCAGAGTTCGATAAATTTAATGCGTTAACATTTCTTTGTGTACAACTAAAGTATGATAATAAAATTGTGATTAATCTGTGACATATAATTCCTTTATGTTACTATTGATTTAGTAATAATTATCGAAGGGTCTTTGTCCGTATAAAGGGCTAAGCACTCCCTGCTGATAGCGCCTCGTGAATTGATAAGCAAGGTACATAATGATAATGGAATTAATTATTTATTGTACGTTTCAGAAATTCATCCCGGTCACCTTCTCCGTCTCTTCGTATCACTGAGTGCAAGGATAATAATTTAGACTACGATAATGATGGTGTAAGTATCTCGTAATATTTATTACATTTGTACCTATTTAAGTTGTTCAAATCTCATAGCACACACTACCTTATAAAATATAGCTGACCCGGCAAACGTTGTTTTGCCATACATGTGCTTTATACGGCCACGGCGCTATGGCGGTTTTGTTTACTGTTTTAATTTTTGTAATTTTTTAATTCGTAATATCTTTTAAATGGAAAGTCCAATTTAAATAATTTAAAAACTATTTTATAGGTAGTTAAATGGTCTTGACTATAAAAATTATTATTAATTATTAATTTATTTGGATAAGGATTAATATAAACATATAAATAGCATGGTTTGAGTTTATTTAACATATTTTTTTATATTAACAAAAACATTTAAGATTCATTTTGTTACACCTTCGGTTACATTGTTCAAATCTTACCAAGGATCCCTAATTTTTTTCAAAATGAAATGTAGCCTATGTCAAATTGGAAGAATGTAGCATTCTATTGGTGTTTTTTAAATCGGCCCAGTACTTTTTGAGCCTATTCATTACAAACATACAAAAATAGGTACAAATCTTTCCTCTTTATAAAATTAGTGTAGATAATAAATTGTATTAAGCACGTTTCGTTCTTAATGAATACTAAAAGCTCGTATTATTACAGAAGAGTGATATATCAATCAACATATCAAATAGTGGAGCTGGCGATGGCCCGATCTCAGCGGATACGGGGCTGCCTGCCTTGCTCAAACCTGAATACAACAAGGTAAACTTGGCATAATTCTCATTTCGCTCTAGATAAATAAATACGTTTTTCTATGGTCCGGGTAAAGTCTTCTTCCTGTTTAATGCTATTGAAACACTTAACAGACACATTATTGTATGTATAGATCGATCAATCAATCAAATGTGGGAAGATGAATGTTTTGGTGGGACATGGCAAATTCTGATGACAAATAAATCTTCCTGTCTTTGTTGGTCTTATTGAGGCTTGGCTATATGTTCAAACAATAGCTACTTAAGATACAAAGTAATACACACTGTTTGACACATTTATCTATCATTTCACAACATTTTTATTATATCTTTGGCCTTTGGATCGCTACCACGGTGAGTAATAATTACTATAGTACACCATATGTTTTGCAGCAACTATCCAACCCCGGATCACGTAGTTCGGACGGCAGCGGGCGGGCCAAGAAGAAAAGTTGGTACAATTCCCTTTACCCCACCTATAAGACTAAATCGGAGGACTTCAAGCGACTCTTCAAGGACCTGCCAGAGGATGAGAGGCTCATAGTAGGTGCGATAATCTATTGTTAGACAAATGCCCCTTTATTCGTGTGTTTTCAACTTAAATACATTGACATAGAACAGGCCTTTGAAATAGGGTATAATTTACCATATTATTGTTGTTAGAAAGGAGACTTATTTTACTTTACGTATCTTACTGAAATATTCATTTAAAAAGAAATAAATCTAAACTTACGTTATTTATATGAATGCGAGAGCGGATGAGAGGAACCTCTTCAATCGCAATACTGTTCTACTCATGATATACTTAATTAGTAGCGCCCATCTATTTTATAGAAAAAAAATGCGAATACGAAGTAGACCAACCCTCAAATTTCCTATACCTAACAACATAAATTGAAATCATTACCGAATGTCCGAATTCAAGCATGATTATTCAGAATATGATGCAAAGCCAGCTATCACCTCCAGTCAGTCACGGTGTATACTCTGTGATGAGTATTTTAGATACAATACCTACAATTGAACCAATTTATATAAATATATTATTTGACCGCCTCAGCATTGCCTGTATGGAATCTTAACTTTTTGTAGACTACTCATGTGCAATGCAGCGCGATATCCTTGCTCATGGGAGGTTATACGCGTCCCAAAGCTACCTTTGCTTCTACGCCAACATCTTTGGGTGGGAGACGTCGTTAATGTTAAGGTGGAAAGATGTCACTGCCATCACTAAGGAGAAAACAGCGCTGGTAAGTATTTGAAATAATGAGAGCGAGCTTTAAAAAATTAATTGATTCAGTGTATTTTTTTTAGATTAACAATGCATTTCTACAGACTATATAGTCTTTGGTAATTGCTGTTGTGTGTCCAGTCCAGTAGTTTTGGGGGGTGTACAATATAAGTGTAGAAATATATAAATATCCCTGCAGTCATTACATCCAAAAGAGTCAAAACGTGTAATAACACAAGTTATCGTAACAGAACGCAAAAAAAAATTCTTACAATGATTATTTATTAACATTACTTGTTTATTATCCGGTTTGAAAGGTACTCTTTTGAGCCAAATTGCGAGTGATGAATGCTCTTATCCGTCATAACAGCGACAATTGAGTAGAAAAATATAGATTTTCAATATAAAACTTACTTGTGTTCTCAGGTTATTCCAAACGCAATCCTAGTATGTACGGACTCAGAAAAGAACTTCCTTACATCATTCTCGGGGCGGGACAAGGCGTATCTGATGCTGTTTAGGATCTGGCAGAACGCCCTCATGGATCAGCCCATCACCACAAATGAAATATGGCAATGGGTGAGTTGTTTTAATTCGTAATTCATGCGCGTATATTTTTTAAAAAATACAAAAAATACATTTTTTTGTTCATAATTATATTATATTTCACAATCATAGTGAAAGGTAACATACTGATACACCGTTTAAACCCAATATGAGTTTTTATTTCCATTTGTCTATCCCTTGTATAAGTACGTCTATATTGAAGCACTTTAGCCCATGGTATAAAAATACTATTATAAGCGATTCATAATAGTGCGCAGTATTGAAATATGTACATAAAATAACGAAATATTAGAAATGGTGGAATATCTTGTAAGTGGCCGAGTTGTTTTGATTTGAAACTCATTTGAATTACAAAATTTGGTCAAACACCTTGCGATGAAACACACGACGCGAAACATATTACAAAAAGCTACGTGGAGGAACTGATAGTAAATTTGTGATTTTTAAAGCTGGTTATTTTCCCGATTTTGGAATAAAATAAAATCACCTGTTTTATAATAAAAATCTTAATATGGATTTTGCCATTTGTAAGGTTAATTTTATAAACCACTCAATATACAAATTTTAAATTTTATTTAGCCATAAAATTATAAGCCTGCCATATAAATAGTTCGTTATCCTTTCCTTAGCAGAATATAGTACAGGATAAACCGACAGGTCGCCTGTAGTTAGGTAAAATCCGCCTATAGTTTGCCCTATTTTGAGGCTTTTCTGAAAATACCATCAACATTTATGAAAAATAGTGCGGCCAGTGTGTCGCGTGAGCTAGAGCAAAGTATTAATATTAAAATGGAATCAAGGACGACTGAGCATTAGATTAGTATGGTGTCTTCTACTGCACGGGGCACGCGTCATTTTCAGGTTTGATTGGGAAAAAATTAAAGGTCTATCAATCGCTGTCTATGAAAATAATTTTGTCACATTCGAGATTATTTTTTCATACATAAAGTTAGTTACATATGAGGTGAGGTGTACGATGGTAATACGAGTCGGACACAGCGGTGATTAGAATTAATTTCTGTGTAGAAAATAAAAAATGCTACATTCGAATTGTCAAAAACATATATAAATATTGATTTTATGTTAGGTACATACGTGCTACGGCGAGGAACTTGGGTTCGATTCTGACGACGAAGGGTACACGCGGGAGGCTGACGACTCTCACCCGCCACCTGACACCTCAGAGGTATGACTCTTCCATGACTACGGAGTCAGATCGCTGCATTATTATTTTCGTATACCAAATTAAAATAACATCACCTTCATCAATGTAGAGTCGAATGAGGGCTGTGGATCAATATTTTTTGTGCATTGAATCTCATAATTCGTCTATTTTAGTTGTGTACGTAAAAATATGTAAAAAGAAAAATAAAAAAAATTAATTTATTTATAATATATTAATAATTGATATATACATCCAATGGCTACACATCTATCATTTACGACCCAGATGACACAATGGTCACCATTTCGGACTGAGGTCCCAGGAAGGGTCGACATTTTTGTGATCAGCATATCTGTTGGATTTGGTCTGGGTTATCAGTCGTGTTAGCACTCAAAATACAAGCTATAAACAATTCACTTAGGGGCTAACCGACCCTGTGAAATTTCTCTCGATATTATATTATACAGAACCTATGTTAATATGTCTTATTTTACGCCTTCCCACATTGTAGTGATCGCAAATTATTGATAGAGATAAGTATATGATTTTGTAAAAGCAATGCGATAGTTTATCAACGATAAGTGATTACGGCTATAGATACTATTTATTCACAATGAAATCATGAAGAGATTCGGACGGGGCATTAAAAAAGTAAGCTGATATTACGGGCCTTGTGCTATTGAGTATTTAGGTCTCTTCAAAAATATAAACGACGCTTAGTGACAGACGCAGTGACTTTGACAAGCATCAGTCAATTGTCATTAAATAATTATGCCCCGTAATCAGTAATTGTTAATACTATGAATAAATGATTGGGACACATATGTATAGTAAAATATCATTTACAATTATTAACATGCTATGCTTATTTATTAGTAAGAACATTATAATAGCGAAAAATGGAGTTTTTTCAAAGAAATAATACAGACTAAAAATGGCTTTATTCAGGAGGCGGTAGATGCGTCGTCTATGGAGCATGATGCGCGGGAGTCGAGGGATTTACGAGGATTTACGCCGCCGCTGGGTAAGTAATTTCAATTAAATTTGTTCACATTGGTTCGAAGCAATGTGACACTAATTGTGACTTATAATTAATACATGTCTAATGTTTTAAAATAAACTAATCCAACATTTCATGTTTTTGAGGGGTGAGTTGTATAGTTTGTTCAGCTGTTACTGTCAAGTAAAAGATTAAAGATTTTTTAGCTGGTCATAATGTTTCAGTGAATGGGTCTGGGGAGAGGGCAGGAGGCGACGAGCGGGAGGCAGACACGGTGCCCACAGACATGTCCGACTCGAGTGAGAGCGAGCCCGACCGCCAACCCAAGTACGGATACAACAATGTCTTTATAATTCACCACCATTTTCTCCCTACAAATAATAATACGTAGGAAACATTGCACTCGTCAGTTTTCGTTGATATTAAACGTGAAATATGACAAATTCTAAGAATGTATTCCAATTGTTTTAAGTATAATAGAATACGAACCTAATTGTTGGTATGTGTGCAGTAACGAGGCAGTGGAATGCACGTCGGCCCACACGGGCAAAGTATTGCTGGAGGGCATCTTTCCAATCCACATTGACCAACTCTTCACAATGATTTTCACTAATTCGAGGTTTCACCTGGAGTTGCTGGCTTTACGAGGTGCTTCTGACTATGTCCAGGTATCGATAGAAATACTTTTCCACACATGCACCGTATAGTTTTTGCAGTTTTAACACTACCATAAATGGAATTAGCTTCGCAGTATATGTAGTGCTCCTTGGACGTATTTGGAACAAAATGAGTTATAACGTTGTGTCTACCGTGACCACGCACGCTGTAAAACACGCGAAACGTCGGGAAATTTTTTATATGTAATTATATTTAAATTTTGCAAAAAAATACATAACTAAATCCGTTAAAAAGTGTTTTTCTTTAAATGAGTAACAGTTATGTTAATAAAAGACAATATTAGGAGTTATAACGATTGAATAGCATATCAAGTAAGTTTATATGAAAAAATCGTTGAGAATCGATTTTTCAAACCCTCAAAACTGTCTAATGTCAACAGGGTAGTCATTTTTTTTTTGTATCCTTTAGCTGTGGATGTGTGAGCTTAAAAAATTGTGTTCCGCTTTGATACGTATCCGTTACACCACGAGTTAATTAAAGGAATAAGTTGGGAAATTTAAAAAAAATCAAAAATAAAAAAATACCTTAATTTATCTGATTGTCTTGATGATTATGTGGTAAATATACAAATGAAGAAACCGACAATGGTTTTAGTAGACATTATTTTATTGTCCAGGCTCCATGGCGGCCGCAGAACAGCGTGAAGTGTCGACAAGTGAGCTATCGCCTTAGTCTCACCTCAGGACCCATCGGCCCTAAAGAAGTTCACGTCACCGAGACACAGGTATGTGAAACACTTTTAAAATTGTCCAAATACGACGTTAAATATCATCAATTAATTTTTTTTCCCGTATTTACCTCTTACCATGAAGTAAATTAGTAAGTTATTTACAGGATATAGAGGTTTTAAAAATATTTATTTCTCAAAGTGTATAGTAGACAAAATGAGCTGAAGAATCAAATAAAGTATTTAAGGAACAGTTTGGGAAGCTAGTTGAGTATGTGAAATGTGATTGTTTTCAGACAATGAACAAATGCTCGAAGCCAGGATGCCTGTACTCAATCGACTGTTCAAGCGAGAACACGGGTATACCTTACGCGGACTACTTCAGCGTGGAAGCCCACTACTGCTTTAGGCGCGAAGGCGATGGCACCCGACTCACATTATACGGCTGGGTGGATTATAAGAAGACTATGTGGCCAATGGTGAAAGGTAACCTTACTTTAATACAGATCGAGGGAATATAATTGTTATTGTTTGCCATGTTTGGAAATTCTCCTTGTCACTAAAAATTTGAATATACAATTAGCGTTGGCTCCGTATGCAAGGTACAGGTTTATATTTATTTCCCTAGCATTCCTAGAGAAGAATACAATGAACGGGATGGAGGAGTTCTCCCGTAAGCTGGAGACGCAGCTGCGGGCGCAACTCGTGCCCGCGCCGCCCGCCGCGCGCGCACGCAGACGCCGCCGCCATGACGGTCAGTGAACCCTTACTACGCCCCGTTACCATGGTTACCATCTTTGCAAAACATGTCATGCTTACCTTTGAACGTCATTTTGTTTTTTTAAATATGGAACGCACGTCTATCTAAAATAGTATGACAGATTGTTTTATTTTAATATGCTGTATTCTCAATTTAAAATCAACTATCCTAATTTTGCATAAATTATACCGTTATTTACGTACGTTTTAAAGTAGATGTGATAAGCAAAAGCGTAGCTAGATTTTTTTATTTTTTATTATATATGTGTAATTTATTTTTCTTCTTGTAAATGCTTTCCAGTCAAATGTAAGGAAGTCTACGGTAAATACTACAGTGTTTACTACTCTTTCCTCGAAATAACGATAGACGCATTTCGCTAATAACTTATTATTACATAATTTATAACTATTATATATTTTGTATGGGATTTATTTCTGTATAATATCAAATATTATTTTACATACAAAACCGTTATTTAGAAATCCTTAGTGGACACAGGAATTAAATCATTTCATTAAAGTTAGTATGAAAGATTTGATATTTGAAATTTTTGTTGCAATAAAGAAGATATTTGAAGCTATATTACGCCGCACGTTACGCTCGAATTATAACTATAAACATGAAATTGAAAATATAAAAAAACAAACAGTGTGCACAGATTTTTAGAGGCTCACATTACGACCCAAAGGCATTCCATGCAAATTTTAACGTAGCCACATTAAACCTTTTCGAAAAACACACCAAGAAGATCTAGATTTGATCAAATATGTCAAAACATACCACTCTCGGCAGGTAATTTGTCTTGTAAAAAAGGTAAATTTAGTCATCCGTTTGGCAGTGTCATCGTCTCCCCTTCCGGTGGTATCGAGTTCGGTGCCCTTGGGGACGACACTTCCGGTTCGGCCTGACGCCGCCTCTCGTTCAGCACCTTGGCTGCTGATGGCGCTCGTACTTCTCCTCGCTATCAACGCTCTCCTCTACTGGAACCTCTACTACGCCGATAGAGCCATCGACTTTGATGATTTACAGACTAGGTACTTGATACATCTCCTATAGATGAATATTACCTACCTTGGTGATAGTAAGTTTTGCACTTCCTATCATTCGGTTTATCGGGAAGATGCCCCTGGCATTATTAATAATTACTTAATATTGTCTTTTATTAACATAACTGTAACTCATTTAAAAAACTTATTTTAATAAGTTTTAAAATATTGTTGACACGTTGTAAATACACAAATCGTCTGAAAAATTTAAAATAATGTAAGAATATTTAAATTTTACAAAAATACATAACTTAAATCCGTTCATAAAGTGTTTTTCTTCAATGATTACTTGTTAATCCTTTTATATGAAGAAATCGCTTATTACGGCTCTAATAATTCTCGTTTGGGTTTGACGATTGAGAGTTAAATACGACGAATATTTGATAGATATATCAGACAACGCCTGCATTTAAAGTAATTCCTTAACAGGCTAAGTTCTGCTCGCACATCGGAAACGGCGGAATGGTCGGCGCAATTAGCGCGACACACGCTACGGCAAAGACATCAGCTGCTCGCTTGGCGGGACGCACTCGCCAGGACTGTCGCACATCTCACACAGGTACACCAAACGCTCTATTTACATTTCAGAAATAAATTCGTTTTATGCAACCGAAAGCCCTTTAAAATTATTTTTATTGTACTTGTTGATAAACAGAAATACAACTGAGAACAACTGTTTAATATCTAATGTTTTAGGTATATATAGACTATATTCAATTAATATATGAATGTGTATATTCCAAATGAAAGAAGCAGGAGTGTTGTCAGAAATTTAAGTCCGTGACTAATGTTTATTATTTTAAATTGTAAACGTTTAGACGGAACAAGCTCTGGCAAAACTCTTAGAAACAATCAAGCCAGTCCTGGAGAAAGCAGAAGGCGACGATCGCGGACATAAAGAACTGTGAAGGAAACAATTAGGAATAAATTATTATAAGCTGAGACAGCTGGGCTGCCTTGAACGTCATGTCACGAACATATGTTCAAAAATCCACAGATAAATTAAGCGCACACCTGAATGATTCCTTATCTGATTACATTAATCATAGATAACTTTAAAGAGATGGCCCATATAGTTTTAGAACGTAAGAGGGGGCGTTCAATGTATTCTTGGGTGACTAATGACGACGGACGGAAAATTATTACAATTGAAAAACACTCTTTGAGGTTATATTAATTTATTATATATGATTGTCACTATCAGTGTTCAGATATCGTTAAGAAAAGAGGTCGTCGGTAATATAGAGTATTGTGTCAATTTTATCACAAATCAGCGCGGTTTTTTGTCGTAACAGTAGAGGCTTTCTTGTAACGATATCTTGGATACTATATTTATACTGCAGACTATTAAAGAAATATACTTAACAAAGAGAATATTAATAATAATTAAATTTCCCTCGTCATTTGTGTATCACCCTTCGTATATAGGAACGTATAGATGTGAAAAAGGTTCCAAAAATCATCCGATGATATTATGGTAGTATACTTCCCAAATTGTTCAAGGATAAATTAATGAAAATATTCTTATTGATGTTGACTGTTAAAATTTGAATAGTTCTAATTAAATCTTAAACTTCTGACTACATGTGTACGGAAAGTGTATTTAAGCGTAGGTGTAAATTTAGCAGGTAAAAAAATCACAAAAATAGGTCTACATTTCATACATGCACTTTGTTATCTAGTGCATGTATAAGCCAAGACATCGCTTGAATATGCGACTGATAATCTTGCGTTCCGTGATCAAAACTTCTTTAAAACTTTGATCATGATTTCCGCTGAGCGAGTTATTGGAATAATAATTAAGAAGAAATATCAAGAAACTAATGCAGAAATTTAAAGCCTAGATCAAGTGTTTTTTGACCCATTAATAATACTTTAAAAATCGTGTTATACCTAAAATGTATGACAATTTTACCATTTTGTATTATTTACGTATTCTAATCTTTACATGCTTTTGTTTACATTCAAGAATTATAACAAAAATATGGGCTCTGTAGAAATTTTATAATTATGATAGTTTCTACATTCGGATGGTGAAAGTGTATCAAAATTTTGTTTATTTATGAATTAAGTTTACTGTTGTACCATATTCATATTGACAATGTCAATTTAAAGTTGAACCTTTATCTTTATTTGTTGTAAGATTAGTAATAAGTGATTTTATCTTTATTGATACTTACATTTTAATAACTGCTTCCATCTCTTTTAGTGACCATACCATTTTCTATTGATTCGTTGGTTTAGTCGTTTACCAAGAACTACATCATGCATTGAAAAGCAATTTCATTGAGCATTTAAATGCTATTACAAATATTAACCTAAAATATTTATATAGATGACCTCATTATCCTTACATATTTTCCCTTAGATGATAATTTAATGTACATAAAAATCTTAATTTAGGATATTATAGTGAAAATGTTCAATGTTGATATTTGAAAAAAAAATATGTATTTTGTTGTACTAGATCTCCTTGTAAAATATATTGGTGCTGTATTTTTATGATTTTGTTTATCTTCCATTTAGAGAAGCAATTCTCATACATGAGCTATTTATTTAGGCAACTCTGTTGCAACCCTAACACACTTTATGCCTGAAACCTCAAACTTCAAAACCATCAAAACCTGGCTTTTAAATACATTTATATGAGAAATGTTCCTTTATACTATTTAAGTTTTAAAGCAAAATTGAAATGTAAAAGTATGGATTTAACAGTAGAATCTAGATTACCACACCTGTAAAAATAAATTTCCCGCTACTATCCAAACATTCCAATTATCATCCATTATATAAGTGATGTTTGTCATGTGCAATAAATAAATGTGTCAAAATAGTTTTAAATTTGCAGTTATGCAATTATAATAAAGAGCTTTAAGGAAATTGATATTTATTGAAGAAAATTTATAATGCTTTCCATTTTTCGCGTTCGAATTTACTACATGCATGTTTAAAACTATAAGACACTAATTCTTAATAGATTAGTTTCTGAATATCGATCTTGCCAAAATTTGGTTATGTTGAAAATAGCACAAAATTCATCCAATAAATTTTAGATATATGTTCTCAGTATTGAATAAAATATTTTATGAATTGAGCTTTTTAAATAAAACTACTACCTCCAAAAGAATATTTATTAATGCCGAGTCCAAATCCGTCCACAAATACCTAAAACTTTTGTGTCCTTGTCATAAAAGCAAACATCAAGAAATGAAGGTACCTTTCAGGTGAGAATTTTGTAACATGTTTCACCTTGGGTTGGCCTTATGAACTTTAGTTCATCGTTCACAATGACAAATAAAAAAGATCCGTTTTAATTCATGACCACTGAGTATCAATCTTTATAGCCAATTTGATTTTTGTCAAATTGTGTATTTTATTTTTATTATAGGTATTTGGAAAGAGTGAAGGAAATGAAAGGATCTTACGAGTCAAGATATGCTATTAATAGTTGTTATGGGAGTTTACACAACTAAGAAACTACATAATATATATACAAGTTATAAATATATATCATAATTAATTAATAGAATCCGGCATTACTTTGCAGAACTCCATAGTATATAAATCTAATAGACCAATTTATTACAAATATTTCGCGAAAAAACCCTCAAACATTCGACGTACGTTTCGCCCCATCCACATCCTGAGGATGCTATAGTGTCGGGGCGAAACGTACGAGTGTTTGAGGGTGTGAGTGTTTTTTCGCAGAGTATTGATAATAAATTGGTCTATTTTAATTGTATACATATAATAACACCCCAACCTTAACCACCATATATGCTCATCTCAAAAATATTACAGAATCAAAGCCAGGGTCGCTGTTCTATACTTCAGCATTGCTGTCCATTCTCCAATTTGGTTGCCATACAGATAGGTAATGTTACATCAATGTAAGGATTGGAAAAACACCTTGAACTTTGTAGCCAGAAAGCCTTTTTTTTTGGTAAAAACTACTTATACCAGCAACTTACCCAGGAATAAAGAGCTCCAGACATATTTAAATGCTTTAAAATTCAGCAATTAGTTATATATGAATATATAGGTAAATTGAAGTATCAATTTTAAATATATGCAACTTCAACCTTAAGTAATGTTAGTAACTCACCTTCATCGCAAGGAAATAAAAAAAAGCCAATAACTCTGACACTGTGTCAAGATTTATTCAATCCATCATACACAGCAGTCTGAGCGTTATCTTAGAACTAAAATGGGGGAGGGGTCTATTTGTCGTCGTCCTTGAAGACCATGGTGCTGTGGCACTTGCCGCAGTAATGTCTGTCCTCCATCACGGCCATGAAGACGCCAGCGCCGCATTGCTCGCCCGTGCACTCACGACGGAGACGGTGGATCTTGCCATTCTCGTCGACCTGAAGCATTTCATACACATAATTAAAAAACAATATTCTGCAGAGATATTGAGTAGAGTATATTTTTTCCTGCCATATTCTAGTAACAATTACATATATTATACAGGCGCTTCATTAGTATTTAAAGACAGTTATTTACCTTGTAAAACCTTAAGACGGCTAGTTTGACCTTCTTCTTCTTGTGCTTGATCTTTTTGGGTGTGGAGTAATTCTTCTTCTTGCGCTTCTTGGCGCCTCCTCTCAGCCGAAGTACCAGGTGAAGTGTAGACTCTTTCTGGATATTGTAGTCTGAAAGGGTGCGACCATCTTCTAGCTGTTTACCAGCAAAGATCAACCTTGAAAGCATAGATTTCAAATATTAATTTATTGATGCAAAAATGAAGAAATTAAAACGTAAATCCAGGATGTACATTGAATTCATAGTAATTTTGTGTGTAAATTTGTATCTGAATAAAAAACATGTGTTTTCATTACAAATTCAACTCACCTCTGTTGATCTGGAGGGATTCCCTCTTTGTCTTGAATTTTGGCTTTCACATTTTCGATGGTGTCAGAGGGTTCAACCTCAAGGGTAATGGTTTTCCCCGTAAGAGTTTTTACGAAGATCTGCATCTTGACGCCTATAAAACAGAGCATGTTATAAACAAATTGAATTAAATATAATATATAAGAGCCATGAATATTACTTAATATACACTATTTTCATTACAATATCTTATGAAATGCGCGAGGAAGAGACATCATGTATAAATAGGAGGCCCACTATAACAATAGGGTAGTAAGTTAAATATTTATAAATCTTATAATAAAGGTGAAGTGAAACCCAAAAAAATTATTTTCAATATATTTATTATTTTAATCCATAACATGAAGAAAATACAATGCAGTTAAACCAAAAGAATAGCATTAATAACTCCATCATTTTCTGGATTATTTGTCACTTGAGCGTATTTTCCCCATACAACTTTACCAGCTTGTGTCACTAGACCAAGTTCAGAAATGTTGACTTCTATAACAGTACCCTTTGTAATAACTCCTAAACTTGTGTACATTTGGGAGTTAGGATTCTTTTTTACACCAATAATAGGCAGGCAAAATGTTGCTTTCAGTTCTGGATGTGTTACATGAGCCTTTTTAAATCGAAGTGCCATTGGACGAATAAATCTTTCAAACTTAGGTGGTTTTCTGGTGAAATTCTCTCCAACAAATGTAACTTTAGTGACCATTCGCTTCCATGCTTTTCTTTTGGACTTTCCTGACTTTAGAACTTTAAAGACTTCAGCATCTGCTTGTGCTCTTACTTTTGGAATAGGCACATCCCATTTTCCAGCCTTTTCTTTGCGTTTTTGTTTTATCATATTAGACAGCACTTTAGCACGATTTTGAACATCTCTGTCAAGCAAATAAACAGGCAGTGCCCCTTCCCCAACTTTTTCTGTATTTTGACGCACATTCTTCTCTTCATGCGCCTTGATTTTCTTTTTCATTTGAATCTTTTCATTACGACGCTCCTTATTATAAATCTTAGCTTTAATACCGCGTAGTTTTCGGGCTTTTTCCGCTCGCTTATGAGGTTCACGAGCCTCTCGTTTTCTCTTACGCTCTTCATAGTCAAGTCTCCTACCGTAAAGCTTTTGATGGCGCTCTATATATTCGTTCTGCGGCATTGTGGTTGCTTTATCGGCAACTACAACAATAAATAGTCACTTTGTGAATGTTATGGAGCTGTTTGACGTCAACGTGTAATAACCTCTTCACGGTTTATATTGTACTACAGATGAATAAATACATTAAATTCACTGGAACTTGTCATTTTATTTTAGAAGATACAGTATTTTAGCAGTATAAGGTATAAAAACAACATATAAAATACTGAACACGTGCCTCAAAACTTGCGTGTAGATACAGATTCCGAAAATTAATGCGAATGTATATTTTTACAACTCTTTATTATTTAATTTGATAGAAGTCCTAAATTCTTAAGAAAATATTCACATAAACGCACATTAAACGGAAATTAAACCTTAAATTTGCTTGGACTCACCTTATGCCGTCACCATGCCACAAGAAAAGAGTTAATATTATATAGAATATAGATATTAGAGTCTAGAGTATAGAGAACAGAACAATATCACCATAGAGTAAAAAATGCAATAAGTATATTATATAAGGCTATAATATTATGTTAAAGTCAAATGCAATAAAAATATTTATTGTTATGTTATAACTGACTTTCAAATGATTTTAAACCCATATACACAGTTTGGTTCTAGAGGAGTACCCATACTTCGCGAGGTGCAAGCTAAGCATTTTCGTAAGTGCAAAAAAGGCAATTTTTGTATGAAATTGTAATATTTTATATAGCATATTCATGATATAAATAAATTTTTGTTTTATTCAAACCTTTATGCAAATAAGGAAAACCTTTCATGATACCACGCCACTCTTGAAGCCAAAATGGTTCTTATTTCAAACGACGCATCACGTATTATTATAATTTATAGATTCAATTATCTTATATACCAACATAAAATATCATAAAATTTATTTTAATTTAATTAATTTTTTGGTCTGACTCTACTTTTGGTGATAACTTTCAAGGAAAAATGTAACTTTATGATTCTAAGCCTAAACCCTATTAATTAATAATTTATTACATGACCATGGATACAAGTCCTAAACCCTAGGAAGCTTCTTCTTGCCATAGTCTGTAATGCTACAGTATTTTTATTTAAAGTATAGAGTAAAGAAATTATAGTCCCTGTTTACTCTATGCTCTAGCCTAAACCTGTAATTTGTAAATAGTAATGGCTGTTTGACAGTCGTCTTTTCCTCAACTAACCCAAACGATAAACGAATTCAACAAGTCTTTAGTTTTAGTGAAAATTTAAGTTTAAGTGAAGTAAAATTAAATTCTTAATTATTGTTTTCATATTATGAATATAACAGCGTCCTACTCCTCAGGTACGGAGTTTATTTCTTTATAACAATATTTTGATTAAAGGTTACGTGCATTCTTTTTGAAGTGGTATTGTGTATTGTTCCATTCATATTTCTCAGTAGCTAAGTGTTTTAAATTAATATGAATAAAATTTAAGTTCACTTATGAGAAGTTGTTGGCACTTAAATCATCTTGATGTTAAAGGTTATGCTATATATGATTAACTTGACAAATTTATTTACTTTTGTTGGCTTGATCAACTATAGCTAAATTAGTTTATAACTAATATCTATATTTATAAATAAGCGTCATAAATAATTTTACACTCCAAAATTTGTTTATATATATTCAGAATCAGAATAATAATAAAGAATGTTAACCCTATATACTGTCAATTTAAACTTGCATGAAGTTTTTAAAATATAACAATACCAGTGTACTTGGTGTAGTAATTGTAGTTGGAGTTTCAATAGACTACACTAAGTATATGTATAAAAAAGGTTTAACATCTAAATTAGTGTTATTGGAATGTTAAGCCAAATATGATTTTATGTTTCTTATGTTGCAAAAGTTAAGCCATTGGTTACACAATTTTGAAACAATTGAGCATGGTAGGTTAAATTAATTACTTACATTCATATGCTATATTCTAATATGAGGAATACAGTTACCATATACAGTGATACTTGTTGTGACTACTTAAGATAATTCAAAATAAAACTAATTTAAGCAATTTTGTGTAGAACCTTCATGGAGCAGGCGGTGTTCAACGGAAACAATCTTCAGCATACAAGGGAAAGAAACAGGTATTTTATTTTGTGTATGATATTATTATGCATTAAGTAATATGGCATTTTTTGGATTAAGTGTGTATACATATTGCTTTGACTCCTAACATAGTTTTTATATTCCACTGTCGGTCTATAATTAGATTGTTTTATAAACTTTATTTGAATCAATTAGATTTTTATATGTTATGTAAATAGTAAGTTATACTATAAACCTAGACTAAAATTCTTATAATTGTGACTTTACTTTTATAAATGTTTTTATCAGTTTCATTTTTATTTGTAATATATTAAAATTTATATATTTCCTATACCTATATTGCAGCCTTCCATTATCCTATATATAGCTTTGTAAATATGATATTTAAATGCTGTAATATAGCTATAATATGTACAAGCATGTGGCAGTTGATATAGTAGTTAACAATGTAAGCAATACAAGTATTGTTCTTTTTTAATTATTGTATAGAATATAAATTGCAAAAACTTTTCCTGTTAAAAATTAAATCATATATAACAATATCAAATTTAAAAGTAAACTATATATATACCATTATTTCAAATCCAAAAATGAGGTACTTATTAGAAAACTCCTTGGTCCTGCTTAGTTATGCATCTAAAGGACTGATAGTATATGTTTTCTCTATATTTTCATCTCTCTAAGGATGGGAGTGTGACACCTTATTGATTGGTGATTTATGCTTTATTTTACATGTCCAAAGCTTCATACTATGTTACATATTAATTTTCTATTATAATTATAATATTTTTATGTATAAGTTAATTTGAAATTCAAAATAACAAAACCAGTATGTAAGTGGAAATTTAAATATTTGTTGTATAAAAGTTTTTTAATACACTTTTCGATAGTGTAATTTGTATGCAAACAGAACTAATATACTCTTATTAATTATATATATTTATATGCTCTTGCAGTTTTGCATTGTTGAAATATATTTTTGACCCACCAAATATTATTCTGGTATGATAATTTATAGAGTATCTGTATGTAAGTAATTATATAATATTATGTAGACTAGTATAAATCAAATTCTGTACATAGTTGGTGAATACTTTTTGCATGACCAACTAAGCCGAAAGCTGTCATAAAATGAGTACCTAAGATACAAACTGAGTTGAGAACATCATCTAACAGGAAAATGTGTTCAAAATTGTATGATGCTTGAATCCGTCACCGTGAGTCAGACAAACAGACAGACGTGTTGTGACTTGTCCAGCATTGCAATAGCACAGTGTCCCCACTGACTATAAAGCTTCTCGTTTATGCAAGTCTTTACATGCGTGTGAGCACTGAGCAATAAGACTAATTTGAAAGACGAATTTTGAATAGGGTCTTGTGAGAGAACTTGCTCAATGGAAGTTGGGTATAATATTTCTTTGAAGAGATAGATTTCTACCTTTCTTAAAATATTTTAAAGGTGGTACAGAAACATCCTAATTATATTTAATTAACACGGAAGTGCTATTAAAAAATAACGGATCAATTTGCTATACCTATGCTATATATATTTTTTTTATATTTTATGAAAATTAATAAACGGAGTTATCTAAAGGAGATAATTTACTTGTTTTAAACGGTGTTTACGCAAAAAAATGAAAAGAAATTGTTCAAAACGGTGATTTATTTTTGAATAATTATATTAAAAAAATAATAGATAATATATAATAATACAATAGAATTGGTTGTTACTACTTTTATTTCCGACAGCTGGAATGTTTGCTATTCATTATTTAGACAGTTTATGTACGCGTAACAAGTTGGATCTGTATACTTAGCGAACGGCAGACCATGCAGCTGAGATTTAAACCGGTTGCAATAGTAAATAATACATACCAGTACTTTATCTCTTGCTCTTGTTCATATATTATAAACATACATAAGATGTTTAAATTTGCTCAGACTGAATTTCAGACGTCTGATAACGCGGTAAAATATTAAACAATATGAGAATTTTTAGTTAATATTGTTAACTAATATCTGGTAATGTTGTCAGATGTCAGGAGGATCTCATGCCGCAGCCATCTCGGGGCACTGGATCAAGGACAGCCATATCATATAAGCTTAGCTATCTTGGTGTACAGAGATTGTTATTTTAAGTGGCTGATTTTTTATTATACATAACTCATAAATTATGACGACAAACATTAAGTCAAATTCATGATCGATATAATTTATTTGGTTTATACCTCTCTACACCAACGATATTTCACACTTAGTTAGCCATTGCTGCCATTTTTTTTAATAGACTAGTATTAGTGTAACAGTAGATATTAACTGTCTTATTACATGTCCCAACTTAATACTTACTTTATTAATAAGACCGGAACTGTATAATGTATTAACTTGTAATTGTGCTCAAATAGGTATATGAAATATATATATATATATATATAATCAATCGCTAACTGCTAAATTGCAGTTAGTCTTGTTAAATATTTTAAATTATGTTGTTTTTGATACGGCATGACTAATTGAGCATGATTTGGTTTGTGTTGTGCTTGTTAATTATAGTTAAATAAATCAGCGTGGAAACTTTTGTGTAGTCGGATATATTTTGTATTGATAACATGCTATGTAAAACGTTGGCAGTGAAAAAACAAAGAAAAATGAGAAAAAACTATAAAAGGAGTTACAGGAGACTAAATAAGGACACATGAAAAGAAAATTGAACGAGAAAAAATTAAAAAAAAATTAAAGGAGAAAGATACACAATCAGATTAAAAAAAATAAAATCCGAATATAAAATAAAAATATAAGAAAAAACTAAACTTTCAAACATTTAAAAAATTATAAAACATGGTCTCCGGGGGTAAATTCAGCTTGGACATGGAACTTCTCTTCGTGATTCTGCAGGCACCATAGACAAAGGAACTCTTGTGTGCCAAAGACAATTTGTTTAGTGTGCTTGATATTTGTAGATTTTGTCCGCGACACGAGCGATACAGACTTCGCCAGCGATGCGGAGGGCGAGTTTGAACCGATCACGGAAACCGAGGACGAGGGGCTGATCTCTGAGATCTCTTCTGGCCATAGCGACGTAAGTAGTGGTTTTTATGACATGCTGCTTAATATTTTATTATACATGTTGTTTTTGATTGACGCGAATACCACATTAGTTTTTTGCATAACCCAACATTTGAGTGTCGTAAATAATGTAATAAAATCGCATTAATCTAGGAAGTTTTATGACGCTAAACCATTCTGATTCATGGATTAAAGTCCAGAGAATAAGTTGCACGAAAAGGGTTTCGCAAGTATTGATCAAATATTTTGAATTCGGTGTATTTATCAATGTAGCCTTATAATGCATAAACTACACTGTAGAACATCCTTACTAAGAAGAACTTTTTTTTACTTTTCCTTCTAACCACAGTCTTGAAATTTATATTTAATTTTAGATGACCTGTATATAACTTTTTAGAACTTGCATATTCCTTACATCCTTGTTTAGACGTTATATTTGTCCTCTACAGCTCAATCAAGATTGATAGGACGGTCTTGTGCTGTTAAATCGTGATTGAGCTGCAACTTAAACGCTATTTTTTTTCTAAACTACATACACGTCATTTTATGAAGATCCCGCCCCTACCTTAACTTATACATATGTGAATTCCAATTCTTGCCACTTCTATTTTGTTATGGTTAAAACAAACAAACGTTATGAAATGTCACTATGAAGAAGATATACATGACTCGTCTACCTCGTGTTCTTCTACGTACGTTAAATGTAAATTTTAAAAGTGTAAATCATTTTGTATTCTCTAAACCACAACGCACACGAATTTGCATATCACAAATATTGATTAGTGATGTTATAATTTCAGAACGACATTATAACGACCAAGGTCTTAGAGGTTTCGGTTGGAGACGATGGTGAGCTGCAGTTTGCGGACTCTGAACAGACGGTCACAGACGGAAATGATACGGAGATAGATCTACACGACTACTGGCTATGTGCGCAGTGCCAGAGCGAAAATAATAACCCACTGTATCGGTACTGCGAGAAATGCTTCAAGGTGAGAGGTTGTCTTAAGCCGCATTATATGGATGTCATAGAACAGATATCAGCGTCTGTTATTAACTGTAAACCAATCTGAAATAATTATTCTGGGCTTCGAATCAGCGACCGGGACATTAAATAACATTTTTGAAATTATACATTTATAAGTAATCTTGTATTGATAAATGAATACAGATCAAAGTTCTGCTTGATTTTTGTCAGAGAATTGAAGGTAAGTTTACTAATACATAACAGCAATGACACCATACCACCATTCTTATAATTAACTTTTAATGGTCATATTTAGAGTGGTGGCAATTCTTATTTTATTACTTCCTTGCTCTCAATTAAACTTAATCACAGCTAACCCCCACTTGGTGACAGTAGTCTGTATGCTATACTATATTCACATAGCTCACACTGGTTCTATCGAGCAAGTGGTACTGGATATTTATTGAAATCCTAAATTTTCACACCGTTAGGAACTGTGATATAAAAATATTATTACTATAATTACGCATTACTTCCAACATTTACGAAACACCACGAAATTAATGCTATCGAAGGGTTTTTTGTAACTAACGCTTGCCCGCTTATTACCGCTTTTTACTTATTACCCGCAGTGTTTATTTTGCTGCTTATTAACTTTAATGAACTAAAATAATGAAATAAGGTTACAAGATTATAGGGGAAACAATGATTGTTCACCATTTTGCTAAAAATACAACTTGCTTTTATTAATAAAAGGCTTATACGTAAGAAATATGAAATTTCACAACTTTATTTGGATTGTTTGCTATATGATTTTTAATGAATATTTTGACCATATATTTCTAGGTACGTAGAGATTTCTTCCCACCGAGACCGAAGCGAAAAAACCGGCGTAAGAACCGATTAGTGACAGTTATTCCGCGTGCGGAATCCCCAAACTCCGACACAGACGCGAAAACCGTTCCGGAATCACAGACCGCGTCCAAACCATGTTCTCAAGACGATCCGGTAGACATTTCGGAACGGTTTCCACGTAGCCTTTCGCAGGATTCTGGCGTCGATTCGGCTGTCCAAAGCCAAGAATTGAGCCAAGACGTCAAAAGTGATAATTTAAATGTGATACTAGGTAGGAATTTAAAGCGACGCGCGGAGTCCGCCGATCGTAATAATAAAAGATTTAAGGCCAATACAGATTCTGAATCGGAGACAGATTATGATGACGTCAAACCACTTAACAAAACGGCTAGTGATCCAGCGCTAACGATAGATAGTATGAACGTCCCTCTAACGAAAAGAGCTATTGCCAGCAATATAAAGGAGAAGGATGTTAAAGATGACGTGTGCATAGTTTGTTATTCAGCGCCGAAATCGGGAGTGTTTGTTCATGGCCGAATAGCGCACATATGCTGTTGCTATAAATGCGCGGTCAAAGTTTGGAATAAAGCCAAAAGATGTCCAGTTTGCAATTGTAAAGTTAGTAACGTGTTAAAAGCTGTTATTATGTAACTTTGCTAACCGCTTTAATCCGGCTTAATTCAATACATCTTTGGTTATTATAAAAAAGCAGTCGTAACAAGGCCGACTTTAAAATTTTCATAATGAATATTGATACTAACTAAGATTTTCGGGTTGTTAAACGGTCTATGTTGTAGAAATCATAAATTATAGATCACATGACATGCGCTCTGCACCACGTAAATTTTACTCTGTACACACGTATGATACCACCTCTATATCTTAGTTGTCTTTTGGCATGTAGCACATTTTTATAACGGGGGGCAAACGGGTTCACCCGATCTTAAGTGATATCGCCGCCCATAGACACTCAAAGCCAGAGCGCATGGTCTGCAATTTGACAATTTACTTTCATTACTAAATTGAGCTGTTAGAATTTCTCTTTGCTTGCGTTAGTTCAATTTACATTTATGATTTCGGAAGAAATGTGAATTATTGCTGTGATGAAGCATCTGCAAAACAAATTTTACTTACTACACGTCTGAAATAATTATTAATTCAAGCGTTTAAAGAAGAATATTTTCTGTTTCTTGAAAATTTTCAATGTGACGTCTTTAGTCTTCAACCTAATGGTTTGCCAGATAACAGAGTCATATGTTTGCTTTACTTTAAAAAACATTAATTGAATGAGTAAAAAACATTGCTTAAATTTTAAAAAATCCTCCCTATTTAATAATAGGTGCGACATATCATACGAGAACCTTATATAGATTGCTAGCATTTTACAATACTATATTTGTTTACACACTTCATCACACAGATGTTTCATCACTATTGGATAAATAATAAAACCATTTTAACTATAATATATAGGTTCATTAATAACAAAGATTGATCTTTGCAAAAATTTCCTTAACAAATAGTTTTTTTATTCAAATAATTTTCCAAAAATGTGCTTATAGGTTAGGTTAGGTCATTTCTGTAATTAGTATCCACCGAAAAAAGAGAGATAATATATTTTGTTTTAATTTAGCTTAGGGTAATCAGCCGCAATATTAGAATTATATTTCTAAATTTATTCCCAATTATTTAATTTTTGTAGGGTAATAAACACGGCGTTCTAGGTTAGGTTTTTTGAAATGATTTGTTTCATAGACCAGGAATATTTTGATAAAAATGTTTGTCGGTTTACATTTAATGCATATATAATGGCGTGATATGCATAAATCTAAGGTGTAGAAGCTATCTTAAGTTGTACAATATATAAATATGTACAGTCTTTAGCTTACGTAGATAAATAAATTTTTATTATCACATTTACAGAGTGTAGGATAATGTAGACTTCTGCAAAAATATGTTCTAAGCCGAAGTATAGGTATAAGTTATAATTAAAATAGACAAAAGAAGTTAACGTCAAGATTTCTTTTTAATTTCAGTCATATTTTCTATTTTTTTATTTTAAAATAAATAATTCTCTAAATCAGCCAAGCGCAGATTCAGAGACTTTCTTGGCTTATTATGCTAATTATTTAACTGTCAATAAAAATATTCTTGGTCTTATTATCATTACGCTTTTATAATTATCATTATTTTCCTAATTAATAAACCCACCATCTTCCTACCGGATAGAGGATCTATTGTTGTTGTGAAATTATAATTTTTATTTCAAAAAATATATTATTAAAGTATACACGACGAAGTATATATACGACGCTGGTACAGGTCTCGTGTGGTTTGTAAAGTAGATTTAATATACGTTTGTACTTGTAATAAGCTCTAAACACTTAAAAAAAAACAAAAAGTTTGGTTAAAAAAAACGTAATAAATTTTTATTTCAGGCAGTTTTTATCTTTTATTTAAGAATCCCTTACTTGCTTATCCGAATTTCCTTAATGATAGTTATATATTAGTTGTTATAATTTAAAGTTTGACATATTATATAAAAATGGGAAATTATCTTATATTTTTAGAATTCGATGCATTCTTAGGGCTGTAAAATTTTATAAAGTATTGACAGTGTTCAATTAACAAAATTCTTATTTAAAATACTTACTTGTAATGTCATAACTAATGATCACAGTCAAATTTTTCGGTTCACCATGAGCTAACATACAGAAATGTAAAGGCTGAAATTTATAAAACGTACGATAGATATAGGAAGATCTAGCTTCTACGTACATTATAGACCATTTTTGGGCTTTATTCAAGAAATTTAAACAATTCTTATATCTAATTTAACAAAAGTACCTACTGTCTAATTTTATTTACGGTTAGAGAAAAGAGTAAGGTGTAAAGAAGAAAATTGAAATAAATGAACTCTTATTCCGTAAATTTCATCAACAAAGGTGAATGATCAAATGAAGAGATTGGACGCTGATGATCGACGAGGCGGTACGCAGAAAAATATGTCCGCAGCTTATTGCCTGGTAAGAAAACAGTAAAAATAAGTATTCCAACTAGTAACAATATAATTTCTTCAATGATCAAATAATATATGAAAAATAACTAAAACGAGTGAATTGCGGAATCTCCAAACACAATTTACTTTAATAAGTATGAATAAATCAGTGCCAGCTCCTTATTTATGAGTCGTACCGTTATCTGACGTTCTACGAAAATACATTATTTAGTTCCACTGAATATTATTTTCGGTTTAGGATATATTAATTACAGTATAAACCATAACGTAAATTAAATATAAAATTTGACCTTGAAATGAACCCAGAAAAATGAGGGTGGATATATGGTAAGTACCGACTTGAAGAAATTTGCACCCGTACATCAGAGACTATGTAATCAGGGATAATGGTGATAAGATAGATGCAAATTTGTTAACGAAGGAATTTAGCCTAGGAAACGAGCATTTTTCAATTGATCATCTTTCTTCACAAGGCTAATCGCCAACTAAGAGGAGTTAAATATTTATGAGATAATACGAATATTTATATGATAATAGTATACCTCTATTATGGCTATGAGTTATTAATGGGATATTTTAGTGAATAGCCAAAAATTTCACAGGTAGGTAGGTATGCCTTATATTTATCTATATTTAAAATCCCAGGAAATTTATGTTATTATATTTAAAGGCTTAGGGTAGAAAATTACAATTATAATAGGGCGGGCAAAATCTAAAATGTTTCTCTTAAGACGAGAAAACCGCCAAATTAGAGTTTTCTAAATATAACTAAGTACATTTTACATTCATCAAATATATACACGAATAATATAAATTGGTGGTTTTAGTTCTTTTTAAATTATTTAAGTTAGTAATTTTTAAATTTATCTAAACGCAGCGTGCCGCATTTACCAAACAGGAAACCTTCAGGAGCGGGGAAGGTTAAGGTCGGCAAAAATCAATGTCGGCTGGCGTACTACGCCGGCATTTAACCTTTAGATACTAGAATTATAGGTATAACAAGCTCGTCCACATACATAGGAACCCTAACTACTAACCCTCGGTTTTCTATTTGGTAGATGCCGTATTTACTTCATGAATTATCATATAATGATTATTTTTCATATAAAGTTATATTTGTTCTTATATTACTATATAAGTCAATTATATCTCATTATTAAATCATATGTCTCGTTAGAAATCGTTTACTTTAGATAAATGACCCAATAAATAACTAACTTCAATTGATTTTATTTTAAATCATTTAAAAGTTTTTTTCAGATTATAAATTGCTGGGTGTTGTGATATTCCTACCCATTAAATATTTTTATTTAATATCGTATGTTGCCGTTTATATATTATATTGAGAATAAGGTTCGATGTTAGGAGGCATATATTATAAAACGCATTTAAGTGCATTGTATAACAGTAGCGTATGTTTTTTTATCATTCTTTGTGTTAAACGGCGCTATCTTCCAATGTGTGTTCATGAATCATCGATACACACTACACAAGCATAAACTAGGTGCGTCGAACTGTCGTGTCGCCGCCGCACCGCGCCACCCCCGATTTATCGGCCCGCATACTACTGCTGTGCTTCGAGACAGACAGACAGTCGCATTTGGACCGGCAAACGAGTTGATCGTGATTATATCTACCTAACCAAATAAATAGGTAAGTGATATATTATTGCTTATTTTTATTTCATTATCGTTCTTTTATATTGGCACATGAAATTCCCTTGTTTTATTTTATAAATTCGTAACGTTTTTTTGTTGCACAAAATTACATTTTACTAACGTATAGATTAATTAAATTTGATAATCTTAATCGCCTTTTTGAGTATTTTGGTAGTTTTCATCGCGATTCGTAACCTGGGTCTATATGTACGTCGTTTTGTGTCAATTAACGGAACTTATTTCGCCGGGTGGGAGCGGTTGCATGACTTCATCCACTCATACGGTTTTAAAACAATCTGTCGTTGTTGCGTGTTGCTGTTCGTTTTGTCCAGCGTATGCGTTTCGATAAGTCATCGATAAAACATTCCCTTCAGTATGAGTAATAGGAGATGGCCATGGATCGTGGTTTCTTGACGGTTAACTACTCATATGTACCTTCATAAAGCATACTGATTATATTATTAGCATCCAAAAAACGGTTTAAAGCAATCAATTCAAATTTTTAATATTTTTTTCGTTGTTGCAATAAGTTTAAAGGAAATTTATTTCCGTCAATTGAGCAAACCATCTAAGGGTTACCATTATTAGGGGGGAGGGTTAGCAGTGAGTATATAAGTACCGAGTGAGTCATAATGTTTCTCAAGTCTCCTAATTGTTGTTAAAATTGTTAAACTATTTTGTTATATGAATATCTAGATCTTTTACGGTTCGTTTCCCATCTTACAAAGTTATGTTAATAAATTCAATTACTTCGGCAATAAATGGTCATTCAACTCGTCCAAAAACATTTGTATTTTGAAATTTCTTTCCGAGATAAAAAAGACTAAAAGGATAAGATGGCAGTTTCAGGTCAGTCTCAAAATAGGCATATGACTCACCCCAACACATGCTTGACACATCAAGCGGTTTTTAAGCACAACTTAAATGACGATTTTAAGTAAAAGTAAGGAGCTTGAAAGATTACTAACGTACGTGACTTTTTACTACGTCATTAGCAAACAAAACATATACCTACGTGACTAATTGAGAAAAACGACATGTTTATACATAAAAATGAATAGAACATTGTCATCGATTTAAAATCACTAAGACATGTTTTCCGGAATTTTAGATTGTGAGGGCATAATTTTAACAATAAAGTTAAATGTAAAATTAAAAAAAAAGTGTACAGCTACACCTAAACTGCTATGTGATACCTATTTTATTATTTCTTTAGTCGTAAATGAATAAATTGGACCCGCTTTCGCTACTTTCACGCATCATAGCGATCATAAGACTGATCGCACATGAAAATGTAATATTTAATAATTGCGAAACTAATTACCTTGTTCTCCCATTTATTTCAATTTAATAAATTCTACCCACCTAATATTGTTATTATTTAAGTTTTTGGTATAATTCAGTTTAAATGCGTATAACCTCAAAATATCATTTTCGATCGGATGAGATATAATTCTATAGGACTAATTCTCATTAATGATATGTTAAGTATGACATTCATTTATATATTTGCAAGTACTTCTTCATTACGTTTAAGACAAGCAATTTATAGTTAAATTTATTCGATCCAAAATCACGAAATATATCATTTTTATTCAGACTAAATGAGCAAGATTATTACAAATTGCTATAAGGATTCAATGATTTAGTTCAACCATAATGTTTACCCAAAGAATAGACAATGGTATTGTTAATAAGTTACATTTGACTTTTGTTTTAAAATGTTGATTCAATACCATTTTCCTGTCTAAGCTATCAGTGGGTATGATTCAGAATAATAAGCATAACTGTAGTAACGGCCTAATTAGCACGTAATCACAATGAGTTAAGATTTATTCTTTATGGTTAATTAAATTAATGCTACAACAGTCTTAATAAAAATAATTTGGGTTAACAATGTTTTATGTCCATACTTAAAATATACTTAAAATAACATCTATATTTATATTTATTACGTGACTATTATAATCTGCTCAGACTAGACAGTCGCATATGAAAGAGAACATAAAGGGAAGAAAGGGATGGAAAAACTTCCCGAATAGAATCGATTGAGAGCAAACCCCAATGCCTACTAGGGGATACTGGTTTGCGGGGGTGCGTTCTAACGTAGGAATACTGTAAAACGCTTTAATTAAAATTTGATTTGAAATTTATACTTTATTAATGGCTCTAGTGCTAAAATGTGTGATTTTTCAAAATGCTTTTTTGGAATAATAAATAATCTATGTTAGGTATATTTGGTAATCAGTACAAGTCCCAATACTGTTTAGGTTTAAATTTAGAATATCGCAGATGATTAAGTTGGTTTACTTATTTATACAGTAAATACAAATATATATACTCTATAAACACGGAATAAGAGTAATTTGAACCCACAGATTAATAAATACTTTTAAATTATATTCGAATGGAAAATAAAATAATAATTATTATCACCATTAAAGTTTTTATTTTAATATGAAAGCATGTCCATCACTAGTACAACGACCTTTAAGAAAATTAAGGAAGATTTGAGTTGATTTGCACTGGTATAAATACACTCATCATTCCTATTGTTATAATATTGATACTATCAGCAAAAATGAATACAATGTTTTTTCTGTACACATTTCCATCAAAATACGAAATTCCAAATAAGTACATGTAGGTTAGGCGCCATAAGTATTAGTCTAGATATACATAATTCGAATAGCTCTCGCAGACACCCCTTCGGTACTCCAGTGTGGTCCTGCAGATCGATACGATGCATCGAGGGTGCATTTATGTAATGTTAAACTGTCATTGTATTTATATCTAATTTTAACCGAATTAAAATAGTTATTTTATTCCATATTAAAATAGTTATTTCAATTTGATATCTGAACTTGGCGTGTTAAAAGATTTTAAGACTGACGGCATCGACTACTCTATATACAATTATTAAACGAATATCTTCAATTTATACCGAATTTTAAACTAATTAGTTCGTAATAATAAAAACTAGTTAACACGACACCAGCCATCCGTGGTGCTTTCTGCTCTTGAAATCTTAATTGGCGCTTGACGCTCCATAAAATTTAAGACGTAATTTTTGATTTGACGTTACATCTTATGTAGCTCTAAAGATGGCGCGGGCGGCGGGGTCAATGACATCGCGTTTGGCGCATTCTAATTCTATTAAAATCATTAATGAGTCACTTTATGCATTGCATTTAAATTGATATAAATAACAAGCAAACCAAACTTAAACCCAGACACACAATTTATTACCTTTACGTTTTGATACTGTCATTAAATAAGAATTTTTAAGAACTCAAGAATAATTTAAATATTCTAACTAGTTATTTGCATATATCATAAAATGTACTTGTATTTAGTATATGATTTACACAAAACTTTCAAAATGTGTCTTTAAAATAAATACAAACAATAAAAAGAATATTGAACAGTACAGTCATGTACGTAAACATGAAGAAATGTCGATCTAAGCAGCATATTATGATTACTTATAAATAATATGTGATATGCCATAGAATTCGGTTCAGTCGTAAACTATGCTGCCATGTTTATGAGCAATTTGTGTCGGAAAATTGTGGGGCCATGGTATAAAATATGACTCTGAAATTGTAATTTTGTTAAAAACTATCTACAATTATTTCGAATAAAAACAAGGACCTGGAATAAATAATACATCTGTTTAATACAACAAAAAACTACTTATTGAGTGATGAGCTCACTAAAATATCCATAAATCATAGGATATTCCACTTGAAAACCGTTTTTTTGAACGAACGGATGTTTTATATTTAATTGAAATATTAACAGTCTTAGTTAATTGCAATTCTATCAGCGCACATATTAAAATGCACGTATCGTGCGTCGGAAGACGTTTACCTATTTGGTATTATTTCTTTTGTTATATCGGGACAATTCTTCTGTCCTTACAAATTGATGCATCAAGACACAGTTGGAATGTAATACCTTTTCTGTATTAGTACGTGATAGAATACTCAAACAATAATCAGTATTGAATTATTTACGTATTTGTCGTGAAAATGATTAGTCTATCCTGATGAATCTGAAGCATTATGTTGCAACATCTGAAATTTCTAGTATTATTCGACATAGGTAAAATGCAGTTAATTAAAATTAATTATGTACTACATATATCATTGTGACGATAACGGTCTTATCTATTTGGTAAAATCATCGATTGTATACATTTTGATAAACAAAACATATTTTTATTTGTCGCGAATATTTACTCTTACGATTTCAAACTCTTTGTCTTTTAAAATTCTCTCATTACAAACTTTTAAAACAGCCTTTGTTTAAGCTGGTTCTCAGTACTCAGCTCGTTACTTTCAGTGTAATAATAAAACATTCTTTCTCAAAAACATATATCGTTTCAATATGAATAACGCTATTAGTGTAAGAATTAATATATGAATAAGTTATCTAACTTAAACCCGTATAAGTGCGCGAAATTACTTTTCCGTTTCGAGTCATCGTACGTCCGCTTGAAATAAACACTTTAATTCCTGATATTTGATACCGACATATGTTCAGCTACGAATTATTACGTAAGGCTTTTGAATGAGCTCTTCAAGATAATTAGATTTGGTAAAATTTTACGACCTAGCTGTTGTAACATTAGGATGCACTATTCGTTGTAAGTAGATAAATTTATATCGCTTGAAAAGAAATCTTAAATAGCTAATAAATGTGGATATATTAATTACCGATAACTGCGTTCAAAAGTTCACAACCCTAACCAAATATGGAAAAATCTGCGTAGTGGGGTCACCTTGTTGACAGGCTAGCACAAGGCTGTCCGCCATTTTGGTCCTGTCATGAGCTGGAATGCGTACTATTTATAGACACAAGGTCGCGTGGAGATTTGCAGATGACTTTACTCTTAATATAGAATGCAGTGGGAACTGAAGATTTAGAATGTAAAATGTAAAGTACATTTATACGTTTATCCGTTTTATCCGTCGATTGAATCGTTTATATACTGCTATGAAATGTCTTCGCTTCAACCTCCTAGATTAATCCGTTAATCGCGTCGTAGTCTGTTAAGCCTTCGCTTGCGGTGAAATTTAATAACTTTCTACGCAATCGGACCCCACAGACTAAATGCTGACTCACTGTGAGTTCACTGTTCGTAATTGATGCGAAGGGGTCTGCAAAAATAAAACCATTAAAAAGTTACAAGAACAGTAGGTACGCCTGCTTCTGGCTGTAAAATTTGTGAAATAATGATTGTCTGCGATACAAGGGAAACAAAGAATAAAATAAAGTTAAAACATTTATTAATAAGTGGACAGTAATAATGTTTTTTTAATAAAATTTAAAGGAAATATTAAAATTTAAAATTGCCTTGATATCAACCAATGATCCGTGCGTGATGATTCAGTGAAAAATTTCAATTGCAACATTTCGCTTATACTGAGTCATATACAGGTCGTTTACCGTCAACAACTCATGAGAGAAATAAACGGAAATAATGTTTATTTCCGGTAATATTTATTCAACAAAATAGGTCTAAACTAATTGCTTTTTTATCTTAATAAAGTATAACTATAATCTGCGGCAAATTTTACGTAAACTTAACCAAAAATGGTGCGAATATATACTTTAATCTGTGGCTTACTGGCGCCATTGTCGGCCCAAAAAAACTTGATTACGTAAAACCTCGTACTTCAGATATCCAAATAAGGAATTCGTATGTGCCTTTTCTTTTTGTAATTACCTTAAAAATATTGTCTGTCCGCGAAATGCTATAATAATTCATTAAATGTTAGTAAACAACCCAAATATGTCGGTTACATAAAGTGCTTATATGACATTTTTATTTACGGGCATATTTCTCGAAAGAAACATTTCATGGAGCTTATTTGATGTCTATTATATATTTTTAAACGTGAACGTTCTAAGATATGCACCGCACACTGTTTTAACCACTTTGGTTTTCTAATAAAATCTGTCACTCATAAAGCTATAAAACCAAACGAATCGCCATGAGTGAACATATTAACTCAACAAAGATCCCTTATATTACGACCATATGGCCAGTTGTTGAACTTTTTTTAATCTCACGATCAATTCGAAGTCGTACTTGTCTTACCGTTTACGGTTGTGGAAAGGCTGACATAACTGTTGCTGTACAATGCTTAATTTTGAGCGGATCATATGGTACAATGTAGTACATATTGGCTTAACGACGGCTTAGTATATGCTTTATAATGACGTGTCGCTTTGCGTATCCAAAATAAATTATTAGAAAAGCCGATTATTGTTTGCAAATGTTTGCTCTGGATTTTATTAAACAAAATTCTGCCCTGGAATGCAGTAGAAACCTACCCTATAAAAACGGCTATAATTTTCTTTGGATCATACATTATGTCTCCCTAAATCAGCTGAGTTATCGATATTACTATACGATGATTCATTAACAACATTTCATGTGTGCATTAAAAAACGTTTTCATGTAGGTATTTGGCATTACGGTAAGCGAAGAGTCACAGAATAAAAACTTACTATAATTATCTGTTTGAGCACTCCAGAATACACATTATTTTGAAATATAACTTTTATTTGGGCCTACAACATAAAGTACCTACTGAGTTTCGTGATAGCCAAGTGTAGGTTTTGTCATTATTTCGTTCAGGTTGATTAAAAACTTACGCGAAATTGGAAAGTGCAGTTTTTATAGAGTTGTTAGACACACGCTAGTTCATAATAAGACCGGTTAATACTTTACGTGGTTATTAATAAGAACTGCTTGCATTTGCAAGAAACATACAGCAAGTAGCTGACCCGGCTCTCCTAGATCTTTCACCATTGAAATTATTTATAAAAATAAAATATACACTTAATTTTTTTAGACTATGTATACTATTGAGCCTCTTAAATGGTTCAATAATATTGTCATCTTTGTAGCTACCCTAAGTTTTTGTTTGTAGACGTATTTCCGTTCTAATAACGTCACATCCTTGTCAAGTTGTCCACATGCTGTCCATCAATATTTGCTATCCAGACAAGAAATAAACTCTAATTATTACATCTTTATCCGTTTAAAATGATATATTACCCCAGATAACAATTTTATCTCGAAAATGTCATTATTTATGGGCTCTTAAAGATATTATAAGAAATAGGATACGCTATATTTTACTTCTATATAGTATGATAAGAATTGCATTCATAGTTCATACTTCATTATATCGATACGTACTAAGTACCTATTGTTTCTATATTCTGCGTACAGAAATAAACAGCAGTAATGTTGCTGTCATTACAAAAAAACCTTTTTCCAACGACCTACCAATTTTCACAGTGAACCGCAGAACAATATATTAAAATACGTTTTGAAAGGAACACGCCAAAAGCAACCGAGGAATTTTGTCGATTCATATTTTTAATAGCCATTATTTGCGTTTTTACATTTTTCCCTAGACGAGTCCATTGACTGTCTGCATAAAACATGAATAGGTGATTATTTGTAAAACTGCGCCTCCCTCGTGTCTCCAAACAAAAGACTGTCACTGTGGTGGACCGGATGTATTATAACTTAGTATACATAGGCTTAACCAACAATGTCCGACGTAATTTTGTATTCAAGTCACTTTTATACCGTCGCCGATTAATAGTGGTGGTTAATTTCTTCACCTCGATTGTTAGCTGTTATGATATTAAAACCAATTGTTTTGATGATAAAAATTTTGTGAAGAGCTAAAAGAAACGTTGTTCAGAAATTTCTTCATATGTGTTGTTCTGATTTTACATTCAGTATTATACCGCCGCGAGTGTGCATTGCCCCGACTTTACAGTTATTTCTGCAGAGTTGAACATTCTTAGATCGTTAACTTTTATTTCATGAATAATATGAATCTAGTGGCACCTATGATGTTTGTTGATAAACTTATATAGCTTTCATTTCCAAAGAATCTAAATGAATTCTTTTTAAGAAGAACTAAAAAAGCAACCTTTATAGGAAATAATATATATCAAAGAGAGATTGTATAAAACTTACGTATTTATGTTCGTGATTTTCGAAATGGAAACGTAATGTCAACTGTCGCATTTTAATAGTCCTAAAAAGGACTGAGTAAGTTACGACTGCACTGTGTGTTCCCCATATTATTTTCCCTTGATGAAGTGGTTAATGTTTCGATGCTTAATCCCCTCGAGGTTCGGGCCCTCGCTATTGTAAATAAACCCTTTGCAATCCCTAAAGCAAACTCAAAGTTATATGCTATTTCATTCTGTAAACCTTTTACATTGCAATATAGTTAAGTACTTTCTGAAAATATATATTCATTAGATTACTATAAAAAATTGTAGGAAATTTATTGACATCGACAACTAAGATGTAGGTAAATTTGTTGATATCTTTGTTTTAGCATAGATTGTATCTATTGTTTTTGTGTGGATGAACCGTTTTCATGTTGACGTAACTTACTGGGTACATAATTAATATATTAACGAACCACTTATCTCGCTAATGCATTCAGGATAAGGGCCTAGATTTAAAAAACCATTAAGGAAACATTGGACTGTATAACTTGAACTTTAACTTGAACAAAATAAACAAAAACTAACAAAACCATCTTGGTGGCTCACAGATCTCACTAAAATGGCCTGCTCAGTCGACGCCCCATCCCTGAAGGATCTTCCCAAGGTCGCCACAGACCTCAAGAGCCAGCTAGAGGCTTTCAACCCAAGCTGTCTCAAGGACGTGGACACCAATGAGAAAATTGTCTTACCATCTGCAGAAGGTAATGAACCAAAAGTTAATAACTGCGATTTCTATAGTTATTAAGAAAAGTATTCTAAAAAAGTTTACAATCTAAATATCGGATATGGAATGGTTTACATCCGTTTAATGGTGGTCAGGTGAGGGAGTAGTTTATTGACGATAATCTTTATGTAAAATATCTCACATAGCCTCATTAAAGTAAATTATCCCACCAAGAAAATTATATTAATGTACGTTATGATTTAATATTTTCAACAAAGAATTTCTTGCTGTAGAAATGTAGGACAAGTGCATTTTTAAACAGACGTCGCAAAGGAAAAGCAGCACACAGCTCTACTTCAGGGAGTTGAACAATTTCAGGCATCTTTACTGAGGAAAACTGAAACGGTTGAGAAAAATGTACTTCCCAACGCGTTAGGTACTCAGTGCGTGATACCTGCACTCATCAAAATAACAATCCATTAAACCAAAATAACAAATTTCCATAGAAAATAGCTGCTAATATTATGAGCTCTAAATTATAACACATGTTAATCCTAACATAATGTGTTATAATTTGCTTAGTAAATAAATATTGAAGATAAACTAAAAATACAAAAACATAAGTAATTGTGGTAACATTCAAATTTTCTTGCGATGCGGGAGCTATTTTCTTAATTATTTTCGTTTGATGACGCTTTTATGTTTGCTAGACTCTCATTACATCGTCGCGAGAGTTGTGTGTACCTACGCAGTAACTAAACGTTTATAAAATGAAACATTTCATATTAATACGCTGTAAAAATAAATAAAAGTACTATCAAATTGTTTTTATTCGTGTGCATGAGTATGGATGTATTTGTTCAGTATTTCACATTAATCATTATATATTTGTAATTTGAAAACAACCAATACTTTGTATCGGTTGATTAGCCCTCTGAAATAAACCGAGCCCGATTAGTCGCCATTGATTAATAATAATTTATACTCCACAGATGTTGCCACTGAAAAAACTCAAAAGTCCCTGTTTGATGGTATTGAAAAGTTCGATGCTACACGGCTGAAACATACCGAAACTAACGAGAAAAACCCTCTGCCTGATAAAGATGGTAAGATTTTCTGATAACACAATAATATAAATCCATGAATATATAGTGTTATGCAGCCTTTCGTTATGAACTTACAATTGATCAAGCTGAGTAATAAATTAAATTATTTAATTTTTATACTGCTTAAGTTTCATCGCGCATGTAAAATGCATCTCTTTATAAGTTTTTACTTTCAACGCAATATTTTGCCTGTGCTTACACTGCATTGCACGTTGCTTTATAAACAGTTGTAGCTGCTGAGAAGGCGCATCAGAATTTGCTTGATGGGGTGGAACATTTCGACAAATCACAGATGAAGCACACTACGACAGAAGAAAAGAATCCCCTGCCTCCAATTGAAGGTTTAAATTTAAAAGCTTATTTTAAATTTTGCGTATGCATATTTAAGTTTTCTTCCTATTATGTAAAAATGTTGGTATGTTTATGCTATTTTTGTGACTTGCTATATATGTACTTATATTTTGCCTTCGTATTATTAAACGTCGACTACAGCATAAGGTAATTAAATCACTAAAAATATTAATATAGTTCAAAATCTGTTATTATACAATTGTAATATAGTTTTTAAATATTTCCAGCAATTGAGGCGGAAAAGGAGAAGAACAAGTTTTTGAATGGCATTGAAAATTTCGACCCAACCAAGTTGAAACACACCGAAACCTGTGAGAAGAATCCTCTCCCCACTAAAGACATAATCGAACAGGAGAAGACAGCCTGAACTGTCGTCCCTCGTATTTATTGCAACTATATCTCGCTAGTAACGCCGTATTTTTAGTAATGATAAGTTTAAAATAACAGAACCAGTATTCGAGATCCTCTACAAATTTGAATGTCTTCTAAAAATGAACCCATACATTAATTTTTCGGGAGTATTCCACGATGATAGAAGATTTTTCCATGAAGCTCGAACTGGTTTTCTCTTAGATTATAGGAATCAAATTTTTCTACGTCATTTTTAACAATAAATAATAAGAGTAATTTCAGCATTTTGTTTAACATATACCAAGATATTGTTAAGATCCCGTAACCTATGGATTTTCAGATAATAACTACACCCCCTAATAATTTATTTAGAAACTGTAATTTGGGTCAAAACAAAATAAATAATAAATATTTAGGAGTGTAGTTGCCTAAACAATTTAAAAAGAGGTTTCATATACCTACGGATTTTTTGTAAACAATATTTGTATATCTTTTAATATTATTATTTTCTTTATTATTCAGTAATGGTGAATATTTGATGCTCAACATGTAAGAATAGTAATTTTTAATGTTTGTAATTTTGTTTTGTGAAGAACAATATTTATTATAATGATAGTAAACTTTTTCAATTTTATATAATGCTATGATGCCAATAAATCAGTCAATCAAAATTTTGTATGTTTTACACACGGTGCTTTTTATAAATATAGGTTTTAAAAAATAACTTGTTTTATTTACGTCCCTAGTTTATAAAATTATAATTAATTAAACCAATCTTTATATTCTTATGTTTCACACTTTTCACAACATTGTTTAAAAATATTGAACAGTGTTTTTTATTTGTAAGGTAATATACCTTGTAATTTTATACTTAACCGTATATTTTTACATATAATTAGCGTTAACATCTTCAGTTATTATTATATCTATATTTAATATTGTAACGTACGGATATTTTCTATAAGAACCAACTACTAGAGAAAAATATTTTAATATTTTCAAAAATATATACTTATATCTGTTTAGGCTTTTCAGACAGAAGTGGTATTTAATTTGTCTAGGTAGGTAAGGTAATTTATGAAGTAAATGGCAACACTAAAGATCACTGCAAAAATTAAAAATCCCTTTTGCAAAACCAACGACCATAGAGAAGATTTAGAGAACTTGATGATGTTTTGATTTTTATTCCCGCCGACCCACTATTGACGGTTGCTTTTGGTTTTGGCAAATGGCACGTGCAATTTTTTCACGCAACATAAAATAGAAGATTTTCGATACCCCTACATCAGTCAAGCACTGATGCTTATTGTCGAATTTAATCTATTCGGTAAGTGTTATATAATATTAAAAGCATATTGTCATATATTTTTTACGAATGTGATATTTATACATCAAAACAACCATTTGCATTTAAGTACCTAGCCAACGCTACGATATGGTTTTATACAAAATTAGATCTATGTCTTTGTTGATTCTAAAGAATTTTTTGTGATTACGACAATGTTTATGACGATACGTTTCATGTGTTATTATTGTCGTCATTTGTTTGTTTACCTGCAGATAATTAGCATTGTATACCAATGTCGCCCTCTCCAATTCGATGTCGCGGCCCTTGGAAAATTCAAAAACGCTCGTCTGAGCCAGACCGTTGGCTTGACGAAATGGATTTTTATCGAAAACACACAGCTAGGGATTCTAGTTGTCTATTTAGGGCAGTTTCTGAAAACATTTTTAATACTCAACATTATTATCAAAAAGTTAGGCAACAATGTATCGAATTTATGTCCTCGAACCGGCACCTGTTTGAAGGGGTACATACCTTTATTTTCATATAAGTTTATTCTTTTAATACTTCGTTCTTACATCTTTTTTTGTGTTTGTAGTCATTAAGTTGTTCCTTTGAGAATTACCTAAAAGAAATGTCCAATCCTTCTGCATGGGGTGGTATTGTTGAGTTATCAGCTATGAGCCATCTATATAGGTAAGGATAACACATAAGTTGTGTCAGTAAGTTATTAAAGACTGAACATTTATGATAACTATAAATGTTACAGACGTGACTTTACCATTCTTGAAGCAAATAAAGGCCCGCAAACTAACATCTGTAATGGTTTTGGCAAAACCATATATCTGTTTTATTCTCCTGACACTAAGCATTTTGATGCTCTTTACAGAAAAGAATTTATAAATAATTCTGCATTCTGCCAATGTAAGTTTCATTTCTTGTATATATATATTGAGTTTTTATATTTACTCTTGCAATTGTTAGCTGTACACTAAAATTTATTTTGTATCTTTCATTGCATACAGCTCTATTGATGTCTGGTAAGGTAAATATATTTTAATTGTTATCATGTGCATTTTCACAATTGTTATTACTTTCTTCACATAGCATTAATATATGAGCTGCTGTATGATCGTGTTTACCACTTGGAAGATCTCTACTATGCTGTTGATAAAATGCTTCATGAGAAAGTTACAAACAATCACATTGAATACATGATGCCTGATATAGAACACAAGAAACAAAAAGAGAGAGCAAAAATTTTCATTGAAGAAACTTCTAATGACAAAGATAAAAATACTAATGCATTATCTTTAAAATGCAGACATCACACAAATGATATTGAGAAGGCCTCTTTATTGAAGGAGTCTCTGAGTATATTTGTGTTCAATAAAAGCCTTATACAGCTTGAAAATGTTTGTTTGAACTGCTTAAATGTCAATAGTGCTAAAGTGCTACTTGATAATGGCATAACCCCATTCCCATATAAAGTAGCTAAAGCATTGGACCCAGATATTTATCGAAACATTGAGTTTGATGTGTGGAGTGAACTAAGACGAGGTACTGAAAGTTTCACCTCATGGCATAGAAGTAAATATGCAATATTTACATGAAATGTGTTTACAGAGTTACGTTTTGGTGCTAGATATTCAGATGGGACAACTCTGCAAGTAGGAGTAAAATGCTTATGTAAATTGGAAATAGACCAGGACATTCCCTACCATTGCCACATACAAGAAATGGGGCAAGATGGTGGCCCATGTCTTGTATTCATTGAAGAACTGGGAGAAAAAAGATTAGTGAATTATGAACAGTTGGAACCACTACCGGTAGAAGAAATCAAACCCTGGGCACCCCCATATAGATACTCTCGTGCAAACTCTCAGCTTCTCAATTTCAGCCAAATGCTACATCAAATAGGTGTGTGGCTTTAATTTATAAATTCAAAAAAATTGCTATGCTTCTATAAAAAATCTTTATGTTGCTTTACATCTTGATCAAATCAGTTATAATTAAAAAAAAATTCATATGTCCATGAGTAATTGCTATATTTGAATAGGCACAGTCATACGGAAACAAGGAACAAAGTCAAGTAAGAAATTGAGGAATGATGATACAAGAATATCTGAAAAGGAAACAAAGATAGATTGGACTGAAGAAAAAACCAATATGACATTTGAAGCCTATAATTATCCAACTTATCAACATTTGGATATTTGCAACTTCCAACCGATGCCAGTTAGTGTGTAGATAGGAAGTAGTTTAGTTTATAAGCATCACACTTGTTTTAATTGCTTTAAAAATGTTTTTTTAAGTTTTCCATATAATAAACTATTTCTATCATATTATACTTTATTTTTAATTGAAAAGGATTTGTTAATTCTGATAACATTTTAACATAAGCAACAAGTGAAATGCTTATTGAGCATAAAACCATATCGTAGCTGATTGTATTGATAGTAGCTAGAGCTAAATTGGGATTCCCAAAAGAGTAAGTAGTAATTATAAAATTCAATACTATTTTTAATAATTATACCTAGTTAGGATTTCATGTTAATTAATATTATCATTACTTTTTATTATTACATTAATTTATTTATAAGTAGTGAAAGATGAACTGTTTTTCTAAGTATTATATTTTTTACACATGTTTGTTTATAAAGGTAGGTATTTTATAGAAAGTAGTTAAGCACTAACTAGTGACTTAGTTTGGTTAATGCTTGTGGATTTTGCTTTAAGGTGGACACTAGTGCGTTTTTTAATACGGTATATTTAATATCATCAATTCCAAAGGTTTAATACTAACAATATTCAATGTTTTAAAATTTTTGTGTAGGTTGAAATTGAAACGGTTCCCCTAATGGTGGACATTCGGGCATCGGGTGCTCCGTGCTCCGCACAGGAGTCCAATGGTACTTCATCGGAGAACCACAGTCAGGTTAGTTAATGTAACATATATATTAACTAAGATCATATGTGCCACTCAGAATTAATGCTTCTTACTACTTCTGCTGGTAATCTGGAAAAGTTGAATAAAAATATAACAATTAAAATTTATTAAGTCTACTGAATTAATATTTTATCTTCCATTTGTTTTCTAAAGAATTCTCATTTCCAGGCAGGAGGTGGAGGTGACATGGGAAATCAAGCGACACCTACTCCTGTGTCTGTGCGAGCTTCCACGCCTGCAACTACTAACTCACTATCCACTTATTCTGGTAATTATACCTCTCAACTGGTTCAGTTATAAAAAAAGATTCTTCATTTGACGAAACGAAAGCAAACTGCAATTGGTTCCATTTTCAAAAATTAAATATTCTTCTTTTTTTAGTTACATCGTCCTTTAGTCTATTTATGAATGTAAACCTTTTTATTAATTTACTTGTGGGTAATAGACAAAATAAAAAATAAAAATATTTAGCCCCAAGTCTCTAGAAGAAAAAGTGCTAGCTTAAATCTGCTCAAGTAAGCTATGTTTGACTATTTGAGCAATAGGAGTGAAAATAAATAAAAATCTAATTTATAATTTCTTATCAATTTATTAATTTTTCCTTGAGCATCTCAATTAAGAGAACTATTAGCAGCAAACTATTTATAAATCTAATGTAGTGCTTAAGTAATTGTTAACATTACTCAATGAATATGATTAATATATTTTTTATATGTGGTGGTATTTCTAAGCAGTTTACTATTTATAGGAGTGAACCCAGGTTCAGTTCCACCAATGGGGTCTTCGATGCCGTCGAACGTGCCATACAACTGTGGGCCATACATGTGCGGAATGAAGTCCGTTCTCTGGTGCTCCCCCCATTCGCCCCCCCAGCCGTTGGCTCCCGGAATGCCCATGGGGGGCATGGGCCTAAACATGCCCCACCCGCCTCCGCCGTTGCCTCCCGGTGTGAACCCTCATGTGTTTAAGAGCGTGCAAGCCAATGGGTCCGATCTGCCGATGAATGGTAAGTCTTGTATGATTTAGAATTGTTTGCAAGCATATTATAATAAAAGTGTGACTAATTGAATGATTTATTTATATCGCGCATGTCGTTTCACCGGGAAGACGAAACAATTGTCTACTCTACAACACTGTTCATAATTTAATAAAGGAAGATTTTCAAATATTTCAAATTGAGTATAAATGTTTGACGTAGTAACACATATGCCTACAGACATAGCAACGCTGCGGTACTTCTTCAACCTGGGCGTGGAGTGCATGTGGGCAGCGTACGGGCCTCCGCTGCCGCCGCCGCACCCGATGCATCCGCCGCCGAGGCACTACTCGCCCGCCACTCTGGCTCAGGTCACTACTTCTACTCAACCCTTTTCAGAGTGCCGTCTCAATGAAACTTCGTTTAGAATTATACCTTATCCCAAAACTATATTGCAGCTTTATTAAGAGATCTTCCAGGCAACCCTAATAAAAGAAAACATTAATATTACACTTTTGTCTTTACTTTATCTCTTTAGTATGCTTTTTTGGTTCTTCAACTAAATAACTAGATATTATCTCCTTTTGTTGTAAATAAATTTAAAAAAATGTGAGATGTGAATGCTTGATAAGTGAAAAAATAATTATTTTACAGGACATGCAACAGTTGTCAGTGCAAGACCGTCCCATTCATGGTGAGCCAAACCACAACAAGCACAAGCAAGACAAGAATACAAACATACAGGGCAAGGCCAATAACACTCAGAGGCCCCTGCTGGGACCCAGGTATGATATCGGAAGAATCCTTATTTACAAGTTATTTTTATTACTATGCATTATTTGTTAAATGAAAAATCATAATTTCAGATTTAAACGTGGGAACAACCAAGATAATAATCAGAGCAACAACCAGAACAAGGGACATAATAACACTAACCATAACATGAATAACAAGGGACCAAATAACCGGTAATTATATTTGTATATATTGCTAATTTCTGAAATTACCACTGATTAAGACCCGTAGGTAATGGAGAAGATTAATCGGCGGACAAAATCCCAAGTACTATATTATATATTTACATTTAGCTATAATGGTATTTCCAGCCGCAACTCATACGTGGAGCCTCGCGGAGCCTTCGCTGCTGAAGAAGCCGGAGGGGCCGAGGCCCCAATGCTCGCCTTCCCCTACGCTCCTTACCCGCCTCCGATTTACCCCGTTCCCTACTATCATATTGAGGATCCCGGTAAGTCACACTATGCGGGGTAAGTGAGTCTCTTCTGTGCCCGATGATTTTCGACGAAGATATCAATCATCTTTGATTTAGTCTATATAATATTACTTGCCATGAAGAATTAAATCTATTGGTCTCACTTAAAAATGTGATTCTCATTCAATAATTCGTCCTATTATAAATATATTTCGTTTATGGTACCACAGCATCTGCATCGGGCATGAGGCTTACTAATAAAATAATGGCAAACATACATTTGCTGGATCAACATGATATTTTAGTGCATTACTTGGAAGATATTGTTTAAAAATAAATTGTATATTGTTCTTCCCTCACCGGTACAGCTTTTTAAATAAGTTTTTGTTTCAATAAAAGTTTTACATTCAAAACAAGATTTTTTTCTATTTAAAAATGATTGAATGGAAACTTTTCAGGCATGATGGGCATGATGAGCGGCATGAGTGGCATGGGCTACGTGTACGAGGAGGGCATGGAGTTTAGCGTGCAACCCATGTATGGGGCCCCGCCCCCCTACCCCCACCTGCATCCTGCCGCACCCCCGCCCGCGCACGAGCACAAGTAGATTCCACAGTATAACGCAAACAGTAACTCCATATTGAACGCCTCTCCACTACAGGTAAAGCGGTCGCTTCGAAGATTCGTAGCAAGATAGATTAATAATTGTACTTATATAGTGTTAGGTGTTTGATGTCTTGAATGTATAAGAAGTAAAATCTCAACATAATGTGTAACGGTTTTAGCAGGCTAAATTGTTACCGAAATGACCTAAGTATACACCTGTTGATTTTATTGAGTAAAGCCCAGATATACAAAAACCATATAAATGAATGATAACCAAATACTGAAAATAGCAATTTCTTGTTTGATATATAGTGCTTAGGGAGTGTTAAAGGTTCCTTTACTTATATCAACTCAACTCAACATTTAATCTTTGCATATTTGGGCGTGAAACTCTATGACATTAGTACTTCAAAGTATTAGCATTGAAATACATAGAACTTTTGGCGTTTAATAGAGTTACTGTTCTGACAATACTGCGGCTACAGATGCGACTGAATTTGACAATACAAGACCATTTTGATCCGAATACAAAACGGTGGCACAATATTTTGTGATATCCTACAGAATGCTCAATTACAAGACTAGACCGGTTGCCGAGGCTTTACTTGAAACAAATGAAACGCAAATATATAAGTAAACAATTAAAAGCATATTAAATCAAACATAATTTTTATCCTGTTATAAAATGTCCGAGTCAATTTTTAGTTGGTCTCATTCCGAGCTCGTGGATTATAATCGTCAGGGATATTATTAATAATTGTTCTTGCCAAAGACAACATTTAAAGGCTACTTACCAACTTGCCTAAGGATCCAACCGATATATAATAAGAATGTTAGACATTTATAACAAAATAAATTGATTTTTAGTTTAATAACCATTTGGTTCTCGTGTATCAATATACTTATCCTAATTTATTTGTGATATGCTTTTACATGTTTACATTAAATAGCTGCCACGACATATCGGACCTTTGGCGATAAATTTTATAATTTTCTTATATACACCTACAAGTGTTTCACAAACTTATACTCACTTTGGATCTGATTTGATAAATAATCGTCTTGTGTATTATAGTTTCCGCTTAACAACGATTGTCCATCGAAATTTTGTTGTGTAATTTAAGTATATATTTAAATCGGGCACCGAAAACGTCTCAAAGTAAAATTTAATCGGTAGGGTGGGCGTACAGCAATGGACAAAGATGATCATTAATCGTAATACGAGCAAAATTTAGTAACACCATCTGCAAGGACGGTACAATAATGAACAATAATAGAAAATAGAATAAAATTACACATGAAGTTTGTTTTTAAAATTCAACAATACGCAGCCCATTATTTTTTGGAAAAATGATTGCTAGTCATGAAAACGATAACCAGCGCATAGTGTCAATAATCAATATCAAATTCCCGACATACATTGACAACAGATAAATCAAGTAATAAAATAAAAAGAAAATATTATTTTTCTTTGACCAAAAAACGGGAATCTTTAATAAAATTACAATATCCTTTGAGTAATATTGAACTTCCCTTCTGGTGGTGTTAAAAATTCAATCTGTATTCAGTTTATCTGCATTCGTAAATAGGATTACATTTCAGTAATCGTTACCGCACAAGTACTTAATGTTTTTGTTAAAATTCGAATATTTATCTTTTAATTGTTTATCTTTGCGTTTACATATATTTTATCTATACGTATCAACACGTCTATTATTATCATAGTAATATCCCTGGTGTCTAGTGGTGCTCCGAAATTCAGGGTTGACAGGGTTTCGAGATATTTTTGTAAAGTACTAAATTATACACCCTAGATGATAGATGATGATCCATTCCGTATACGGTAAGACAGTAAGGCTTGTTTGTAAGGACCACTATTAATTTTTTATTACACACTCAAAGAAATGCGAACTGCGTAAGAATGCGACGACATGAGTTGGCCTGATTTTTCTTTTCGCAATTTTAATTGAGTCGTATATGTTCCTAAAACCGAGTCATAGACTAAACAAATCTTATATTTAAGGGCTGTCTAAGGAAGCAAAATGTTGTGTGTAAGGAAAAAAAATTTCTTATTGAAACCCGAACGTGTTAAAAATACTAAATATTTATACAGACGTGCGATAGGGACTAAAAGTAGTTTAATCCTATCTACCTCATGCCAATCTTGACTTTCACTTTTCGTCTTCCACTTCTTTTAAGTTATATTTGTCTTTATGTATGACAAAATACCTAGTACATATGATCACCTAGCAGCGTAGACTTGTCAAAGTCGATTAAAGTATTTCTTAGACAGCCCAATGCGTCATAAACTGGTTAATATAATTTTATTTGTATCTCCCCTATGATCTCATACAAGCATGGTTCACAATTTTGGTGCTTGGGTAGAAATAAGTGAATCTTTGGGGTCAGAGTATTATAAAACTCAAATTTAACGTAGATAAGACCACCCAAAGGTGAAAGACTTGGATAAGAATTAAACCTCAATATTGCTGACTAAATTGTAACCTGACAGAACAATACATTTCCTAGTCCTAGCATTTATTTATATAGCTGCATTTATTGATCCCTTAACATTGTAACGTCACGTGACAGTGGATATGTTCATGATTTGTACAATATGTTGCCAAAATATAAGACAAAGCGCCGCGAATTTATGAGAAAATATTTTTGGAAGGTTTTAAAAGATTTGGCTGTGATTTGGAAGTAAACTAAGGATGAAAACGCAAAAATCTCAATATTTTGGCTGCGTGTTTTCGACACTACATATTCGTAAACAACACAATCGGTCTATCAAAATAAACACATAGTAATCAAAATTGTATGTTGCATCCATATAATTATTTTTAGTCTATTTTACCATGGAGATTATTTTTGTTGATGAACATATTTTTTGAGAAAGTTCAGTAAAAACATGAACAGGTTTATTTTGAAATATCGATCGCAATTAAAACGATTGTTACTCATTAACATACCATATTAATGTGTCTATGTTTAGTGTTAATTGTTAAGCATAAATTTAAATGTGAATTAGTTAATCGTTTATTTTAACAGAGTTTAGTTTTTTTTTTTGCCAGGATTATACCTGATTGAACGTTTCTTCTAATTCACAAAGTATGTAAGGTATTATTGTAATCTCAATGTGTAAGTGTTGTACTTTAGTGAGTATGTGAGGTTGTCTGCAAAAACTCCGCCCAATTAGTTTTGATTCGGATTTCAAAGCAGAATAATAAATATATTTTCAGAATATTCCGATACTTCGTTTGTACGTTAAAAATTAAAAAAAGAAAGAAAAAAAAGTGTAGTGTGATAATGTACAGTCAGTTTCGATGTCTCAGTATTAGTGTTAAAATTATTAGGAGTTAGAATTAATGTTAGGTGTTAATTAATGTTAATTTTTGTTTAAGCATACCGTTTGAAACTGAAATAGTCGTAGCTGTGCCAATTACTTAGTTGGCGTATGCCATTAAGAAAAAAATGATTGTCCATATTGAGTAAGCAGTAACATGGTAAAGGTTACAAAATTATGTTGTGAATATAGAGTAATTGTTCTATCATAAGTATACGATGGTTAAACAGAGCTCAAAGCTGAAAGTTATTCCGCCTCTGGAATATCGTATTTTTTTCCAAATTCCTTTGAATAAAGTTTACTGATTTTTTTAACTGTTTGTTTTATTTTATACTTATTTTGTTAGGTTTTTCTTACTGCCAAGTTCCAGTTGGCGTAGAAACTAATAACTATTGTTGACTACTAACATTCAAATATGGAACGCAAATCAGTAACAAAATACCATGCATATATTAAAATATTAAACAATCTAGATTTTTTTTCGATCTCATATAGTTATCGCGTAGAAACCAAGCAACCTTAATAAATAAAAAACAAGCAAAATTAATTAATACAGGGCGCCGTTATAGTACCAAGAATCCTCAATAATTTTATGTAGTTACATGCAATTGAAGTGGAAAATGAATAGTGCCAATCGAGACGTTTGACCTTGCTCGTAACAATGCACTTGTAATAAACCGAACCACTTATGAGTTAGTACGAAGTATAACCTTTGGTATAACTATCAGCGTTTATCGACTGCTAACCGTAGGTATCTATGCCAGATAAACGTACCGTTGTTATTAATGATTACGCCGGTATAAATAAATTCAGAGTGCAGATGACATTCGCATTTGAGTAAGGTTAGTTCCTTGGAATTTACTAGTACCCAATTGCAAATTTTTAATTCGTTTCGTATATAATTTAAAAGTTTATCCAGTTTTACCACATATACGAAGGATGTCCGTTAAAGTTAAGAAGATTTCTGAGCCCCTAGTGCTAGGAGAAGGCCCGCATTGGGATGAAACTCAACAAGCTTTGTTCTTTGTTGATATTCTCGATTGCTGCTTGAATAAATACATACCTTCCACCGGCGAATGGACAAAAGCTAAAATTGGTAAGAATCGTATTATTAATTGTAGCACAGTGTGATGAAAAATTAGAAACAAATATGACAGCTATACTGTCAAAAAATATAAGTCTGTCACTTATTACACAAAAACTAAGTTGGATTGTATTTAATTTTCATATATAAAGAAGCCGCTCTCGGAAATAGAAGTTGAACAAACAATTTATTATTTTTAAAATAACAATTTAGGCATCGTCTACACTACTACTTTGAAAATTGTGGTCTGGGTGAGATGTAAAATAATATATATTCCTGCAGTGTGATCTTATAATAAGAACGTTATGAGGAAATAATAATGCTTCAATTAAATCAAAACGATCGGCAGGCAGTATGCCTTATACTTTACTTATGCCATCAGTACTTTTAAGAGGTATTTTTTTACATACTGGCCAGAAAATATGTTAATAAACTGGTAAATGATGTGAATATTCCAGATGGTGGCAGAGTTGGATTTGTCGTCCCCGTGGATGGAAGTAAAACCCAATTTGTCGTTGGTGTAGAGAAAATTTTTAAGATAGTTGAATGGGATGGAAAAACGAATGTGGCAAAAGACGTCAAAGTTCTAGGAGCTGTTGATCAAGATATTGATGCAGCTACAAGGATCAATGACGGAAAGGCTGACCCCAGAGGACGGATCTTTGCTGGTAAATTGTATATCTATTCAATGCCAGTTTACTCATTCAACAAGTATTTAGTACAGTTTTAGTAGTAGTTTTCTAATAAAAGCCGGCATGATATAGCTAAACTATACTATGCCGGCTTTTCTTAGAAAATCTTTAATTAATTATCATATAAAATATATTCCTTCACTTAAATGTAAAAGTATGACTAAAACTAAAAGTTACCTCAATATTGCTATATATAACTCTAAACAAGGCTGATTAATTTAATATGAATTAAATTGTTTAATGCAAGTGTTACGTGGTCCAATTGGCAATATTCATATTCCCTCAAATTTAAACAGAGAACGCATCATCACAAACGGTGATGGTGATGGTAAGCATTCAGTGAGCATCCCCTTGTTCAAGTAAAGTAACTATATACTATATTGTCTCTAAGTGTACGGAAATTCTGCATATAGGTACCTACTTTTGATCGTAGTTTTGTCGTTTTAAAGAAACTTGGTTGTATATATTTCTATTGATAGATTTGATTGTTCGATGAACCAAAAATTATATATACTTATACAAGAATAAGAATAATTATACAAAACGATCATTTGAAGGTACAATGGGCCAGGATGACCCTCCAGGCGTCATAGCAGAAAACCAAGGCTCATTCTACCGGCTGGACAACAATGGACATGTAGAAAAATTGTGTGATGGCATCGGTATCTCAAATGGGATCGCCTGGGACTTAAAAGAAAAGGCTATGTACTACACAGATTCATTGGAACACAAGATACGGAAATACGACTACAATGTTGATACTGGCGATATTTGTTAGTTGAGTATTTTTAAATATAAAAAAATAATAAACCACCTTAAGTATTTTATATGCTGCATAATAAAGAAGAATATAAAATTACTCAGAATGTTTAGGCCCTAAAAGTGTGCGCAAGTAATTTATTTGAATGTCTATAAAGTTGTGCAAATGTAGCAATAAGAACCTAATTATAGTTATTTTAATATATTTTCCAGCGAACATGAAATACTTATTTGACTTTAAGAAGGCTGGTGTTGAAGGCACACCAGATGGCACCACCATCGACACAGACGGCAACTTATGGGTCGCAGTGTTTAATGGGTCTTGTGTCATCAAAATCGATCCACGAAAGGGAACTTTGCTACAAAAAGTCGAAATTCCTGCTCTGCAAGTAACGTCCGTGATTTTCGGGGGACCGAACTATGACGTATTGTTTGTGACGTCGGCTAACATTAAAGTAGAGGGCAAGCAACAGCCTCCAACTGCTGGTTGCACTTTCATGGTGACCGGGTTGGGAGTTAAAGGTCTGCCAGGGTACAACTTCAGGCAAACGTAGTTTCTATACTGTTTAATAAATTAAAAAAATATTTTGTTAAATGTCCTAAAATTGGTTTCATTATTCTGCGTTATATATTTGTTGATGTTTTTTTTTTCAAAATGATTAAATGCTGCTTTCATTGTTGGCTTTTAATGTTGAACGACACGCTCTTCATTTTATGTTCAGTAAAACCAAACACACGCGTACCTGAGCTAATTTCAGTGGTACCTATCGCGAGTATTGTACTATTGTACATTGGAATTGATTATAATCAATATAACAAATAAAAATCCCAAGAATAAACAGTAATATATATTAACAAATATGAACAATTATACTAGCTTAACACTAACATTGGGGTGTCCACGGACTCCAAGGCCCGTGACTTGGAAAGTGGAGCCACAAGGGGGCTTCTGCTCTACGCCGCGGTTCATACAAGCACTCGTCACGTAAAGAATATCCAGATTTGGCCCACCAAACGTCGCTGAAGTGGTCTGGAGTGCTGGCGTTGGTACTTTTTGGAGCAATTTACCGGCTTTGGGATCTATTTTGAGTACCTGTATAGAGTAATAATGGACATAATTTGATGCCGTTTTATCAAAGTGGCGGTGAGATTTGCAAAATTCTATCATAAATTATAATATAATAATCACAATTTTGTTTCAATATATACAATGAAATATATTGAATAAACTGGTATAACATAAAAAGGCACTACCTGCGAGCCGTCGAAGTTTGCCACCCAGAGGTTTCCGTCAGTATCAATGGTCATCCCATCCACGATACCACCCAGACCATGATCTGCGTACTTAAATACAAGCCGGGGGTTTGCTGTAAACATTATTCTGTATTAATTCTTGGATAGAGATTTTAAAAATAGCGCCATTCGCCATATCAATCTTACATTCGTTGTGTCAACGATCTATTTAATGTTTTAAGTGGTCATTAATAATTATTTAAGTTCAATAATTTATTTATTAGCGAAGTTAAATACTTCTTAATTAAATCTGTATGCATATTCGGCTGATCATATAAAAAAGATTTTCACAATAGATACCTCTGCGCCTACACTTGTAACGGAAGATTTACAATAACCCAAGCAAGACAATAACGGGTTATAACAGTTAAAAATACGCGGCCTTAGGCACAGTAAGAATTCGATTTCGCCTACGTTCGAATCTAAATTCATTAGGGTTACACTTAAAACATACGGTATAGTTGATATTAGCACGAACAATGCGTATCTTATTATAAAATCGTAAACAGCGAATCTCGGCAAATTAGAAACTAAATCGTAATCATCGTTACAAATTGTATGTAAATGTATGTACTCACAGATATCGCCAGTCTCAGGGTCGTAGTCGTACCGTCTGATCGCATACTCAAACGAGTCTGCATAGTAAAATGCTCTGTTGCTCTCATCCCAACAAAGGCCATTGGAGATATCCACATTGTCTACCACACGGTGTACCTTTCCATTATGGTCGATGCGATACAGGGAACCTTTCTTGAGGTGAAACTTTCCTGGCTCGTATTCGTGGCCCATTGTACCTGACAGGTTTAAAAATTCGTTAGAATCTGTTTATTTTGATTATTTAATTAATAATAAAGTACAATTAATATATAATATAAAGTAAATTCGTTAAAAGTTATTCAAGATAATACAGACGCAAGAAAGAAACAATAAGTCCAGAAAACAACACTGCATCGTTATGTTAATGGTAAAAATTTACTCTCTTTCTAATTTAAGCAGTGAAATGATCTGGCCTGGGCCATACACGGAAAATTTTACCCATAACCTGGTTCTAAGTAAAATAAAACTAACCGACAAAGAGCCTTCCTCGGGGATCAGCTTTAGCGTCATTGATCCTATTATCAGGCGAGTGCTGATCGATTTCAGCGACTTTTTTTACCACTTTTGCAGTACCATCTTCACCATCCCATTGTATTACTACCACATCTCGCTTCAACCCCACCACAAATTCATCACGTTTGCCTTCCACGGGGATGATAAAGCCGGGCATATCCGCTGTAATTATGGAGATATTTGAAACACATATACAAAAATAATAAACGAGTTATTTTTATTCTTTAGCTACTTTGAAAACGTTCGCACGTTTCAAAAAATATTATTTGTAGGATATATTTATTTACCTCACCAATAATGGCTTGTTTGTAAAGCGCTTAAATTGAAATAATTGAAATTTTCTTCTGAAGATAAATATACGTACGTTTTCTAAGTAAACGATAAACTGTTTTATAATAATGTAAAAATACGTACCTAATTTTGAACTGGTGCATTTGCCAGTGCTAGGAACATACTTGTGCACGGAGCGGTCGAAGATACTGACAAAGAATAGAGCTTGATGGTCGTGAGACCAGTGGGGACCCTCGCCAAGCCATACAGGCGCTGTCACTGCACTTACTTTCACCGACATCTAAAATAAATAATTTAATGATCAGTTTAATATCTATACTAATTGAAACGTTGTAGTTTGACTATCGGTCACAAATTAACCAAGTTCAACAGGCTTTTAAAACGGATGAATAGCGTTAACACTTCGTAAACGTAAACAATAGAAGACAAACGATCGTAAATTTATATGTAAAGCACAATAATATATTTTAAATAAGTTAGAACAACAACAGCGATTAAAAATAACATAAATGCAGTATTTTATAACAGCAATACACGTCAATTTGTTTCTAGTCTTGATAATATTAAACCATACAATAAGTAACAACATACATACAGTACAGTAGAACATTCCTCACCTTATCAATAAAACTTAAAAACTACAAGGTTACACAAATGTCAAACTACGAATTATACGTTCGTTGGCCAAAGAACGAGCCTCCACAACTAACGTTAAACGTATGGTGTTTAAGTATGTTATTTATAAATAAGCTTACGTCATCCCAAACTATGAGTACAAGCCGCGTCACTCGGAAACTATAGTAGTGACGAGGGGTAATGCCCACATATTAATGAGGTTTAAGAATTTCCCGTTAAATTACGAGAAGTGATTGATGTCACGTAGAAGAGTTCTCAAGATTCAGAATACGCACTTTCTTTTGGTATATAAAATATGTTTTAATCAAAAGGCTTTAAAAAAAATGTTCAAAGCCTTTTTTTATGTGTCAATGTTATTTCGACATTTAGTAAATGTTATAATTTTATTTAAAAAATACAATTGCATATAAGCAATTCCTGTGCAAGGCAAATAAGAAAGCGTCCTCTAATAACATATGATGATAGTTCATAAACTGTAACGAAGAAAATGAAACATTCGTATTAATGAAAATAAAAATTTTAATGCTTAACTGACCTACTATAATGAATGTCTATTTTAATGTCGAGGGAATAAGTATGACGAATTTTTCATTGTGTATCGATAGCCCATCATATATACGACATATCATATAATACTTTACCACATATGTACCTGTGGATATGCATCCAATTAGAAAAAAACCTCTCTCTTCCAAGAAATTATAATTCTTGTTTTCATCAGATCAAAACTAATTTATATAGAAAAATATATCAATGTGGGGATGATAAAAAATATCTTGAAATCTATCAATCACATCTTTAATGCCACTTATCGATGTTAAACTAAAGTGGGTTTGTTTTATCATTTCTATTTTTTATTTTAAGACAAAATTTAAGATACTTTTAGTTATTTATAATTTCTACTTACTACATGAAAAAGTTTTTTGCAGCCTGTAGCGAAACTATCTTTAATATTGCAATTTTAGCTTCTAATGTGTAAATAATTATCACAGATGCCATAAACATAATCTGATAACTAAATAGTAGTTAATGGCTTACGATATCCATATTACTACGTACTATTTAAGTACCTACGTATGAAACTAATTTTCTTCGCCTTCTAAAAAACATAGGATATCTAACAATCGCTATCAAAATCTATAATCGCTGATCGCTGATAGGATTCGTAATAGGAAACCATATTTTCTTTTATTTTTGCATAAAAGGAAAATGAAGATCACCTAAATCTACTTTATAAGTCTAATTTAAATTAAAAATGTCACATTAATAAAAATATATAAAATTTTCACATAAAATAGTCAAATGATAGATATGCAGTTCAATAACATGAACACGATTTTCTAACTTTCACCGAATGCTATTTATATACACAGAGCTGACCTTTTACAATACATACACTATTAGGGTACGCCAAAGAAAACCCTCTACAATTGACATTTTCTATAAAACTATAAACGTATCACTAGGTATTAAGTACACTATCGTGGTACGTATTAAATATTGTATGACAATAAAACAAAATTTATTCAAAAATATTTACAAGGAGTTATGTCAAAGAGAAATTGTTAATATCGTGATAAGAAATACTCACGTTAACGAGGATGTAAAAGATAACGTGTCGCCGACTGCTTGAACCGCGTCTGAGTGTGGTGTTGTGTAATGATTATGTTATATACTGCTACCTATCTAATCTGAGGTAGATACCTTTAGGGCTGACAGTTCGAGAAATACGATGGGGGCCGTCCAAATTGTGCGTACATGAAATAAATATTAAAATGACTCGAGTTAAAGCTATCGGGCCTTTCGACCGCAGTGCCAGCCCATTTGGGAATGTAAGTCTCAAAAGAACGCAATAACAACAAGTCTGATTAGAAGCTATACCTATTGAACGCAGAAGCTGGCGAGTTTAATACAGGCATAGAAAGCTAAAAATCCCAATTTTGCGACCAGCCAAAATAAACTTGCAATTACTGCATGGAACTTATCCTAGTTAATGACCTAACTAGTTTATGACCCCTAATTTTTAAAATTCTTCTCCAAGAAAACGCCTTTAACACAAAATTTGATATACATGTTTATTATAATAAAATATCTAAAATTAATTAAATAAAATACTACATATGAAACGATCTTCTGTCAATATTGTGGAAATAATCCATTTATTGACACGCATCAATGTAAGATGCACGCTTATGTGCGATAAATCCTATTGCAAATCCGCCGAGGGATTACAAGACGATTGTTCTAGAGATATTACTCTTTGTGTCAACGATTATCTTAGGTCGGCCTTAATATATTTTAAATGAGTTTCATTGCTGCGATTAAAGAGGCATTACCTCCTCAAGTAAATTTCCAAACTACGGCGAAAGAAACTTTTACATAACATCTATTTTACACTTACTTCATTAGAAAATCTACTCATCTATCTTACCTAATATTCCAAAGATGAAACTGCTTTGACATTTTACGGCTGAACCACAGTATCCATTTGAATGAAAATAAACCACTATATCGGGAACTGCCACGAAGATATATCAGAACTGGTAAAACTGTTTAGCTTCTAGCGATATCGTCAATTATTACGATGACGTCACATCTTGTATAGCTTCGAAGTTCTCAGGCCTCTAAGCATATTAGTAATAACTTCTCGACATCAACTACTGAGGCCTTCGCCAGTAACAGGTTTGACTGGTCGGGGATCCTCTAAATTGAAGGAAGCGCACATCATTCCTTCCTTTACTACACAACTCATTTTAATATTGAATACACCGTTATTTGATTCAAACTTGACTTGCGACGCCAAGACTTATTTTTGAATGGAAACTGTTAAAGGGTTTATTACCATTTCTATTTATACATATTTTATTTTTCAAGGGATATAGTATAAAAAAGCGTCACCGATCAAAATAAGGGGTTTCCAGAAATCCCTAAAAGTAACTAACTTGAATTTGTGTTGACAAAAATTTTCAATAAACAACCGTGAGTCAAAAGAGCTACGACTCCACGGAAAAAAGATAAATGTTGAACAGGTTAGATAACAAAAATTAAATTAAAGACCTGTTATTTTAAAGTGTATTCATAAAAAAAAATATTTTATTTGCATCAAACATAAATTACAATAATTTATATTAAGTGGCTAATTTGAGTATGTTTACCCGATTTCTGGCAAATAAATATTATTATTTTGATATTGGATTTTTTTATATTTTTATTTAATTAAGTGCTCGACAGTATTTCGCTTTCAGAATGTTGTAATACAACGCGACTTGAACAAAGTGTTATTTCAAGTCGTCGTTAATTCATTATAATTATTATATCTCACAAACTATAGCTCCACTGAACGCTATTATGATGAATTACGAATAATATTACGTAACAGTTTTGTTTCTATGTACACTAGGAATATTATTTAGATATTCGTATTCAACTTAATGAAGCAAAAAAATACTCTTATTTTAAAACGAGCTGATTTAAAATCTATTAGAGTATGATCTATTTTATTTGTATTCCTCTTCTTACATCCAACTGATTCCATGTAGCATTTTTCTTTTATCTAAAGAATTTTTCCCTGTATAGTTTTAATATAATTGTAAAATTTTGCATGAATATTGCATTGTTGACGGTGTTATACATTGGAGGTTAAAATTATACTCAATCCTTCCTCTGGAAGAGTAGTTTTTCTTGGGAAATGAAATAAGGGGATCCATGATTGATAATCGTTCCATAATATCAAATATACAAGACTTAAAAACATAGCTTCTAAAATAAAATAATACAAATATATATAAATTTCTCAAACGCGATTCCCCAAAAACAAAATAATGTTTATATAACATAAGTATATATAATGCAAGTTTCGTCACAAGAAAATTTTTCATAAGGTAAGATAAATGGAAGAACTATTTACTTATATTAAATATATTTTACGGATTATAAAAGATAACAAAACAAAATATAACTTAAAAATTCCTATAGCTCATATTATGTATATTTTTGTTGGACATATTTGAATATCTCCTTTCTTTCAAAGACAATCTATGTGACGTTTTTCTCTTCACTTCTATTCCAGTCTAATTTACCAAACATTTCTGTTTAGATAGGCGCAAAACAAGATGCGATTCGCGAGCCACCTCCAGTTATGTAGATTCACCAGAATATAAAGAATAGAACACCTATTTTCAGAAGTTGTTTGGCAACCACAGCCACGTTGATGTTACAATTAAAATTATTTATTGATATAAAATATATGTACTTCTTATTTTACATCTCCATCTCTACTCTTTCTCTTTCTCTCTCTTTTCTCTACAAATCCACGCCTGAAATAGATTTTTGTTCCATAGTAATCATTTCATCTTATTCGTCGCTGGGCTCAAAGGCATCTAGCGATTTTATCATTATTAGGAACATACTTTAAACTAAAATACTCACTTAAAAATACGTTTTGCTTCACGAATATAGAAACTACAAGTAGTCGCTGCCCCTCAAGTTTGGGACAAGGTATTCGTATACGTCACTTTTGCTTCATGAAGATAGAGGGGTATTGACCACGACTGTTGGAACGTGATCATTCCATGTGGAAACCTAAATACGAGTATTACTACCGGGGCGTTGGATAATGACCACTTCCATGCCTTTCCCAAATACACAAACTGTTAAGGATGACCTGAAATAAAACTGTAGTTAATTGTACGGCGAGTGCTATTTTACTTCTAGTGGCGCACTGAGAAACCAGGGCCGGATTAAGTAGTCTCGTACTACAGACACTCTAATTCGGGAAAAATATTTAAAATACCGACTAATAAAAACAACAAAAAAAATTGTTTAGAGTTGTGGTTGTCACGAATACGAAAATATATGTTATTAATACTTACTTATTACTTTGAAGTAGTTGTATACCCTGAATGTCAGCTATATCGCTAAAAACTTGCGACCTAAACTCACACTCAAGTCCATTAACAAGAGACCACTCAAACACCGTCACTCGCTGGTCTATGGATGCTGATATAAGGAGATTGTCTATTAATAAAACTCCTGTCACTTGAGAGCAATGGCTAGTCTCACTTTTCCACACCCCCTTTCTTACCACCCCCCTCTCTTGTGCAGACATAAAATTCAAACACACTGCATTATCATCCCCACCAGTAGCCATTAAAAAGTCAGTGTCAGAGATAATGGCTGTATCGATACAGTTTATGCCAGATTTGTGAATTAAATAACACTGCTCATAGTCTCCTTTATTTATCTGTGATATATCCCTAATATACAAAGAAGCATATGATGTAGTACATATCAACAATCTTCTTGCAGGTAATTCTAGCAATTTCACCTTCAAAAAACATAACTCTTTCACAATGCAATTTTTATTTTTAATTTCATTACTATGTAAATTAAACTCGAATGTTCTAATTTTACCATCAGAGCATCCTGCAAATATAAGAAAACTTTCATCATCTAAGCATAAAAGTTCTAGATCCATAACTCTTGTTTCAGGATCGAAGTCACTTTCACAGCCTCTTTTTCGACTTTCGATACGTTCTTTGTCTGTTCCCTTGATCATATAATTAACCAATTCTTCTCCTGAAACGTGAACGCTATCTGCAATCTTCTTAAATAAAATCCTCTTTATACAGATTTGTGCACGACCACCTGCAGACACTACAAGCAAAGAATTATCTTGTAAACCTTTAAATTTTACTGTTCTTATGCTTGATAAGTGTCTAAATACTAGCTCTTCTTTGAGTTCATTTTGTGAATCTAAAGATGTTATTCGCAAGGTGGTGTCTTCACTCCCTGATAGAAAATATGTTAGAGATGAATCTAAGGGATATTTGACGGTCTTCAAACAGTTGATTTCTTTTGAGTGAGTCCCAGTAATAATAGAACTGGACATTATATTTTTTAATTCAAATGTGTGTGCATTAATGGCTGACTCTTTGATGTAAATAAATGATATAAATTCATTATAATTTCCATTACTCTTCTGAATGTGGCGTATAACATCCCAAGACCTATGTCCACCGCCACATTGCACATCTAATGCTCTCACATTATGTACTAAATCATATACAATAAATGTCCGCTCGTGAAAACCACACACATATTTATTATTATGGTCTACAAATTTTTCAACCCATGGATAATCTAGGTCTCTACTATACATATATCTAGTTAGAGAGAAGTATTTTATTGTTCCATCTCTACCAGTCGTAATAAAGTCAGTATTATTCAGAATTTTTATTGATGTAGGTCCATATCTTCCATGAATGTGCCTAAATGTTTTAATTGGACCCATTTCACCTTTGACATATACATGTAAGTTACCACATCTGTCTCCTGCAATTAGATTGTCTCTATTTAATGCTACTGCTGTCAGCCAACGCTCTTTACACTGTGGTAAACTAAATTTGGCAAAAGTATCTATTTTATTATCAGCAGTTAGAACAGTTATTCTCCCATACTCAGAACAAAACACTAAATGCCTATTGCCTGCCCAGTGCATGGACATTATTTTACCAATATCAAGTTTAGTATGAATGATATTATTCAGTACATTTTCTTTGCAGTTCTCAATAAAAACATCAAAATTTCCTAACATGTCTACCACAGCTATAAGTTGCTTACAAGATGAAATATTTAAGAGCTTATAACTTGTTTCATGACTTAGTTTAAAAAGAGTTTTAGTGCTTGAATTTGCCTTGTAAAAAATTAACTCATTACAGTCAGTCATAATTACTATATTTTTTTGAGCTGTAAAAGCAATTCTTTTTGGTGATTTAATATTCAAATCTAGGTTTTGACATTTTTTATTATATTCAGTAATCACAGATAAGGGATGAATAATCACTGCACTATCTCCTCCCCCAGTTACTAAGTAATTATCTTTGGCATCTAATGACCATATGCTGGCATTGGTATGAGATATAACTTTTCTAAGAAGTTTTCCATTAAAGTCCCAATAGCATATTGCAGAATCTTCCCCCACAGAAACAACATAATCATTGATAATGCAATTTCTCATCACTCGCGCTCCATGTCCATATAACTCATGAAGACATGATATATTTGCTTTTTTCCAAGACACTTTTGTTTCAAAACTTTTTGCAACTTGGGATTCAACTCTCCAGATTCTGACAGATCTATCATCTGAAGTGGTTATTATAAATCCTTTTGTATAGTCACAAGTAATTGAAAATATTACACCCTGAAACAGTTTTAAACAAATTACAAAAAACATTTAAGGTCGGTTAAAGCAAAACATAATACTGTAAGTTGAATTAATAATTATTGTCTAATAATGATTAGATTCTCAATAATAAACTGTTTAAGAATCATTAAATCTTTCATCATATAATAATTATAGTAAAAACAGTGTACCTTGTGCCCTTTTAATGAATAAAATATTTCTTCATCAGGAAATCTGATGAGCACTTCAGAAAACACTGTACCACTTAATACCAATATATCATCTAGTAGTTTTACTAGCAGACCACAGTACAATATTGAGTTTTCTTTACTCTTATTCTGACTGAAAAGATTCTGAAATTCTGTATTCCATATCTAAAAAAAATGTATGTATATTAAAATAACTTTTCAGGTCATTCATGCTGCACTTCACTTGTGACATAGTATCATATCAAAATTTATTATTAATTTATAGAATATATTCTACAAATTCAGATAACCAATAGCCATCTATCAATCTAGGTATCTTGTATACCCCTAAATATGCTTAGCAAAGTGTTCTCTTAATATTTGTATATAATGTTACCTCAACAGTATTGTGAGCTGTAAGTACTGCAATTTCATTGCTAGATTTCCATACAGCTGAATGAACCCAATCCTCACACAATATAGGCATAAAACAGGATTGAAAAACTTCACTTTCTTTATCGAGCCCAACAATCGCAATCTGTTTGCCACCGAAAACTATTAATTTATTATCTGTTTTCGAAGGTATGATTCCATAAATTTTCTGCCCATTCAAAACTATTAATTTTTGTTTCAATTTGTATAAGTCTGTTAGAAATATGTGCAAATAACTGCCGATACCTGTAGTGAGAAACATTACAGAAATCAGATGATAAATATTCTCAATAAAAAATATTTATCTACCAAAATACTATCAATACCTGCTAATACGAAGTGTTGGTAAAATTTTACACAAGTCACATCAGTTCGAATAAACGTCGACATTTCAAATGTCGGATTTGGAAAAATCAAATAGAATTAATATTATAACTTAAAACACAACAATAGATAATGTTGTTGCTCCCACATATTCATTTAGCACATGGGATAAGCACAGAGGAACTGTCAAGTGTCAACTGGCTACTTTAGTGTTGTTATCGTAAAAAAGTGATTTACCATATGTCAAATCTTGATCTGCCTTATTTTAAGGAAAAAATACTAAATTGTATTTAGTTTATTATGCAATATTATCATTTAAATTATTTATTATTCATTTGAATCTATTTCAGCTCAAGACAGATTTTTAATTGTTTAAATCACTTAGGATTCATGTTGTGCGTAATTATCTTTTCAAAAGGCCTTTCTTAAAGACGTTTAAAGATGTTTACGGTAGAAATTAACAAATATAACATACGAATAAGCTCTAATTATAATTTTGTATGTTATTATGAACTATGAGTGAAGTACTACATTGAAAGCCCTACTGTATACTATATTTAAAAAAAATATAAGGTTTACCATATACCTATTAGGGCAATTGCAATATCAATACATCATTGAACTAGATAGTGGTACTAACAGAGTACATAATATTTATGTAATAACTGTTAACTGACATCGGGCTCTTGATTGAATTTGACTTTTGATTATAATTACAGATTGGTAAAATTGCTTGAAAATAATTCTTTTGACTCCAAAATCCTAGTATTAATATTACATATTATGGCAATAAAGAGTAGAAATAAAATGAAGGCACCACAATCGTTCATATAGCAATTCCGCTATATGTGCCTTTAAATGGAAGTTTTAAAAAACAAATGACATGAATTAGTTTTCAGTGGGGTTCTTCTCGCGTTTAACACTTTTAGTACGATAATTGATTCCAGTCAATTGCAAGTGCAATTGTCACTGAAACAAAAAGGGTGACCCGCTACAATACAATACTGATGCTTTGGCTATAAATTCGGTAAAATACTTTTAATCCATTCTTCAAAACACTTCATTTCTTCATGATAGTCCATACTATTTTTCTTCGATTCAAAAATAGGTTAACCGGCACAAGCTTTATCACTGCATAGATATAATATTTAAAATATTATTTTATGTTATATTTAATTACTTACGTCTCCTGTTCAAATCTCCATAAATTACATATTTTTTAAAGAAAAACACTTTATTAACGGATTTAAGTTATGACTTTTTGCAAAATTTAATACATTTACATTATTTTAAAATTTTCCGACGATTCGCGAGAGATTTACAGAGTGCGTGGTCACGGTAGACTGAAGACAAAAGGTGTAAATTGTCAAAATAAGTGTTACAGCTGCAGAGAGGTTGTGTGTTATCTGTATTTATTGACCCGGAGTTGGTATTGGCTAAAACCGGAAGGATTTTTACAGAACTGAAGTTTTAAATTTTGCAAAAATACTTAAATCCGTTAATAAAGTGTTTTTCTTTAAATGAGTAAGTTATGTTAATAAAAGACAATAACAAAAACAAAAAAATAACACATTTTTATTTTATAAAGGAAAATTAATATTGTTTTAAAATCTGGACTAACTTTTAATTGTAAAAACTCGATTCTACCACATCACTATTTATTTGGGTTTAAACACCTGTAGCACTGGAATTGTCAATTTACTGACAGAAGTTTTAACAAATATCAATGAAATAGAAAACCAGGGATATGGTATCAGTAATCAGTATTATTTCAGATTTCAGGGTGGATTTTTCAGATTTGAATGAATTTATAATTGTAATATAATATACCTTATATATAAAGATGATCATAATAAGTAGAAGTAATCATTGTTACACATATAAATATATTCATAAAATTTACTATCTGTAATCTCATATTTGAATTAAATATGCAGATACTCATATGTGTCGATTTCTTTTCATTGTCCATAATTTCTTAAGTTTTCTTGGTAGTAACTACATTAATCATTTAGTTGAGTAAAACTAAAACACAACCAGAATTATATTTTGTATTATTCCTTCTGAAAATTATCCAACGGGTAATGCTCGCCATATTTCTTCAAATGTTCTTCCATTTCTTGCATTTGTTTTCTAAAAATAAAGGTAAACGATGAAAACCGTTCTTTCGTTATAACAGCTAAAGGAGGCAACTTAGCTGACTTCCCGCCATAGACAAAGTTAAGAACCTACTTCATCTTATACAAAAATATAAATACACAGTAGATACGCCTCATGTGCATTTTTTTTTCACAAACTTTATGTACGAAAACAGTTTGAGTTATTTATTATGTCAATTAAATTCAAAGGTTAATAAAAGCGAAATCGTTTTCATTTTTTTTAGAACAGAAGTTGTTAACTTACTGCAATTTGGGTGGCATGTCATAATATACGTCTTCAAACATCTCTTTCCAGTGAGGTTTCTTCTTTTTCTCAGCCTCCTGCATCGTTCGAACGACGAAATCTCGTGAATCTTTTATGAGGGTTTTCTCGGCTTCGTCGTTCCATAGACCTAGAATATCATAAACAATAGGATGGTGTTCCAATAACTATAAGAAGTATAATTTTCACTTGATTGTTGTCAAATATGTCAAACTTCACATAGAAAAAAATTTATCACAGCTCTTAACTAGATTTATGAATTATGAGTTTCTGTATTGAAAATAAAATTGTTATGAAACTTTAAAAACGTGTTTTTTTCGAATGAATTACCTTATTCCAATAAAAGTGAAATTTAAATAACAATGCTAACATTCAATACGAAATAAAAATACGTATGTACCTTTGCGTTCAAGGTATAGCCTGAATTTTTGTACAGGATTTTCGTCGGTCGTCCATTTTTGTATTTCTTCTAATGATCTATAGGCTGTGCTATCGTCTGATGTGGAGTGATGCCCAACTCTGGATGATAAAAAGAAAAAAAAATGAAACTTTATTTAACTCGAAAATTATACGATGAATTCTTATTGTAGGTATATAAAAAATTCTAAATATATGTATTTTTATTATAAAAAGTTCTCCATACCTATAGGACATTGCTTCAATAAGTACCGGTTTGTTCTTTAGAACAATTTCTCTAGCCTTAGAAACCGCATTGTAAACTGCCAATGTATCAGTTCCGTCTACTCGGATGGTGTGAATTCCCATTGAAGGACCCCGAGCTGCTATGCCGTCCCCGCGGTATTGTTCGCTGGTTGGCGTTGAAATCGCATAGCCGTTGTTTCTACTTTAATAAAAGCATTTAATGTAACTTATATAATCTAATATACTTTTAAAATATAAGTAAATTTGATATGAATTTAGTAACGTACGTACCCAGTGAACATGCATGTAAAACTGAGCGATATAGGTATTACAGGTCATTAATATCTGAGAAGCAACTGATTCGATTTTAATTTAGAATTCTTTCGTAAATAATCTATTTTATATACATAGTATAATCGATTAGGCTTACCAAAATAGGATGATGGGACATTCTAGCGTAGCTGCAAAGTTGAAGGCGGCAAAAGCATCTCCCTCAGAAGCAGCTCCCTCGCCGAAATAACAGATAACGCAACGGTCGTTGTCTGGCGTCCTTTTAAATGCATATGCTGCTCCAACGGCTTGCGGCATTTGTGTTGCTAAAATATATATTAGCTTTAATGCTCAAAACATGTCATTTCACAGTTTTACCATTTAAAATTTTAAATAAAAACAAACGACAGTAAATTAGCTAAATTTTTTTTTAAAATATGTTCCCATGGGCATGTTCTTCAAAACAGAGCTAACTTTTGCTAATTTTGAGTAGCACGCATTAAAGAAATACTCTGTAACGGATTAATACGCAAAAAATGTCCACTATATAAATAACAAATGGTGTTTAATTAACCAATACAAAGTTTTTTGTTTAAGCATAAGCTACGTTTATACTTACCCAAAGGGCTGGATATAGTGACTATGTTCAATTGTTTGCTTCCATAATGGACTGGCATATGTCTCCCCTTACCGGGGTCTTCGTGATTGCCATAGCACTGATTCACCAGCTCTGTAACAGTCATACCGCGGTACAGAAGGACCCCGGCCTCTCTGTATTGAGCAAATACGAGATCTTGTGGTGTTAAGGCGGCTGCGCTGCCAACATGCATGCCTTCCTCGCCATAATTTGTCATGTAAAATGATATACGGCCCTGTCTGAAATTCAATGTGATAAATTATACTATTTGCTGTAGCCAAGGGTTGACTTTAGTATTTCTATCTTCTGCAATCGTAAGCTTTTAGCTTTTGGACGAGTTTAATTTACAGTATTTTTTAAATACCTTAAGCAGCATAAACTTCGTAGGGGTCCTGTTATCATGACCTTTATTTACCTTTGAGACTCATACAGGATTTTATCCATTTGATTGAGCTGAACCATACTTCTGTACATATTGAGTAAAACATCCTTATCAAGGTTTGGTTCTTCGGTGTTTATCAAAACATCCCCATTGTTGTCCAGTACTCGATATATCGGAATAGGCTCGTAACTACTTTCGTTTAACATTTTCATCTCGGTAACGTAAGGTGCCTTTGCACCGGGAAATTCAGCTGTTTTCCTTCCATTCTGTTGCAATTCAGGCCTTATGCGAGTCGATAATAACTGTATTTTTGTACAACATGAGTGAGCAATCCATTGAATATAATAAATTACATAATATGATGTGATAATAAAATATGATATAATTACACAATGTTATAATCTGTATATCTTTGCTTGAAAATAAACAAATTATATTTTGATTTGGGTTTAATTTTTCTGCGCTAAAATAGGACGTTAGGTACTTACAGACCAAAACCAAGTGAGTACCAAGTGTCGTACAGGTATGTAGATCGTAAAAAAACAAGTAAACTATTCTGCATGTGATGAGGATAACGGCTATTTGGGTAGCTTTATATGTGTTGGGGTATTTTTTACAATTTTTTCAATGCTTAACTGTTTTGAAAGTATATATTTACTGGATATTACAAGATTGTGATACCACCTACATGACTCAATAATGTATTCAAACCATGCCTAGACTCGATCAAACATATAATTTCATCGGTAACAGTCCTGTAGTATATATGGGTGCAATTTTTAAATCTACAGAAAAATGTAATTAAACTGCCAAAATTGCTAAAAACAAGCTTGCTTTTCTAAAACTATTAATTAGCAAGCACTCATTGTAATGTACCTACCAAACTGACAACGAGAAGATTTGTTATCTAATCATTTACATATTTACAAAATTATTTACCCAAGAAAGAAGATTCACAGATTTAAAAAAATGTTATCAAGTTAAGAGTGGAACTTGAAGATGTAATAAGAATGAATATATTATAGGAAACTGTAATAATACAAAAGTAATATTGTTTTGTTCGGGGTACAGGTACATAACTGAAATGACGTACATATTTTAACGTCTCATTTAAATATTACAAGTTACAAACACATAACAATATGAGAATAAACGTATTTTGAATTTTTACAATGCATCTTGCACACTTACATGTTCAGTGAATTTGAGTGTAGGTAATGAAATCACATGGCCACGAAGTATTAATGTTTGTAATTCTTATCAAAAATGTTATACAAATTAATAAATAGGGACTGGGTAATGCACATTTCGCACAAATTAATATAAATCCCTTTTACTATATTATAGTTATTAAGTTATAATTATTATATTATGATAAGATATTTACGTACCCTACTGGTTGAGCGTAATGCATGAAATCGTAAAAAAATAAAACCACTTTGCAATGCCATCGCAGCTGAAATAACGTGTCTTATTAAAGATATTTCAAATACAACTAGTGACGCGTACAAAGCAAAAACATTAGCAAGTCTGATAAGGGGCAAGTTCTTTATCGCTTTACACAGGGAGGTCAATATTTATCATTCTTTATTTGTACATTTGTATTAGCTTTTATTATATTTTTATATTCCTCAATAGAAACACGTTCAAAATATTTTCCATTAGCTATACAGATATACGATACAATAGTGTTAGCCAAAAATTATCTATAGGAAGTTATAAAAATGCCGAAACTAAGATCTAGTGATGCTGAGCGAAATTCTAGGATCTAATAATGCTATGACCATTCCCAGTGTAATTTTATATATTTGAAATAATCGCGGGATTCTTTTTTTTTAATATTTTATGATCTGTGTTTTCACGCAGTGTGCCGTCGCACACTCGCTATAATAAAATATTTTTTTGTATATTAATCTTGTTTCGATGTTAACGAACAAAATTAATAGTATGTGATGCAATCATATGAAATAAATGTGTGTACAAATATTACACACGTTATTTTTGACTGACTTCCCAAAACGCAAAGGAGTAAAGTATATGCGATGCTTTTGCTTTAATTTTATTTAAAAAAATGGTATATTGTTTACATGAATGACTTCCAGATAAGACACTATTTTGGTAATATTTTAATTTGGCACGGGAGTCAATCACTTTTACGGAATTTACTTTATAATAATTATTGTCTGTGCGGCAATACAACCCCAAATTGTTTCCCCAATCAAATATTATAAAAATAAGTTACTGAGGCTCTTGAGATTTTTTCTTTCTGTGTCTGCAAATAATAGTGAAAACTGAAATACCGCCTATAGTGCAAAATTCGATTATCCAGCAACGGTAACGGTGTAAGTTATCGGTTCCCACATGCATGCTCAAAAGCCTACCTGAAACAGACGCAGAAATGGACCTACCATGCCCTGGCAAATGAAAATTCATAACTAATCTGTGTCAACGTAAAATATAACAATAATAATAATAATCTATAAATTAGACAGCTGGATATGTCAAATCTATGTTGTCATTTGTTGTTGCCTCATTCAAATGCATGAACATTTTTTAACATCTGTGATCACATGCGATTCGCTTGTTTAAAAATCATATTTTTCAGTTTTCACTGTCATAAGTCAAAATTTTTTTAATGGAGATGCCAGATTGCCAGATGGAGAACGAGTTAACAATTTAGTGTGCAAAACATCGGCCAATGTTGATATTTTTACGTTTTGAAAGTTCTATTTACGTAAAGTATTCATAAATTAATTGTGGTTAATAGTTAGTGAAAAGTTAAATATATTTTTATAGTGGATACCATAAATCATGCCTTATTGGTATTATGACAAAAAAGACTTACAGAACACACCATCATTTCGCGATGGGATTTCAAATGAAACAGAGAATCGATATCGAAAGGAAGGTGCACGTTTTATCATTGACACAGGATCGAAAATGGACTTGGGTTATAATACCGTCGCTACTGGTGTTGTGTATTTCCATCGCTTTTATATGTTCCATTCATTCAGAACTTTCCCGAGATACATAACAGCGTGTTGCTGTCTCTTCCTCGCGGGTAAAGTCGAGGAGACGCCAAAGAAGTGCAAAGACATAATAAAAGTTGCCAAATCTTTATTAACTGAACAGAAATTTAGTACATTTGGTGATGATCCAAAGGAAGAGGTGATGACACTGGAAAGAATCCTGTTACAAACTATTAAGTTTGACTTGCAGGTGGAGCACCCTTATGGGTATCTCTTGAAGTATGCTAAGTGCCTTAAAGGGGAAAAAAGCAAATTACAAAAAATTGTTCAAATGGCTTGGACCTTTGTGAATGATAGGTAATTCTTCTTTTAATATTTAAAAACTATAAGTTTGATTTATACAAATTAAAGATTAATATTTTCAATAAGTATACATACAAATTTTGTTATTTTATGTTATGTAAAATATGTATAGTGATACTAATTAATTAAAATAATTTTCAGTTTATGCACAACTTTGTGCCTTCAGTGGGAACCGGAAGTAATTGCTGTTGCACTTATGTTCTTAGCCGGAAAACTAAGCAAATTTGAAATTGTGGATTGGAATGGACGCACACCTAAACACAATGCTTGGTGGGACATGTTTGTTGAAGACATCTGTATGGAGCTACTTGAAGATATTTGTCATCAGGTACTACTGTAATGACTATATAGCAATGCTTTGTTGTAACCCATGTCAATATAAACTTATTACCAATCTGTAAACTATATTGCTATCTAAGACATTCTATCTATTAGATATTATAGAAAACAATTATGGTATTTGCTGCAGCAATGGCATATGTAGTTAAAAATTTATTTGGAGCAAGAAAAAACACAGCTCCCTCTTATTATATCTTTTTATAACTATTCAAGAATAATGTGTGTCCAGTGGGAGATTTCAAAATTCAAGAAATTGTAAGGAAAGCTACGTGTTGAATACAAAATATGTTCATTGTAATTTATTAGTAGCAAAAGCAGATGTTTTCTAAAAACAACATTTTTAAAATGGTTGTTGTGTGTTGTGCCCGAGTATTACCATAACTGATCTATTTAGACCCTGATAAGTTGGCCTTGGCTAGTAGACTTTGCATCATACTGGATTTGTGGGAATGCACTTTATGCAAACATAAATTTTGCCTATTTACATATTATCCCATGTCACTATAGAATTATAATATATCAGGATAAATTTTTCACTTGGTTGGTAAGCCCCCAAGTAAGCTATTTATAGCTTGATTATGTGTCTAACACAACTGAGAGGTGCTCATTGATTGAAACCATAATATGTTCAACATTTTTGTAATTTAAGATTCATAAGAGTGAAATTTAAGAAAAGGTTTGTGCTTAAATGACACCCCCTCAGGTATCAGAAACTATGTTTGTTCAAACTTTGAAATCTGCTACTGGACACCTATCTGTATTAATAAAATGCTTACTCTTTCTGTATGTTATACTTAATAATAAGATAAAATCCACATATTATTGTTGTATAGATCCATATGTTTAAAACTTATTTGCAGGTGCTTGATCTATACTCACCACAGACGCAACCCTCAGCTGCTGATTCGCCTCCTCCACAAGCAGCTGTACCGCCCACTATTAGACCTGCGCTAAAAAACGACAAGAAACCCTCCGTTACACCGCCCACTTCCACATCACCTGTCACCGTTGCTAAACCTGTTGTCACACCCATCAAAAATGGTTCTGATATCAAGCCAGAGCCTCCTAAGATTGACATGAGATTCACTTACCCAGGTTACCCTCCAGCAATGCCCCCCTATCCTCCCATTTACACTGCTCCTCCGCCCACTATTCCACCCCCTCGACTGCCATTGCCCCCTGGGCCCCCCTTATCCTTATATTCAGAACCACCTCCTCCAAGATATCCTCCAGTTAATGTTCCTCCTCCCAATTATTATCCCCCTATACCAACTCGTGGGCCCCTGCACCCTAGAGGCCCAATACCACCAGGCCCCCCACCACCTAGGCCCTATTACCCGCCCGCGTAACGGAGGGATATGTTAAGTTATTATAGCTATATTAACTTACATTCTAATTTTTTACTGAAATACAAGTATAGATTCAATTTGTGTATTTTTTATTTAGAGATGTATGGGGTCTGTTTTTGTATTGTAACCCTGATCATTTGATGAGATATCTGAAATAACTGTCTAAGCAATATAATGACAATTGAATATTCAGTATCTAATTATTGCATGTCATATTTATATAGCTGTTCCTATATATTATTTCTCAGGCATTGTTTTGTTGAGGTATTTTCACTTCTAAATCTTCTTTATTGAAATAAATTAAGGGTGAGTTTTAACTGTTTATCATGTTACATATAAACTGGTAAAATAGCTTTTATTTAGTTTTTTCTTCATTTTAAATTCTTTGTGCTAGAGATTTTTTAAACTATATATCTACAAATTATTAACAGTTCCTGAAAATAGCGCGTTCAAATATTTAAGACAAAAGATGTACGCACGTTTTGCAGTATGGTTTCAACATATTTAAAAACAGTGAAAAGGTTAAATAAAACCATGTTTTAGTGTTTATATTTTTATCATAGAATTTGATTGAATTTATACATTTAAAGCAATACACAACATATTAAACATGGTTGTTAAGGCCTTATAATATTGAGCAAATGACTATTACATTCTGGATAAATACCTCCGTTTATATAAAATAATTCATGTTATAAACAAGATAAACGATTAAATAAAAAACAAAATGCATGTAATTATTAGAATCACGTATATCATAGTACTCTTTCCTTTTTCCCATTCACAGCATTAATACAATATGACAGAATAGAGATGAAAGTATTTTAGTTAAATCAGTGACAGTTTTATTTTTTGTGAATAACCCTAATTCTTTTTAGAAAGTTTATGCAGTGATATATTAAAAATAAGCTTTATCATTTTGTCACTATATATTTTATTTAAGAGGTGTTAAATAATTAATGACACCTGGCAGTAAGTGGACGCTCAATTCAACGGCCTTAACAGTAAGCTGCCTTTGGACTAGACAAAAAACAAAAATGAGAAATATACATTGAAATGTTTTCTATATACTATAGATTAATAAGTTATTTTTTCAGAATACTGATAGGTTAAAACATGTATAAAGCAAATGCTAAAAACGAGAATACAGACAAACTAAAATATGTGAAAAAAAAGTGACATGTGAACACAAAACTTTAAGTAATACTATTTGAAAGGTAAATGATAAATTATTAAATAATAATAATCAAAGTATGTATAAAATTACAAAGGCACATTGGACGATATCAGATCGCTTATAATCTCCGATTTAAGGCACATAAGTTCACTTAGAGGCTAGAGGGATATTTAAATATAGTACAGAACCCTGTATAGGAGTTAAACTTATCATCCTATTACTGTTCTCCTCGCTTAGGTTGTTTTAAAGGTAAGTTAGGTGACTGAATATGGCTGAATACAAGGTGTCGGAAGTATTAAATATTGTGAAACAATTTCACTTCAGATAAGAACGGATAAGTTATAATACATACAATATATACAAACTAGACGAAGATGGCAGCGTCATGTCAGTCGTAAATTATTTTCAATATTTGTCCTAGTCAATTACTTATGGCTTAATCGTGAGCAAATATATAATACTTTTAATCAATCATTACATTATTTATAAAACAGAAAATTCAATTATATTTAAAATGAATCTTTTACGTTTAAAATACTTGAGTTTTTAAATTCATTTTTTAGGTTCACTCTATGGTGCACAGATAAATCTCGTTAAGTATAGTGGCGCCAATTGTGCTACCATTTGCATTCTTGAAGTGGTCTATATGAGACGGGACTGTTTGAGATACATTAAGAGAACTTGATGAAGGAATCTGTATTGGTGGACGTTCTCTATAAGATTAGCTCGCTGTTGGTGTAAAACGCTTATCGTTCGCGAGATATCTAATTCCTGAAAAGTATCATTAATTTTAATTAAGATTAGCAAATTTTTACGATATTCAAATATTGAGAACGAATTCTATTCTAATTATTTTTAATCTTTAAAATTCTTCTAATTCTATTTAAATTTATATAACTTTGCTATAGAATATGGTATACGAAACTGTATTACGAATTAGATACGTGACGCTAAAAGTGACGTCATAACCAAGTTTACGCAATTGTCACATACTGACCGCCGATCCTGCGTTCAATTCTTGGTACGATCCACATTTGGTCCTTCGATTGAGATTTTGTACAATAACCTATGTCGTCGCCTCCACACGTGCAAACTCTGTATTTTATGTCGTGAATCATTTGGAGAATGGGCAAAAGACTCGCGGATATATTTTAGCACTCTATGAACCTTTGAGACAATCTGCAGAAAGTATGAACAAACCTGGTTTGTATCAAGCACGTGCAGCAATAGATCTGACGCAAGCGCCACTCCGCTGCGTCCAACGGCGCGGGAGCACGTCACTACGAGCGGCGCGTTTCGTGACGTCAGAGCAGCATCAGCACTCACTTCCGCTTCACATGCTAACCGTAGACCATTGAGCTCAGAGAGGAATTCTTAAAGATAAAAAACGTTATTATATGAGATTCATATTACTTTTTTAAAAATCTTGAAGTGATTTTTTTCACTATTTAAATTACTGGCTTTAGCAATACCCGCTGTATTTGATTTTAATAAATGTATCTTAAGGAATAATTCCAATTTAAACTATGCTTTATTTCCGTTTGAACGAATCCAAGCAACAGGTTCCGATTACATACCAATGAATCCGGCGACATCAGTATTAGGCGCGTGCTGCGGCCAGCGCGTATACTGCACGTGCCACAAGTGACGAGCTCGTGCACCGCGACGTACGCGCACACGCACCGACCCGCCCCAAGCAGCGCGCGACCATTTGCCGCAAGAGACTTGGAACTGAAAATAATACGTCATGTAAACAGTATTCTTGACGAGACATCCGTAGGTAGGTTTAAGTTTTAGAGTAGTAAGCCTAATTAATAATTATACACGAAAAGGAAAAACACATTTAAAGAGTTAATTAACGGCACGTTAAAATTCCTCTATTTTCAAGGAGATCAAACTTCATACCTCTCCATAATCTTTGGAGTGATGTTCAGGCGGCAGGTATTGCGGTGAGTCCATATCTACATTGGCTAGTAGGCGAGCACCAACTTGCCACACACACTCCCATAGAAGAGCCGCATGCTCCGAGCCTCCAGATTGAGCTACTACGTAGAATCGCTGGGAGTTGCCCACTGTCATCTGAAAGTGGAAATAACACGATTAAAAAACATTGCCAGTATATACTAATCTATAATAATATATATGACGGAGAAATATCCCCAAATCCGTTTTTTAAAAGTTCGACGTCAGCATGGCTGACGTCACTAATTTTATCATTATGATCACACATGATGAAAGGAAACTTCACTACTGTCTTCAATCACTTCATTTATTTATACTGATTTTTACAGAGATCCGTACTGTCCGAGAGCTCAAGAGCGAATGCCCCCGCACAACTAATGCGACCGTATTTATAGGGTGCATCGCTTGCAAATAACGATGAATCATTTGAATTACAATGTTTTTGTTGATTATTTTTACAGAACTAAATAATCAAATGATTAAATAATTATTATTAATAACAAAACAATTACTTATAAAAGGGTTTTTAGAATAATTAATTAAGTAATGTAACTTCTTGCGCCGATATATATAATTGGAGTGTCTATTTTTAATATTAAAATAACTGTTTTTTACTACATGCATATGAATATTTATACGATACATACACCAAAATGACATTTTTTTTAAATTTTGTCTGTCTGTCTGTCTGTTTGTTCCGGCTAATCTCTGGAATGGCTGGACCGATTTTGACGGGACTTTTTTTAGATTGGTAGCTGATGTAATAAGGAGTCACTTAGGCTACTTTTATTAGGGTTCCGCAGTCTACGTAAAGGAACCCTTCGTCATGTCCGTTCATTCGCCCGTTCTCACTCTAGCGTCGAAACGGTTAATGTTAGGAAGATGTAACTTTGCACGGATATATGTGTATTTACTGCTATAAAAATGAAACCCGTTTCGCGTTGTCTCGGCATCACGTGTGAATGGCTGAACCGATTTCGATAATTCTTTTTTTAAAAAGGTTTGTGGACGTCCAAGGATGGTTCTTACGGAAAAAAATATTAAGAAAATCTTTCAGGAATATTGAAAAATATACATTTAATATTGCATATTTTAAAAAACGCGCAGAACGAATGTCAACGTCATGAGAGTGAGAGAGTCGTGGCTTATTTCTATCTCTTTCACTCTTATAATATACGAAATAATATAGGTCAATTATACAAAATAAAATAGTGCTTCTAAGGCGGTACGAAGTTCGCCGGGTCAGCTAGTTAACTAATATAATACACTTACAGTCACATGTGAAGCGTTGATATACCCGTGTGGGTTGTCTGTGGTGGGATGCAGCCGCACCCTGTTATCTTCGTAAGGCAACGAATCCCCGTTATTATAAGACGCATACTGCACTAACAACGCTGTCTTATATTCTCCCTGCACCTCTCGGCCTTTGGGGATTTGCTCGAAGGCGAACGATAGCTGATCATCCGACATTTTCCGTTCTAGCAATTGGCACTGGAATTCAAAGAGATGGAATGTTACCGCATAATAAAAGAAAATATTAGATTCTAAAAATTCAACAAATTAAAAAAATACATAAAATAGATCTGTCTAATATAACTGCATCGAGTGCAAAAATAATTCTGATTAATTTGACATCTTTAGAAAATTTGTAATGACTATTATTTTCGGATGCTTTTTAGCAACCGTGGTCATGGTCAGACTAATAGTAATAATAAATCATCAATAAATCAATAAATCCATTAATATTTTATTTAAATATCATACTCGCGTATATATTTAAAAGCTAAATAGACACTTTTGGCCCTTCGTTTGAATAACTCACCAATGTTTCTTTGGTTATACTAGGTGGTAACGGCTGACTTTTCGGCAGACCAGTGGACCATCGGTGCTTATTCGCTTGCTGGCCCGTTTTAGCTCTATCGCGGCCCAGCGTCGCACTCTTTACCTCTGCCTTATTCCCTCGCCCCATAAACATTCCCCACCTTCGTTTCTTCTTTTCTTTATTACTATTCTTGCTACCATCGAGCTCGACACTAGTGCTGTAAGTCGAGTTCATCACCGAACTCGATAAAGCACTGTCCGTTTGCGATGTATCGACCCTGATATCAGGGATACTTATCGATGTAATATTATCCACCGATTTGCTAATTGTATTATTGTTCGATATCTTATGCGTTGAAAGACTCTGATAAGGAGTCTCATCATAATCCTTTTCATCTGTTTTAATCGACAACTTATCGATATTTATGGCGTTATCAATGTCTTTGTTAATAGATCGATTTGAGACATTCAGATCTTTGGGCACGCTCGATTCTCGCACACCCTTAATGATTTGTGCGTTGACATAATGGCTATCGTCAATTTTGGGTGTAAAGTTGACGTTGTTATTGAGTTGCCCATAGTTATTTATGGCTGGGTGACTGCTGTTTTTCTCGTTCAGACGGCTGATCTCATCTGTGGTGGTTAGGCTTTGTGCTCTTTCACGTATTTTTTGTTCGCTTTGCCACGGCAGAGGGACATTCTCGTATATTGGTTCTTGTGTTTCGCTGTGTTTGTGCGGTAAAACCAAATGCGTTTGATAGGAAATCCGTCTCATAGGCATCGAGTACATTATGTTGCCTCTCTCATCGTATACCTTTTGTATGTTATCGGAGATGTGGTGTGGGTCCATTATGATGTGAGGATTGGGGTCTAAAACGGAAGGGAGGTTGTTGTAGGTCCCATGCGTGGCTGGAAGTATGTTTGGGCGGCTATAGCCAAGGACATGTCCGGGATTGACGTAACCGAGAAACTGCCGATTGAGGGCAGTTCTCGTGGAGACTAGATCAGGACTAGAGCCGGACACGTGAGCGTTGATGTATCCTCTGTGGTAGTTGAGGGCTTGGCTGGCGACGGCTAGGTCCGGGGTTGAGTTTGACGCTAAGCCGTTGGAAGGGTAAGGAGGGGGCGGCTTGTAGACATTGACGTAATGGAGGGCGTGGTCAGTTTGCACGTTTGGATTGAGGGCGACGGGATAGTTGCCGAGATACTTTAAGCCGTAAGCATAGTCTTCCGCGGAAGGAGGGTTGACAGGACCCGTGTGCCGTGTTACGTCAGGATAGTGGACTCGATGTATGTCGGGATGGGAGCCGTAAACCAAAGGTTGTGCACTGGTACTAATAAGTTGAGAGTGAGTGTGGTGATTCTGGTAGCGTAGCTGAGCCTCGGCTCGTTGTTGTTGATATTTATGTTGTATGGCGGTCTCATAATCCGGTGCGGGACGATATGATGGTAATAGGGCTCTGAAAAAGTTGTTAACCATGATTTTGTAAACTTAGTACAATGTTAATTTTCTTAACACATTTAGGGTTTAAGGCGATATTACAAAGTATATTCCCACTTTTACTTATAATTTCAGAGTAAGTAACAATTTAAAAGTTTAGAAAGTAAAAATTAAACTATATTTGAATCAGAGTCCCTCAAATTCTTCATTACTACCTACTAGTAATAGAGTATTACATTCTTCTATATAAAATTTTTACCTGTTCCTCGGCTGCGGTCGATGATCAGCGAGTTCGAGACAAGACGTAGAGTGCGCCCGGTGCGCGGCGCTCAATGGCTCAAGGTGGGATGTACTACCCTCCTCTCGGACATCCAGCTCTTCGCGACTCTCTGACAGACCATGCTCCTGAAGTAATCGAACATTCTTGGGTCAAGACAATGATTTTATGCGCATCACATCAGAAGCCAGAGTTTTAAACCTTTTATTAAATATTTTTCTTAAATTTATATGTATTTGAATGCTTAATATAATATTATATAGAAAGTAATCTCAAAGGCTAATTATGTATGATCCTACTTGAAAAGTACAACGCATGCACGTTTCGTTTGAACGAGTAATAACTGTAACAAAGAACAAATTAAAAAAACGAGCATTCACATCGCTGAGATAATTAGCAGCGCCATTGCACTTGACACTCGAGCGAGTTTGCAAATTGTGCACAATTACCATGCTATTTATGCTAACGACCAGTTTCTGAACATCATTTATCAGTTACGGCTTCTGATAATAGCTGATCCATTAGCCTCGACGCTTGTCTATTGAAGATAAATTCCTCCCAAACTATGGGAGGACTATAGGAATGGACACCCCGAAGTACTATTGCCATATTAATTTATTAATATTTAAAATCTCCTGTTTAATACATACCAGATACTCTCGCCCACTATAAGACTTCATACAGGACTTGTAAAGACAATAATCAAACAAACAATACCTGAGACAGAGTGTAATCACGAATAGTTTTTTATCGAGAGCAATTATCACTTTCACGGTGACGCGATGTTTGTAAACTTTTCTCATTAGAGCGATAAATAACGGATCGTCAATCAACATGCTTCAAAGATGCTCATCAGTATTAACAAACAGAGATTTGACCACGCATTTCTGGGTCTTACAAGTTACAATGAGCCCCAACTTATATACAAATATATAATATTATAAACGCGAAAGTTTTTAAATATGGATTGATGTTTTTTGTTACGTTACGGAATAGATTTTATTGAAACTTGTCAATAACATAGCTTATAGGTACATCAGGATAACAGATAGCCTACAATTTATAAAGATATTTTGTAAAATGTCCAAAATAACAAGTGAGTAGAAAAACATCTAAAATCTGCGAGTAATTCTGTAGAACGCTGCCAAAACCGCTAGCGTTACACATATGTATTGTATGATGGCAATGTTTATTTTAAATAGTCCTAAAAAATATGTTGTGTGTAAGTATTATAGCCAAAACTGTTAACCATAACTGAAATAAAACATTGATCATTTATTTCAAATGCACATTTGAAAGAGTTTAATATGCCTTAATGAAATCGAACCTTTTTTATATTGACGTTATTATAGTGAGACTATGGTGGGCCACCGCCACAGTACACTAGCTAAGTACTATAATAGAAGTGTTTGAGACATTAAAAGTCCAAGATCTAAACCAGAGGTCGAAAAAAATGTGTACTTTAGTAAAAAATAAATTAAATAATAAAGACAATTAATATTGTTAATAGTAATACTGTAACATACACATACATACATGATAAAAAACCGAAAGTTCAAAGGGGGTCGCGAAATATTTTTTTATACCAGGGGGGGTCGCATATTGAAAAAGGTTGAAAAACACTGATCTAAACAATTAGTCACTCTGGTTGGAAGAAATAGCTTTTGAATATGCTTATTATTCCTTATATTAATTAAGACAAGGTTGTCTATTACCAACAATACCCTTTGATACGGATAAGCTTTTATCTCATATGATGATTAATTCCGATGGCACCAAGGTCTCAAGAAGTCTCGCTGTTTTATTAAATCTGAATCGTTACCACTCGAGAAAATGCAAAGAAAATAATAAAGTAAATAGTGAAAATAACGCGTCACATGCACTGAGTATGTTATTACAAGAACTCAACTCATTCATGCCTATAATAAACAATATACAAGTTTACATTAAAACATCCAACTTACCCACACACAAGACAATGAATTTTATATAATATATGTCTTGTAATATTTACTTAATCCTGACTGCGGGGTTCTACCTTTTTTCCAACTTTTGTTTTTAGCTGTTTAGTAATAGAGATAATAAATAAATAATAATCATAATTATTTTACACATTGCTGCGTATATATAAAAAACAAGAACATATTCAAAGAATATGTTGAATAGAAGACATGCGGATGTCTTGACAATTTTGCTCACTATTACAATCAGATCGGCATGTCTTAGATTGTGGTAATCCACAACACAAAATTTTCTCCCGAGTTGCAAAACCTTCAGGGTAAGAATCGTACGATTAGCCACTCAACTAACACTGCTTTGCCATTTGCAGTTCTAATATGCCAAAATATGGAGCCATGTTCTCGTCGAGCTTCGCTACGGTTCTTTTATTATTTTATTAACTATTTCAAATAAGAATTTTTGTAAGATATTGTTGCCTCTTAACCCCTTACGTAAACTTTTGTACCGGCTTTTATATAAAGCACCGTTATGAATAATACTCATATGACTTACTAAAGGCCCGGAAGACTAACATACAAATACATGAGACGCGTGTGAATAGCTTAAAGTAAACAAAAATATGAGTCACGCTTAATCTCATAATCTATTTAGTAAAAAAAAGTTGATAAACCTATTAATTCAAGGTTATTTTCTGGGCTAGTGCGGCGCTCTTAGGAGGATAATGTGTCAAGATTACAATCGAATTTGTGATTATAACTGCGGAGTATATGTTGACCGCTGGGTTCTGTTAGAATTGAGATGAACAATTTAATGAGACGTAGCTAATAAATATTTAATGTGGGAATTTTTTACACTTCTTACCGCCCGCTTGTAGGTTGTTAAAGCTTATTATTTTGAGTAGAATCAATGTTAAGCTGTACCACAACCTATAAACGCCTACAATGACTCGCACGTTAGCTGTCGACCTTTTTCCGCTTCTATTTTGTTAAATGTAACTTTTAAAGACCTTGTTTTATAATTAGTAACGAGTAGTCCTATAATATTAAACGACAAATTATTCCGCAAAATATTTATACTTACTTACGTACTTAACATACGGTATACTTCAATTGTCACGCTAATATTTTTAAAGCAGATCAATTAACAGTAATTCAATTTATGATTTATTTTAAAATGTTACTTAAGAATGCTCATTAAACCACTCATATTGTGTTAAATGAGATGATACGATTTATAGATGGGCTATGCCTTATAGATAGTCACCTGAAACTTTGGCCGATGTTCGTCTCTAGGAGCACTGAGTGCAGCTTGGTGTCGCATGTAGAAGGTGTGTTGGTGTACACACATACGCCACACATACTTTCCATCCTCAGGAGACGGTAATGCAAATGAGGCGGATTCGCCCTGCTTCTGGCACTCTATACTAAATGTGCGTTTGTGATTTATCACATTAGTAATGTCCATCCACCTAAAAATAATATATTAAATAATAATTGCTATCATCAAGAAACATTTATTTGATCAAAATAAGCTTAATACAAGACTTTATTACAATTGAAAGGCTCACACTTGAAAAAATATTTTTTTATAAACAGCTTCCTTAAAAAACTGCTTCAGTATTAGTCTTATTACCGATAAAAGTGTGGAGTGTCACTGGTATCTGTTAGCACTCTTATTCCTGTAAGTGAAATGGCAATAGTCACTTCACTCTGATCCCGTTGGTCCTTTGCAACAAACATTTCTTGTCCATATCCTCGCAGTTGTTGACATGTTGTTATAAACCCTTCTTCTGCTTGAGCCTGTTATTTTTATCATATTTTTAATATATACACACAGATATAATAAAACATTCCAACTCAGTAAAAGAAATTCATTTATTTATATCTTTATTTAATCAAGAAAGTCAAATATCAAAATATGTTCAAAAACAATTTTTTTATACAATAAGTATACATAAATAAACAAGTAGAATATATAATAAAAATATACCCCACCCATAAATATAATGTTGTATATCTATTTTAAGTGTACAAACATTGTGGTAACTGATTCTAAGTTGTAATCTCACTGATAACTGATAAACACATTCACACATTTCACTAGGTTTGCAATCAATGAGTAATTATGAGATAACTTTAAAAATTTGGATCAACATTTTAAATAATAATATTTAATCATGTTAAAAGTTGATCTTATCTTCCACATTACACTACTATCCTTATACTATATAATTTAGTAGTTTTATAACTGATAATAATGTACAAATTTTACCTATAATAAATTAAAGTGATAATACTTTCTGTACAACAATTCAAGAACCTAATTAAATGGAAAGTTAATAATGCAATTCAAAAATGTAATTTGTTAGACATTAAAATTATACTAAATACATATCATATCACATATACGTAGATATCATATGATCAGTTAGGTATACTTGATTTATGTAGTATTATAAAGGGCTACATTGGCTATTAACCATAAAGTTTTAAAAGTACAATTTACGCCTAAGGCAGGTTTATAACTTACCTGGGACATATTGTGTAATGACATATGATGTTGTATCACAGCAGCAGTTAACCACTCCAGACGACCAGTTTCTGCTAAACTACTACTGTCAATAATCTGCCCATTTTCTAACATTTGCTTAGGAAATGTGAGTAAATTCTTTAAATACTCCACAGTATGTCTTTCACGATCATGATTTCCATATTCAGCTTGCCTGCTATAAGATGCCAAAACCACTGCTTGCTGACAATCACATATAATTCGGCCTTCTACTAGATCATTTTTTAATTGCAAGAAATAATGGTACCTTGTTACTTCATCTGTTATAAGGCTTGTACCAGATATCACATAGTACATGACACGTAAGTAGAGTTGGTGGGCCGAGGAATACTTCTCTAGTTGTCGCTTGAGTGGCCTGTCTAGTTGAACCCATCGCGGCTGCTGGCTGCGGTTCACGTAACGGAGACCAAAGAATTCCGGCTGATTGATGGCCTGCCTCTGGCATACATTGTCAAGACACTCTTGTCCTGTGCTATCCACAGACAGAGTACAATCCGCGACACCCCCATCGAGAAGTTCGACACTTATCACAAACAAACTTTTAGATGCAACATTGTACTGCCGTGTCTTTTTCAACTTCAACTTGAAAGGCATCCTCTGACGTTAACCGGGACCAATTAGTAAAAACATCACGAAACTAGCATTACGGTATACATTTATGGAAAAAGAATGTTGGAAAAAATGCTTCCGTTATGCGCGCCACATATTTTCTATTGCTAAGGCTATATGTGACTAAAATTCTGAAAGCTATTAACTAAACTGAAGATAACTGGCAGTTAGCGACTTTTTGATAATAATACATCTGAGAAAAAATAATTGTAAATAGAAAAAATACGATCAAAATAAAAAATTCACAACATTGCGGCCTTCCAGCACTGGTGAATGATGTTGATGACAACAACGATGAACGAATCTTGAATTGTCAGTTATTTTTATTAACTAATACTTGACGTTGACAAAACAGTGCTACAGCCTACAACCATGGCCGGCGGATTTTTAAAAATTAATGATTACGGAATAGCGATATATTTTCCAAATTGTGGAAGGCATATTTGTTTGATATACAAAAGTTGGATTTTTGATATTTTTTTCTGTTTATAGTTGTGTAGGATTTCGTACTCTAATGTTTTACTATGAGTACGAAGTATATAGATAAGGATCTGCTTTAAAGAGTGAGTGGAGTAAAATATCTGGTTGTAGTTTCAGATATTACTTTTTCAATTGTTGCTGCTAACAACAGTCTTTGAGATCTGTATTATTATTATTATTGGGTGTTATTTTATGTAAGATAATGCCAAATATGGTAAAGCTACTGTTTTTAGAAAAAAGAGGCGTTATTAAGATACGTTGCCGATGACGTCATTGAAACGCTTTAATCCAGTTTCAAGAGATTTAGATTTCTTAGTGGCATTTCATTAAAAGATGTACTATCACAAATTTCGGCAAAATATCCCTACACATAGTCCAGTCCTATCGGGTTTTATTTCTTTTAATACATATCACGCTTCCGAAGTAAGTGATATATTATTTAAAATAGCTTCCAAGTTCTTTTTACAACAGCTGACTACTACACCAATTTAGTTCTTAAACATCTACAAAAATAAGGATGCAATTATTTTAAACAAAATATTTTATTTGTAACAAAATATGATACATATAAATTTTACTTTTAAACTGTACAAATCTGATTTACACAACCTTTAACAAAGAGAGATTTATATTAAGTAATGTAAATAATGTTAATTGTAATGGATGATGATGCTCTCATATCTGATACTTTAAGCAGTAGCTCGGGCTTGTTCTATTTGGAGCCAGTCTCTGGGCTCCTTTAATACTTTCATAAGTGAGTGCTCTGGTGTATTAGGTTTCGGTTCATGCATGTACTCCCATTTCTGAAAAGGAATATTAAAACGGTTAAAATTAAAGGCGCCTTATGTCTATTATAATTTGCTATTTGTCCAGGTTATATTCGCGTCAGAAAAAAAGCGAACTATATCTTTTAGGGTGAGACAATATTATTAATGGAAAGTTTTCTCTCATACTAAGATGGTTCGTAAATTACGTGTTCATGAGTTTATCTGTGGACCAACACCACCAACTAAGAGAAAATAATGGCGAATTTTTAATATTCGGGCCCTTCTAGGAATTGAACTCAGCCTGTAATAACTAAAGTCACAATTTCTACACAGCTCTTGAAACTACATTTTTCAATAATTAATAGGCAAGTAGCTGATTGATTACCCTTCTGTCCCTGATACCATGATAATTATTATTATTGTGTCTAAGTCATGCTGGTTTTCTCACTTTAATGTATTAGCTGGACCCATATCAAATTCCCCATAAATGCTTACCGCGTTCAGTGGTAATGACATCAATATCGATTCATATCGCGCCTCAGGAGTGAAGAGTCCAAATTTCGTGCCTCGATCATAAATAAGGTTGAATTCGACGTATCGTCCTCTACGCAGTAACTGCCATTGCCTTTCGTAGTAGCCGTATGGGTCGTCTTTATGCTTTTGTACTATAAAAACGAAAAATTCTAATGTAATACGGTGAATAGTTACTTCTAAAAAGGTGATCTTTGCCTACCGATGTGACTATTATTTTTCCGGGATCAAACCTTGAACCTTCTAGTTTGCTATTATTAACAATAATACATGTGCTAAAGCTGCTATAACAGGTTTTGCCTGATTTAATTTTAAAATTAACTTTTTTTTTTTAGTTTGATTTCACTAGATTTAAGTACTAGTACAACCCGACCGCGACTATGATGTCGTCTAAGTCATAAACTAATAAAATCAATTTTTTCAAACATGTGGTGTTGCATGGTTGTCGCGGCTTTAAAAAATAAAATATACAAATGTTACTAAAACAGTTGAATAAGTAATTAAATATCATTTTCAAGTTAAGAAAAAATGGTAATGGAGAATAAATTACCCAGTGGAATGTAACTAGGAATGACAGCCTCAGCGCAAGAGGTAACAAAGTCAAAAGCGCTCTTCTGGTCGGGCTGGTCGACGTCGTCGAAGAATATTCCCCCGACGCCTCGACGCTCGCCGCGGTGTGTTATTGTGAAGTAGTCGTCGCACCATTTCTTAAACCTAGCATGTGATACAAAAATTACAATAAACACACTTATTAAATTATATAAAAAAAATATTATAGATATATTATAGAAACTTGACGAATCACATGAGTATATGATTTTTATAATATAGACTCAACTACGTCAGTCTACGAAATTCCCAGAACACAAAGGCTACGGATATATGGGCTATGGTATGTTATTCAATGCCCACGAAAACACTCCTCTGGCTACTTCCAATAAGTACATGAAATATTATTACAAGTAAAACGAGTAGCGGACATTTAAATAAAATACTACAGATTTATTACTAATAATATTTATGCCGACACATTTCAGCAACCGCCATTTTATTATTTAAGACCCTCAACAATATTATTTACTTGCTCTATACCATGGTAAATTGAAGAAATTATAATAGCTTACCTTGCATAATATGACTTATCATGAGCATCACAAGCATGCTTTAGGGTAAGATGAAAGTGGACGGCATCTTCTTCGTTCAGGTAATAAGGAGTCAAATCAGTGCCTCCTCCAAACCACCACTGTACACCTGAAACATAAGTTATTTTAATCAATGATTTTTAATAGTGTGTAGCTGTATACTGTATATAACGTTTTTCACATATATCTGCAATTGTTAATATATACATCTACATGCTGAAATTGAAGAATTTGATTTGAAAATTATAAACCAACCTAGAACATAATTACATAAATAATAGTGCCAAGGTATTTGTAAGTGGTAAACATCACAAATAATAACAATTAAAATACAATTTTGTGATGAGTGTGGACAATAAGATAAAATATATTCCAGCAAAATATACTTATTTTTGTTTGTTTGGAATGCATAACCCAAGATTTGTTAATGATCTAAACTGGGTCATATAAAATATGTATACATATTATAAAATCAAAACTAATTAATAATATATTAGTCATATTGGTCAAATTAAAAATAACTTTTACTGCTAATGATTAATTTTTTGATTGTTTTATAGTATTTTATAACATTAGGATTAGAGTCAGTAATAAAATAACATAGTTTTAAAACAGATACCATTTTTATCCTGAACTTCAAAGTATCTGTAGTTAAAGTGTATAGTTGGGACCATTGGATTGCGAGGATGAATAACAGCACTGACTCCAGCTGCAAAGAAAGGTAGCTCTTGTCCATCAAAACTCTTGCCTCTGAAATTGAAATTTTCTTTGTCAAGCAAAATAACAATTACATTATTTGTGCTATTATATACCTAAAAGAAGTGCTATCCTGAATAATTTTACCTGGTTCTCATTTGTTGAACTGCAGCTGGAGGAAGTTTTCCAGATACTACAGATATATTTACACCAGCCTTTTCAAAAACCCTTCCATCTTGTAGGACACATGTGATTCCTCCACCACCTTCTTTACGAGTCCATCTGTCGACGCGAAACTTGGCATCCTGTATTGTTTTTTGGTATTATACAAAGGCAGTAAAGACAATAACTTCCTTTCATAATCAATACTTATATATAATATTTTCAAAATAAACTACACAGAACAGTACACCCTAAACAATATTTTAACATGGAAAAATGATAGTGATTTATCAGAATGATAACAAGTACACTATTATTTTTCTATGATACTCCAGCATTATGCTTTTTAAATGCATACCGGATATGGCACAAACATGTCACTGTCATAATCTAAGTCTTCATCTCTCTTTTCATCACACCACGCCTACAAAAAAAATGTAATTTCTTATACAAGGCATTATTTACTTTTTTTTTAACTATAAAAGGCTATTAGTCTAATATCAAGATTTTTTTTGTACTGACCTCGTCTTCTTCTTTTTCTAATGCTCTACAAAACTCTGATTGTATTCTCATAATAAGTAATTCCATTTGTGTTTTCATATCACCTTGAGTTTTTTCTAAGTGACTGATTGGAGTTATTGGCTCTGCCATATAATTCTTTAATTGCAATATTTCCTTCATTTCTACTTTATTTGTTTTGTGTTGCTTGTAAGCCATGTAGCCAACACCAATCACAGCTGCACAGTACATCCTAAATTCATAACAAAAAGAATAAAGGCAACCTACTTTTAGAATTAATTGCACATTCTCATGCAATATGCATATTGAAGGTTAATATATGTATCAAAAATAAAACTAATTCTAAGAAAACTCGTTTTTAGGTAATATTGAAAAACACGTAGGAATTTTTTATCTGATAAAGATAGTGGTCTTGTCTCAAATCAAATTTTAAACAAGTCCAATCTGGTACTTCTGCATTGTTGTTTAATATAGTAACAGCATATTTAATGATTCAAAACTTGTTCGAATTAAGTAGGTAAAGAGTAGTTAACATCCTTATTTAATATTGAATTACACTCACTTTATGTGTCGATCTCTCAGTTTCTTATATCCTCCAACGTACGTGAGGGTTTTAAAGCTTCTAATCGCTATTTTATACGACATATTTAAAAAAATATATAATGTATTTAGCAAGGAATCTAAATAAGTTCTCTGATTTTAATTAATTTAAACTTTAAAGTTTAACCACTGACTTATGTACAGGGCACAGATAATAGGATACGTATTTAAGTAGAGATAACACTTTATCAGTAATCACTAATCATGCATACTTCATATTTGGCTCGTTTTGGCAATCACATACAGTCATTAGTCACCACAATATAGGAAGACTCTGTGACATATCACATATCATATAGAAATACTATCACACAAGAGCTGTCACTCTGACATAACTTATCGGTTTGATAGTGTAAGTAGACGTGTATGACGACTGACAGTGACTCCTGTTTGTTTACAATAAAGAGTTTAAAGTGATCGCCTTGTTTATTGTTTATACTATATATCAATAATATATATTAATAGGAAAAAAACTGACTGCAAACATAGAAATGAGCTACATTTCTTTTATTTTTTTAAAATGTCCATCCTATATTGACAAACGAGTTTCTTTTGCACCGATGTTTCTCTGATTGAAAAGTTTATTCTTTAGAAAGTAGGCTATTGTGTTACACTCAAATTTATTATAAATAGTGTTATATCTTACACGAGTTTGCTTTATATCTTACAAGAATTTACTCTGTGGTATTTGGTACTGTAACTTACTATCTTACAGTAGCAGTTGTCATAACAGCTTTCATAAATGTCGACTGTCGAAGAGTTTGCCTATTGCCAGCTTGCGCCCCGTAACTCGCAAGAGTGGAAGGCGTAGTAGTAATAGTCAATGGAAAACGTCTAGTGCAACGTAGTATACTTATCTCTTTCTACTGCAAGTGCTTTTAAACTGATTCTCTAAGACTGTCCCTTTCTTGCCAATACGCGAGTCGCGATACCTCGTTAGACTGCCAGTGATTATATTGTGTGCAGTGCGCGTGTGTCGTCGTTTCCGTATCGATCGGTAGCCAGACCGCATTGCTGTACATTCCGGAGGCGGTGCCTCGCCTAGTTTTCGTTGCTCCTCGAAGTGACGGACGCGTGTCGGCGTCGGCGGCGGCCCGGACGGCCCTGCGCAGTAACAGCGCGGGAGACAGCGACTATCTTCTGCCAAATCAGACTCGCTGTCCGCGGCGGACGGCTGTGATGTAGCCGGGGCCGGAAATTGGCCTTCGGACAAAGGAATCGCGACATACGATTCGCGATGAAGAAGTTCACTTTCAAGGGGGTTCTGGACGGTTTCCGTAGCTCGGTGCAGGCTGCTCCGCGCGGGAATGACCAGGAGATCCAGGAGACGCTGCGTCCTGAGCATTTCCAAGTAAAGAAGGTTAGTAGTGTATCTCCTTTCCATATAATTTAGACACAAATTTGTAGATGTAAACTGACACATTAATGAAAAGTGAGTCGCGTGCACAATGTTGTGTAAACTTTACAGTCCGTTGACACGACAATAACTTCACGCACTAATAAAATAAGTACGCTTTGAGTTCTTATTTGAGATAATCTATTTGCAGCATTTCATCAATAAAAGCAATTAAATTATATGAGTTCGTGGTTCCGTTAGGCTTACGTCAGTGTCCTTGGCCGTGTCATCTGTTAGTACAATCAACATAATCCTCTTATCCCCGTTATGAAGAATTTCATTTAGTATCACATTAAATGTCGTGCTAGTTATTGTAAATATTTGGGGCAGTGTTGGTTGCAGAATTACGCTGATATTGAACTGATAAGAGATTAGATAAATGCACGCAGTTATAATACGTAAACTGTGTTGTGTTCTGCAAACCTTTTGATGACAAATATTGTAATTATAAAAATATGTATATGAAAGATCTTCATCCGTGATTTCGTGTAGGGACCTAATAAAGCAGAGATAAGTAATTAGACCGGCTTAGAATTCCATTAGGCAACTAGGTCAAGGATCCCAGTTTTATTGTCCCCTTGACGGAAGCAAACTTTTAAGGGCTTCATAGGAAACTTCTTATGTCGTCAACTTATCATTTACTTCCTAATTATTTAAGTTAGATCACCTGAAACCTGTTATAACATGATACATGCTCTTAAGATTTCATTATAATAACTTAAAAAAATGATCTCCGCATAATAATTGAATCGAATTGCCTTATTTTAAAATAAGAAAATGTTGTACACTTATTTTCCTCATAATAACGATCGACCCTTGCAAAAGTTCGTAAAAGACCCCTCAAAAATCGGTGCCTTCGAGTCAAGTTTCAAAAGGTTTAAGTTTTGAATGAAAAATCTCGATATTTTTCTGTAAATTGGGTTTCAGGAAAAATTGTGTGATAAATCTGTAGTAACTGATGTCCAATTCTCAGCAACTTTTAACTTAGCCGTCGGAAATGGGAGCTCTTTTTTCGTCGCATACCATAATTACATTTCTTACTAACTTTTAACATTAAATCACGCACCCTTATAATGATTATGTTCGGGAGAAAATTGTATATATTTGTAAAACTATATTTTTGCAGTTTTGGAAGTGCCCTCATATTTGTAATACGGATACATACATGTCTTACCACATTTTTTAATAATAACCAAATGTCAGTCAACCGTTTATCTTCAAAGCTATATAGAACGCGATAATCTGTTTCGACTATTTTGTAACGCTAAATAATTTAATTTAAAACAATAAATCATATTTTTCGCAGTAAAATTGTAAGTTTCCGATTTCTGTTGTTATGTATTCACCTTTGTGTGAAATGTCGCGTCAAACTCTTAAGCGAATTGCTAGAACTGTGTTTGTATATGTAAAATCTTCATTAAACGAAAGCTTACAATAAAATTACCAGATATTGAATTGAAACGCTTGGTTTGCTGCATGTTGAACCATATTACAAAGAATTAATGTTTATAATATTTAACCGGTGCAGGCATTGCCACGCTCTTATTTAAAAAAAATATATCTTAGTAGAGGCGAAAGAGTAAGAAAGTAGTGACATTCAGTATATGCCATTCAAAGAAACATAGGTCTCATGAAGACGTAGCTGAAGTTTCGGAGGGAGAAGAAAAAAGGCCATTTCAAGTAATGCGCTTTAATTTACAACAATAGGGGCGCACGCTCCAGAAACAAAAATGTAGGTACTGTTCTAATTAATTTTTCTTACGAACGAATGTAAGTGGGACGTGGAAAGTTTTGGTTGTACAGAAATACAGTTTTAAAAATTTTCAAGTAACGTCTGGGATCTTTTGCAATGGGGCGTCTTGAACCGCTTTGTGTTTGGTTTAATTAGGTAGCTGCGTAGCGTTCCATCTAGATATTATTCATATTAAAATGGCGACTGGAAAGCGGTGAAGCGTGAGGAGCGAGTAATTAAAATAAAACCCATTTTCACAGATATCGTTATTTTATGCTGTCTCTTAGTAAAGGGAACTAGCACTCCTTTGTACAACTAAAAAAAATATTTGTCATTTCGGATGATTAATTAATTTGAATGTACGACAGATAAAAACACCTCCTCGCCCCCAAATGTTTTTAAAAGATGTTTTTTTAGATATTCAGTTCAGTTCAGATCGTTTTAATTTATGCCAGCGGTGTTGAAACCTCACATTTCGCGTCATTACGCAGGCACTGCGAAATGAGTGAGAAAGATATTCTATAAAATAATTGTAATGGTATTTTTATCAAGTCGTATCGTAACCTAACGTTTTCAAGCGAAAATTGAAATTGAAAGAAATCCTAATTGTATCATCGATTTGTTACCTCGTCGCTTTTAGTGTCTTAAAAAAACACCTTTTCGACGAAAGTATTTTATTATTCTTAATAATAATACTTGTGATTAATAATTAATAATCACTACTTTTCGCGAGTCGCGAGTTTGAATAGAGACTGCTAATAAAAATAAAATAATTGATCGATTATATAGGCGTATATTGCTGATCTGAAATATATGCTTAAAAACCGTATGTAATAGATTGTTTTTAACACATACGAACAGATATTTAATCAACGTTTGATAGGTTAATACTGATCATACATTAAAAAACAATTACGGGTTAAACATGGTTTATTATCTAAATGGTTATATATATGGCCCGATGAAATAAAGGATTTATGAAAATAACTGTTAACGGCTCATGATAATTCAGGCATCATTTTTCCTTACCGTGAATTGTGTTTGATGATAAATATATTAATAATTAAATATAATATATATTATAAAAAAGAAAATTAGGAGACGTTCCTTTATAGTTTGCACTTTTTAATTGTCTTTGACCAACCTAAAATACATGTACCGTTAATCTGAATTCTTAATAATACTTAATTATTCTTAATACTTCAAAATTATATTTTATATGTACTGCAAAATTATAGACTAACTTCTTTAACTTTTTTTAAATTAACTTCAGTGTAATTAAGGTTTAAAATTCATTCAAACATAGTTTTTGCAATTCATTTGAGAGTTTGTAGTAATGTATCCGTTTACAATACACTCCCTAGCGAATTTACCACAGAGAAATTTTTGAAGTTATAAAAGAAAAAAGTAAACAGTATCAATTCCATGTCGTTATATTCGGATTTCGGTGTTGAGTTACACAAATCCAATTAACAAAACGAATTTTTGCTCGGCTCTATCTCAATCATGATCCGTTTGACAAAGGCTTTGTATATTTACTGTCTTTCATGTTCTATTCAAAGAGCATCTCGGGTGATTCTGAGGTTGTAAACAATTCGCACTTTCGTCAGATAATTTAAAGAATTCGACGAAAGATAACTTGTAAATAAGGAGTGGTTCTTTGAAAACCTTCAAGAATTTCTTCGTATCCTTTCAATTATTTTGACTTTGTTTCTGATTTCCATTTCATTTCTTTCTTAAGTTAATGTCGATCGAAACCTTGAATATAAACGAATACTACGTGATAATCGATTAATGATTGTGAGTTAAAATAACGTCAACGCGTATATCCTCTAAAACACTTTGTTTAGGACAAATAATTTTTATTATATTATCTGTTGTCACAATCGTTGTTGTTATTTCGACTAATCTATTTGTTGGTAATACATTGACGAATAAATCTAAGATTACTTCATCCTTTGTGTGTTTTAAAAAATTTGAAAGCTTGCTTGTTGGTGGAAGCCAACCACTTGTCGGTGGAAAGGCTACGCTGCTGTTCCAACATGGTCAGTTAATATTTAGGTAAATAAATTTTACATAATTGCTGATGAGTTAATTTTAACGGTTTTCATGCTAAATTTTACGGTTAATTTGGAAAAGACGCCCGTATCTTTGGCCTTCACTGGTTCTGCTTAGCTATTCTAATGGTTATAGGGGATTAATTATGCATACGAAATTTAACAACGTTTCCCTTGCAACCGTTTGCGCGCGATAAACACCTCTTTATTATAGGAGCCATTACATAAACAGTAATAATACAAGCGTTGTACTTGACTTCATGAATATACATAGTGATAAACCTAGACGGTTGAATGAGAATATTTTTCTCCCCGTGACGTATTTGTCTCGCATAACTTTTATAAAGAATTTTCTGTTGTGTATGAAGTTTCACAGACCAAAAAATAATAATTTCATAAATTTAATATGATATACATATTTTAAAAATAATGTCATGAACTACTGTATATTGTAAAAATTTCACAAACACCGGATTGAAATAAACTTGTAGTTGTACCTGCATGGTAGTTTTAAATTGCTACCGTCAAGTTCATTGACACACTTATCTTACATTAATCACAATGTTTAATTGCATTCCTGCGTTAACCGCTCAAAGGTTAGCATCTCTGTTAATATCAGTAATCAAGCCGAGTTCTATTCCTTTTTTTAGATAACTATTTACAGATTAATTTAATTTGTGAATCCTAATAAAATATTAAAATAAACACTTAGTAATTTTAGGTAGATTTAATTGGTTGTAATTTTTCTCTTAAAGTCCTTAGCTTAGGCGCTGATTGGTTCTTCTTGAATTACTACAAAATTATTGTGACTTCGTGAAATTAACATTATCAAATAAATATTTTTTGGTCGCATTTGAAAAATAAAAGAATCGGCCTGAATTTTAAGATGTAACAGTCGCAATATAATTACGTACCAATATTAAGACATATTTTATCCGCTTTAAATACCAAAAGCGGTAGAGTATCTATTTTCATTTAGCAATCAATTTATAACTGCGAAATGTGCGTTTGAAATTTGTATACCATATAGATGTGGGTATTTAAGATAAACATTTCCATCATAAATTAGATATGTGTAACTCGAGCAGTTTTGGTTTTAGCTTCTTCGTCGTTCTTTCCTACTTTCTCGATATTTTGGACAATTCACGCAATATCTTTAAAAAAATGTAGCTATATTATTGTAATTTCATTAAAATCCATTCAGTACTTTTTAAATGAAAGGGTAACAAACATCCATGCCTACAAATTTTCGCGTTCGTAAGATTAGTAGGACTAGCGACTAGAATTAGTATGACAACTTAAAACCTTTTAATTGTGCATACAAATTTAAGAAATGAACAGAAAAAACTTTCGAATAAACCAACACTTGATAGAAGACCTCTAAAATCAGACGATGAACGCGAAGGAAAATCTGATTCAGCTAGAGAGTATTTTTGCTTGATTTTTGACATGGATTTAGTCTTCGCTACCCAAGCTTAATGGACTAGTAACGTTGGGATTATTTTTCACAGATGAATGGATTCATTTCTCCGTCCATTTCGCATTTGGGACGCTCTTCGATGTCATAGAGTCCTATTATGTCATTTGAATTCGGCTATAAAGCAGGTCAACTACGCTTGCCACCCCACCTGTACTTAATAATATTTATTTTCGTTGCCCGTCGATATCTATGAATAAAGTAATAAAAGTAATTCACACTCAAAGTAAAAAAAAATATTAACGTAGCTATGTGCGTCAAATGTATATAAGCTAAATTTACATTGCCTACCATTTCCCATATCAAGGCTTTGCGGACGAAAAGAAATCGCAACCTGTGGGCCTGAAATTAGTATAAATATCATACCATAATCTATATATAATACCTTAATCCGAATAGGGAAATAGGCACGTCCTCATATTACAGTTAAAATAATTCGCAAATACGAAAATACAAAATTAAAAAAAACTAATATCACCGCGTTTCGAAAATTTTTTAACCAGTTTATATATTAGTGGATTAAGCCTTACTCTCACTTTACATTAAAATATACGTAATTCCAAATTTGAATTCGTGTAAAGAACAAGGAACAAGATGACGACATCTACTGAGTGGATAGTATATGCCGGTGCACAATGGTACATTATAACTTTAATTGTATAACTAAATAGCATTTCGTTGTCCGAGGCCGAAGTTTGATCGATTATATTATTAATAAAACAGTATTAAATATATGAGCATTTATGTTAGACAATTATAAATGAAGTGATAAACTACTGTATGTTGAAAGTGTTTTATCCTCTCTACGCTTTTGAAACATACATTTATAAGATACTGTTTATAAGATGTGTGAAAAACTTAAATATAGAATTGTAAAAACAAAGTGTGATCATATTAAAATCAATGCAACCTTCACGTGGCTCGAGTGAGTCAAACAGTCATAAACATTAAAATATACACGAATATTCAATAATTCTTATGAGATGTCGTAATCTGTGACCTTAAATGTACAGTGTTGTAAATAGTTTAGATAACTAACATAATTCAATACATATTATTTTTACAGGCATATTTATGATTATATAGATTAATAATACGGCGAAATCTGTTGAGAGTGTAGAAATTTAAAACTTGTATGTCGGCAGACCGACACGGTTGACCTGACCACGGTTATAGAAAAGTATCTGAAACATGGGTATAAATATAAATAATAATAAAATAATCAATCCGTTATAAAGTACATATTTTATTTAAATAGGCATGTAGTTTAGTATTTTATAAAGCGTTATCATGCACCGAGATTAGCACGCATCCTCGGACCAAGGGCGCGCCGGCCTATGACACGCGATAGCATTACATAATTAAAATGAAACATTTTATTAGAGACAGAGATGTGTTGGACTAGAATTATCGTAAAACATCAGTTAAATGTGTCGGTTAAAAGACTAGGAATTATCATTGGGTTCTGAGATAAAAAAAACGATTCCAAATATATACCTATATAAAACAATTGTTGTGTTTGTCTTTGGTTTGCCCGAGACTAACGTACACTTAAAAGAATTTCTTTAGCTGGTGTAAACGCGTATCTATTAAAAATATTAATAAAAAATAATCCAGAATAATATTTATGAATGATAACGTTATAGTAATATCATGTCGCTTTATTTTTTATTATTACAAAAAATATTAATACAGTTAAAATTAGAATTACTTACAATTGAATAAGAATAAAAGTTTATTTATAAAACTTTTTACCATCTAGTGATTATAGTTTAATTAAAATTATTTATTCTATATAAATCAAAGATTTAATTCTTTTCTGGCATGCTCAAAGTTTTTAATTAGAATGAGAAGGTCTTTGGTTTTCATAACCTTCTTAAAGGCCTAAGGCCTTACTCCATGCACTACAAATCTCATCCCATCTGTATTCCTTCATTCAGTTTTAATTTTAAGACTCATACCGAATGGGGCATCCGTTCATGCCGCATTGATCCCAATTTAACATTCTAGAGAAATTTTCTAAAACATTTTAGAGCTAATACTTGAAATGAATATTAGAAAACGTATAGAACATTTAAAATGCAAGGTCAGTAGTCGAGCCGTATGTCTGTAGATGCAGCAGGCGCGGCCCGTTGCGGCATTTGCCCATATCTATAACACTCCATATGTATTAAGTCGGACTTGAATTACCTACGCGGTATAAAGCTTCGATTAAGTCGATTTTTTATATTAGTTTCGCTGTTATAACAGGGCATAGAAAACCAGTTCCGATTTCATTCGTTTCCATAATAACATTAATCCAGTGAAAAATGATACTCAACTCTAATTATACGTCATTAGTACTCGCGGCTCGAGGTTTTCTTCAAAAGCTCTAGTAAAATTAAACGAGTATAAAACCCTCTACCTCGAAATAAGCCCGAAAATTATTGTATTCAATGCTTAAGTTTTAGTCCATTTAATCAGTGGGTTTAGCAAATATTTACATATGAATTTCTAAATGAATATTGTGGCACCTTTCTAATTATCATAAATTTAATTAATATGTACATTCAAAATAATATCATTGAACCTTTAGAGCAATATTACATCGAATATCAAACTAAAGAAACAAACCTTTGAACGAATTTAGATAAATCACAAGGCAAAGGGAAAAGCAGTTCGCTTTTCTAATTATAGGACGTGGACTGAAGAAACACTGCCGTTTGTCTGCGGAAAGAGAAACGAATTTGCAATTTTTTTCCCAATTTAAAATGTGACTTTTAATGCAACGAATAAAATAACACACGCTTAGACCACATGCATACCCACGACAAAGCGAATCTTACTTATCTTTGGACATAGTTATTATACATAAATTTCGTTAAAAGAATCTGTAATGTAATTAAATGTGATGTCGTAATGTCATTTATTTAATACGTCATGTCCCGTTGTGCGGTCAACTGTTGTCATCAACCCGTGAGTTGTAATTTATCAAAAGGCTTTAATCGGTGCTGATGTTTTGATGCTACTGATCGTTTATTAATGGAACTGTGAAACAATTCATTGGGCTGGCTATAAGTGCACTTCCTACTACGGTTTGTTGCATGTCGCATCCACTAATTGCCAATCTGCTTCACATAAATCAACACTATTTTCACTGCTGCTACATTTGTCCTATAAAGATGATACATATAAATCGAAACATTATCGAAGCATTGGCTGAAACCACAAGAACATTAGCCTCCATCAAAATAATGTGATCTCGATCGGAAAAGGCCTTTGAGAGCGGTTTAATTTTCGGTGGAAATGTTTTTGCGTGAAATGAAATAGGCGTGAGATGGAGAGATACTATCTCGCTCGCTCATAGAGCAGTATTGTCTTTGATCATATGGAAATATAGGTCTTGAGGTTATTGTGTTACTTTTCATGTGATTCGAAAATATTCAGTATTAAATATCTCAATCGAAATTAAGATCCGTCATATGGCATAAAGTTGATAGTAAAGGTGTAAATACCTTATATTGTCTTTAAAGTTTAACCTAAGTAGATGAAATTTAAAAAACTATATCAAAATATGTAAAAACTTGACTATATTATAGATAAAACATACGGTTTAATTGCTGCTCGATATAAGAAGATTCTATCATCCAAATGGTATAGGGATGTAACTCGAATTAAATTTATTGTAGCATAAAATATAAATTTTAAACTGAATAGCCACATCACTTAGAATCAGGTGGTTTGAGATAAAATCTTCATAAAATATAACTGCGGTGCCGTGAATGACGACCGACGCTACACCGGCTTTCAAAAGACCCGTAATCTACATGCTCCAACTAAATGAATGCAGTAATAGTACCGATGTTAGCAAACAGCAGCTCGTTCTTGATAATATTTTCTTGATATTAAGGCAGCTCGGCTCATGAGCCCCGCTGTGAAGCGATTCTCGAGTGCGCTTTAAATAACTGCATTTTATTAAAATGTTGGCCTCACTAATATTGTATAAAGGCATATTAAAAATGTCTTTATTAAACGCTGCTTAAGGCTTAAGTTCAGCTTCTAGTTATGAAGACATTTATAGATGCTAGGAGAAAAGGATCGGGAAATACGGACTGGAACGTACAGTATAAAATGGTTATTAAATAAAGTGGCGAATAAATACATCTAGTCAGGAAAATACCTGTGGTAGATAGAGAAAAGATGTCACTGTGACATCGTAACAAGGGCAGCAATAGCGCGGCCGCCGCCCGGGTGAAGGACAGGCCGACCTCCGGCAGAACTAAACCGTGCATTCGCAAAAAATGGCCTGTACATAATATTAATCACGATATACCGTCGCTGTTTACTTGTTTTGTTTTAGTACAGTGTATTTTAAATGTAGAAACTTTTGGATTAATGGAGGCCATGGGTTGCAATCAGAGTAAACTAGAACTACAAAGGTTTATTTAGACTGAATATTTATGTTTAACTCGATAATGTCATTATTACTGTATCAAATAACTGGTATAATTTGATTCTTTATGAAGAAAAACGTAGTTGTAGGATGCTTTGAGGTTATTTGGTGGCCGTATGATGTGGAATAATGACGGCAGGTCATCCCTACTTGACACAACGGATAAACGCTGTGTACTAACCTATCGACCTAGTTTGGCCGCCATTTGAAAAACAATAGACTTAAATGGAAATGCACATTCCTTACTCTACGGTGCACCTCTCTTTTTTAATTTACTAGTATTTTAATTATTAAATGCATAATGAAATATGATTGCATTGCAGTCTATCGATCGCAGGGATGCGACATCTTTAACTCGCTTTTTTTATTTTTTGTACTGTTCTGATTTAAAACACGTATCACTATGAAACTGTCAAGTTATCGCTACTTTGTAGCTTGTGATAAGTTGATGACGGTAAAATGTTTTTATGCCATTGAGTGAATCCATTTTATGGGCACTGGTCACCCTTGATAGGGGCGTAAAAAACCCGAGATTGCGGAATGTCATTTCCTTTGTCTTTTCCCATTACATTTGTTTTGCTGAGTCTATTGTATTCCTGACACTATGTGTTATCTTACATAGATTTTCACGATAAAAATGAATTTTTCAATATTTCCCGTGTAGCAATATAATAAATGATATGTTAATAAACATAAAGATAATAATTTAATAAGAGTTATTGAAATATAAAAGCGATGATTGAAATTGAATTTAAAAGCATGTTTTGACTATCTCTCGACAACGTTATGTTAAAATTTTAATTAATAATTTGTTTTGATTATGATACTGGAATGACGTTGTTAATTTATCACAATTATGTACGTTAACTAGAATTCATCGCTATATTTACGACCTTATTAAAATATAAATTATACATAGTCATTAGCTCCTAATCTTTCAAAGCTTACTTTTTTATTCGATTATAAATGGATAGGACCTGGTGCCATGAACACTTGGAACATGTAAGTTTTTATTAAATTTTCATGTGTCGTTTTCATCATTTGGGACAGGTGGGCTTCTTAAGTTATATATAAGAAATCATATATTAAAATTAATTGCTAAAACGTTAAATAAATGCAAAGCATTAGTCAGTCGTCGGACGATCTGATATTCAAGGTTGTTAAAAATAGAACTAGATATTGCCTAAAATATGTCGTATAAATATTTTCGCCGTAACGCTTGAAACATAGACGTGTATATGTTTTGTATCCCAAACTCATTCAATCACGTCAATATTTGCGTAGTTCAATGGTTGTGTAAGATAGCACATGTCGTTGACCCCGTGATAGCAAGAAGAGAAAGTAAAGTGGGCTCGGCACGCAATCATCGGCTCTTGGAGGCGGTCCAATAAAGCTAGGTCAAGGTTGTCATTTCGCCAACATCTTATGAGCGAATACTTTGAGAGGCATCTTTATATTGACAAGTGTGCGTAGTATTGTTTACGTCAGGCGTAAATATTGTTTTCGTGGGTTGAGGAAAAGATAAAACTGTTTTATATTGCTATCTTATCAGTTACTGCCGCGTCTTTTTAAAATCGGATTGTTCGTACATATATGCAATTTAACGTTACTATATCTAACTTTGGACGAGATAAATCTATTATGAAGAAAATTTTAAAATTACTTTTATTATTTGTCTTGTTTTGTAAAAACAATTTGGTTGAGCCTATCATAAGCAAAATGTAACATTAACTTTTAATCAGCTGAGAATGTAGTTTCTTTCATCTGGGATCCGATTTAAGCGATATAATATAGTGAATTGTCGTTTAAAATAATTTTGCTATGGCAGAGAGCATTCAATATTGAGATTCTACGCATGTGTTACTCTGCAATTATTATGCAGCAATTCGTCGTGTTTGCTCAGTGCTGTGTCAAGGCTTGCTCGTTATTGGGTCACCGTAAAACCTGATGTGGAAAATTTACTAGATTCTATTAGATTGTTATAAAGAATATTTTATTTGTAGCAAAAAAACGTGTATTATTGGGATAGTATATCCAATTATTATCTAATTTCCTATTTCAGTAATCCACTCTCCTAGGAATGTTATATAGAAATGCATTAAGTTTAACTATATATTTCAAGTCTTTCAAAGCTATCCTAATTAAGTTACCTAGATGGTCTATGCTATTGCTCCTTGTTTTTGGTCATTAAAAGAATGAATTGTTATTCTTCTATTTACCTACTGTAGAAAACCACATATATCTTTCTGTTTCCTGCAAAGCTGGATAATTAAATGAAATAGCTAAGATTATAAGGTTTTTTTTAAAGTTGAAAACACCGACTTATTATAGTGTTGCTCGAAAAGCCGTGGAGTAGATTAATGGGAGTTAAACATGTAATTCCACTGTGATTACTCTATTTTCTAATAATTGCTAGTGTTTCTAGCTGTTGAGGTCAGCAGAATATAGCAGGCTAGAATATTGTGAGTTTATTTTATAGCTATGTTAAATTTTTATTACTTAATTAGTTATTTACGCATTTTTAATATATTTCCGAAAGTTCATGACTTATGTCTTCGAAAACATTAACTAGTATACAGTAAAAATATTGAATTTAGGAAGTATGATATTAAAAAGATAACATCAACTATTTGTCCGTAGAATTCTTGCATCTGATTGTTAATTGTTATTACCTTTTGGCGCCATTTTAAAAATTTCATGTCTAGATTAACATGTAGGGAACTCGGGAAAACTTTCTTCGATTTTTAGTATAATTTGATAGCTTAACAATGCATCAATCAGCTTCAATATCCTTTTGGCGTCGAAGCACCATCTAAGACGACTATTTTTATCTATCTTGCATAATATGGCATGCAAATCTCAGTGACGAATTTTGCCGCTGTGAACGGTACTTTGCGCCCTACAATTGAAACAAACAGGCATGATACCTCCCACGAGGTTCACGCACCATTAGGCATAGGCATGAGACAAATGAAATCAATCCTACGCAAACCTTTGGGTTTTAGAAACTACGTGCGCGACAGACCGAATCAGATTCTTAAACGGATCGCGTCTCTTGGTGCAGTGCCATGCTTAGCAGATTCAACGAAGACGCGTCAAATTTAGTGTACATTGGAACATTTTTACATAGATTTATTGCTGCGATCTTAAAAAAAAGCAATCGAGTGAATGGGTCTTTCAAGTTGAGCCGAAACTAAAAAAACCACAGCGTTGTGTGACGAAAGTGCATCTAAGATTCCTTTTTTATAATAAAACTGGATGCTAGTTTTCAAACGGCGAGGCTGACAAACGGTTTTTTAGGTGAAAGATATTCACGACCTTGTAACTTTTTCTTTTTCCAAAAATTTATAACGAATAACGATTTTCATCATCGGAGAAGGCTGTCGAGGAGTATTAAAAATTTAATTGTAGCAAATTAAATGTTTAACAATTTAATCAGCTGCTACCGAAATTAAATCAATTCATTGGAACTTCCGTAAGACCGCCGTCGAACCTAACTAGTGTTATAAATATTTAATATTAATTTACAATAGCTAAGTTATTAAATGGTGAATGTTATAGTATCAGCACTTTATGTTCAAATAAGTTCCAAATGTTGGCTTAAATTTAGTGAAGGACCTCAGAAAACGTATTAAAATTAATACTACCTGCGTTTGAAAATGGAACCGACATCATTTCCGATTAGGGACCGTCGTGAGTGACATTTTCTATCGCGGAGGAGGTTGAGGCCCTCTCACCTCCAACCCACAAATAGCCCGCGTACTCGCCGTTCGGCGAATGGAATCAAATCAATTTACCTTCCCAACTCAATTGGTTAAGCACGGTATTGCTGAATTGGTTTTATTTCTCATCCCTTACTGCCTAATGTTTTATTTCCTTTATTGTAAAGAAAGCTAGACGATTTTTTTTACAGAAATCGTTAAGAAATTTTATATTTATATGCCGACGCATTTTTGGAAAGTGTTTTGGTACAGGCTGTTTCTCCCTATATCATATATATATCATAATCACTGTAAACCTACATTCAAGTCGCCCGTGAAGCGCACTTACTTTGCCCAATGCGACTTTTCCTTCAGAGGCACCTTCGTTTTCAATCACTCTCAAAAATATAATTTTCGCGGTAAATTTTATAATACACTCTTACAACTCGAATCTAAAGCGACACCTTTTTAATTTGTCAGAAATTGAGACAGAGAAAATTCTAACTGTCGAGCAATTCTTTTTTTTTTAATTTCTATTTTTTTTCATAATTTCTAACAAAGATAGAATTATTGATTAATGGTAATGTAGTAGTACATTTGATGTTTGTTTTTTATATTCAGTTTTATAGATTATATCCAGTTCAAACAACACGTTGGTAACATTCTAATACTTATTAGAATGTTTGTGAAAACCAGTACTGCACTAATTTACTCGTAGTTACGTGATAATATCTAGGAATTCATTATTTCGAGATTCTCATAATCTTTGATCCCAACTATTCGAATATAACAAAACTTGAACTTCTTGATATCACTGTTCAATTGACAGTCTCAGATAATGGAATATTATAGATTCTATTGCTTTACTATCAAGATCTTATCGGCGAATGGATAAGGGTCTATTAGTATTCAACGCGACGATCGGCAATTTGTTATAGGAGTGGTGACCACGTATTCTCTTAAAAGCAATTTAAGTAGGTACGGTTATATATATATATATAACTAGCTGACCCAGCAATGTTGTTTTGACATACATGTGATTTCAATTTACAATGAATAAATAAAAAATATAGGTTGATCGTAGAGGGGTAACAATTTAGGGTTGTATGTATTTTTGTATGCTGTATCATATAAAAATAAAAAAAAAAGAAATTCTGTCCAATAAAACAAATTAGGGGTGGACCACCCTTAACATTAAGGGGGATGAAAAATAGATGTTGGCTGATTCTCAGACCTACTCAATACGCTCACAAAGTTTCATGAGAATCGGTCAAGCCGTTTCGGAGGAGTGGAGTTATGGGAACGAAAACTGTGACACGAGAACTTTATATATGAGATATAACGAAAATGTATCATTTTGATGATTTGCCGTAAGAACAGTTTTGGCGTATTGCTAAATTGTTTTAATTTTCTTACATAGAAACGAAATTTAAACAGAGTAAACACAATAAAATGTGCCCGCAAATTAGTTTTAAAATATGCTCATTATATCGATATTTGCTATAAGATGCACACTGCTCCAACGGTAAGCGGATTATGTGGTATTGTGATGAGTAAGCGGAGGCCCTTAGTAGCTAAGCTGTGTACATACATACATCGTAGCTTTAATAGGGTTGGCCTTGCCACAGAATATGTTAACCATTAAACATACACCCTCAAATAGATTCAATCGGGCGCTTTTTAAATTTTTACGGGTAATTTCTACAAGATATATAAAACCAGTTTACTCATATATGTTTTAAGGATATTATTTTACTTTCATAATTTTAATATATCGAGGTAGGCTTTTATCAGCTTAACAAAATGAAATAAGTTATATTGCAGCAATATGGAAAACTGGATAACAATTTTCTCCGAAAAGTATTAAAGAAAGATCGAACTCCAATACGGCTTACAAACTTGACGTTGTAATGATTGAAAGGCGTTTAACTTCTGAGGACCACTTTGAGCGAACTTTGAACAAAACCCGAACCTGCCGGCTTAGCTCCGATAAATCGACTAATGTTCTGAGGTTTGTGACATGAATTTAAATCATAGGTTAATCCGTAAAATGTGGTATTCTCTTATGAACGTTTAACATTGTAACCGTGAGCGATTCAAATGACTGACCTCGGATAATAATCCCACGCTAAACCATTAGGTCAACGCTTCTATTCAATTGTATAGAAGCTTTTTCTTAATAAATACTATTTGTTTTCGTTTTTAATTACACTCTAGTTTATCTTTAGGGTTAGTTTAATCATGAGGCATATATATTCTAACCCAATTTCGAGTGAGTCTAGAAATAAATAAATACAAATGAAAACGTTAATTAAAAACAATTTAAATGAACCCAATAACAGCGTTCACTCGCACCAAAGACACTTTCCTACATCCTATCTATCTACTAACTATATCCTACTAACCAACCAAGTTTTTTGACAAGATTTTCAAACTTATAATTGGGTGACTAAGCAATTTGCTTCCAATATTCAAACCCGGGTCCCCGAGAAAGTTCGCACTGTATTAAATTTCTTTGAATCGTCATCACCCATCAAATATTTACATAGCATAGGTGGATAGGAGCTTGCTAATCTAATGGGTTAGTTTCTTCATTACAATAAAATACTATAAGGAAATTTAGAAGCATAGATGCATTAATCAAATGTATGAAAGAAAAATCAAAAATCCCGCTTACAAACTACCCCATTCATACTAATCGCTCGGATTCCCGATATAAATCCAAACACAAACTACGAAATTTTATTTAAAACATGGATATTTTTGCATCGTTAAAAACTATTTTCCATAACGTATTTATTACTCTCCTCAGGTGTATATAGTACATTTATAAGTTATGGCTTTGGTAAGCAGTATTTCTTGTAAGAAATAATTTATACCTTGTACCTTACAGAACACTTCTCTATATTTCTTCTTGTCTACTGAAAATTTATTTGTCTCAAGGCCATTCACTCTTATTACCACAACAATTTAATTAAAGCACAACGAAATTTTAAAATGTAGTTTGCATCAAAACGAAGAAACTTTAGAATCCATTGTTTCTTTGCCAATGATATGAATTCTACACACAATTCGTATACACCATATGACGTAAAAATAAAAATAAATTCGAAATAAATATATTAAAAATTGCAAAAATCCTATAGACACGTATATAAATCTTTGAAATGATTTATTAAATTAAACTAAACCAATTCATGAGCACGTCTACACACTAGTTTGTATAAAAAATAACTTTAAATTGCTGACGCGATTATGTAAATGGCTGTGTGGCCGAAATAGTCGCGAAAATATTTCGTTATTGCTGCGAACTTTGAAGTAACGGTTTAGTTACCTGTTAAACGCTATAAAGAGAAACGAAGACATTTTATTTTACCTTGATAAGGTTGTAATGAATATAAAATCGCTCTAAGTTTTAAAAAGTAAAACGAAACGACCGTTTTCGTCTGTCCTTTCACATTCTAACCAGCCAGAATAAAGTGTAATGAGTCCCAATTTGCTGAGTGAAAACTTTTTACAACATGTTACAAGATATAATTAGCATTATTTTTACTGCTGCTCGTAAATGACCTCACAAAAATTTTCGCGTCTGTCTCAGAACACGGTATAAATTTGTAATTGTTTTTTAGACCCTTAATTAGTTCGGTGTACAGGAACATTAATTAATTGTTAGGAGTGACATGGGTGTTGGCGTTTTGGTTAATTGTCTGCCCCTTTTAATTTATATTCGAAGCAGATTGCCAGCACTCTGCAATAAGCTTGAAATTGATAAGAAATTTTACGATATTTTTACAGTGAAGCGCGACGCAGCCAGATGGCGACGTTATAAAAACCTCTAACACGTGACTAGCATAATATAAAATTGTATAAAGTATTTCCAGTGCGTCTACAACCTAGTTTTAATTTCACGACTTTTTTAATATTGCAAGCTACGTCTAGATTTTGTTAGTAATGCATTTGACATGTTCCTATATGTCAAAATCAGTTTTGATCTTCACCGGATTATGAAAGTAACAAGCTTTTGTTATTTTGTCGTGAGTTTTTAGTAAAATATGTAATGCGTAAGCTATTAACAATTTATTTATGACGTAATGAGAACATTTACGAAAAATGCGTACACCAACAATATGGCGCCTAAATTTTCCAGCTGAGTGCCTTATTCATAAAATTCTAATTTTGTCGTTAATGCCTGAAAGTGAAATGAAAGGAAATTATTTACAAGATGCTTAAGGCCACTTCAAACGAAGGCATATTTTACGAAAGTGATTATATGTCACTATTGTACTTCAAATTCGATTTTGAAATGCTAACCAACTAACGTGATTTTATTATGTCGATTTATTTGAATTATTTATTATTAATTTGATTTAGACTATAAATAGACAATTGACGTATCTACAAATATAAATAAGAAGAATAAAAAAGCGTCAGTCCAGTCAACTGATCAAAACGGTTATTAAAAAATGGTTAAACTCCAAAATGTTTAATAAACCACACGATATATATTTCATATGTTAAAGTTAGACAATAATTGCAAAATATGTAAAGATTTATATTTTTTATATATACATGTTAAGCACAGCCTTATCAAACTTCTCATGAACGCGTACGCGTTTCGGCGATTCTATTACGATATTTGAGTAAAATATAGCCCCTTATAAAACGTGTAATAAAACCTGAGCAAGGTGCCTGCCGGTTTATGTGGACATTTTGTACAAGACGTTTTCTGAGTGAAAAGATATGCTTGAAATATGACGTAAGCAATGTTAATAAAAATGTTTTTACGTCAGCGTGTTTGTGAGGGGGGGCAATTTGTATTTGTGAATCACATTTTTTTGGAGTTTTATGAGCATGTACTACCATTTTACATCATACAATACATGTTATTTTATTTGAATTATATACAAATATTACATTAGCATTGTTGGTTAGCTTTGCATTTGTAATATTAAATTTTAATAAGTAATAGCTAAGATTTATTATTCTAATGTTTGGCCAATGTCATTATTAGCAATTTTTTTCATAACCCTATTTACGTGATTAGATAAAATCATCAACTACTATATTTAGACAGTAGACTGCGATTAATAAACAGGATACTCTTCGTATTTTCATATATATGTTACTATTTTTGTGTAGTAGTTTAATAAGGATTATCAGACTTCGCCTAGTATTTTATATTAAATAAAGTCCAAGTCAAAATGGATCTGTTTAGGATTATGGCGAGACGGAGTGTGACCGTTGATAAAACCCAGTTGTCTTATAAAGAAGATTTATGAGAGCAAAGAATGCGGTGATGCTACGCGTTGCGAATTTAATAACGCAAGCCTCCATAGCGAATGGCTATATCCATTATCAGCAGGATGTTATGAAAATTTGAAATGGGATGTGTAAATGAAAAATGTAATATGAAAATTTGTAATGCGCTATAATATGCTTCGGAGACTTCACTCATATTAACTTCGATAAATAGTCTTCGTGTCTCGACATATGTATGGAGAAATGGTTTTTATTATCATAGTAAAAGTCGTCTTATTATATATTATGTTTCATTTCGGTGAAGAATTGTTTGGAAGAGAACTTGAACGCGTGTATCGAGTATCTGATATGATCTGTGCAAAAAAGAGTGATTCAGTGTTTCAGACAGTTATCCTGCATACAAAAAGTTACAAATACGCTATCGTTTCCGAAACAATTCGTAGGAAATTTAAGTGGGAGTGCCATGCTGTTGCCTTTTGGGCCACAGCCAAATGGGCAGGCACGTCCGGGGGAATACCACTGTCTCACAGAAAACCGGCGTGAAGTGATGCAATAGGTTTATTCCTACTGTACTCGCGTTTCGTACGGTGAGTGAGATTCCCGGTGCCCATCCTTCTCCCCCCTTCCCCTATTTCCTATCCTTACCTTCCCGTCTATCCTCTCCTCTTCTTCCCCTCCCCCATTCTTAAGGAAAAATAATATGAAGGTGCAAAATAAAGAGAACTTACCCCAGGGGGGTACCACTTGCCATCGCAGTGGAGAATCCCCTCCTGCGCATCCACCACCTAACCACTTACATGTTGTTGGTGGATTCCCAGGCTGCCCTTCGTATTCTGGGGGGGGCAATTTTGCGCTCAACACAAGTTACTCATCTCATCGAAATCGGGGCAAACAGGGCAGGCGATACGCATCATCCTCCTCGCTCACCGTGGACTTTTGCAACATTAGGGGGCTCATTTCTAATATCAATGCTGTTCATCACCATCTCGAAACAGCTAAGCCGGCCATGCTCTTCCTCACAGAGACTCAGATATCCACACCTGACGACACCTCCTTCCTCTCCTACCCTGGTTATAAACTGGAACACTCCTTTTTACCACGGGCCGGAGTGTGTGTATACGTCCGAGAGGATATTTGTTCTCGTTGCCTCGCGATGATTGAAGGCAGAGGCCTATCAATTCTGTGGCTGCGTGTAGACTGCGACGACCATCCGCGATTCTATGCGTGCCTATATAGGTCTCACAGCGGTAATGCCGAAATTGACCGGCTTGTGGAGCACATTCAATCGGCTGCAGATTCCTTGCTACAAAATGTTCCTAACGCTGAAATTGTAGTCCTCGGCGATTTCAACGCCCACCACACCGATTGGCTTGGCTCAACGACTACCGATTATGCGGGTAGAACATTCCATGATTTTGCCCTAGCGTATGACCTAACTCAAAAGGTGCCCTCGATCACGAGAATTCCAGATGTCGTTGGTCATAATCCTTCACTGTTGGATCTGCTGCTAACTTCTCATCCGGACGGCTATGAGGTATCTGTGGATTCACCATTAGGATCATCAGATCACTGCCTTGTTCGGAGTACTGTGCCAACTACGCGCCCAACTCGGCCTCGATTTTCGGGCTGTCGCCGCGTCTGGCACTATAGGTCAGCGGACTGGGATGGAATGCGTTCTTTCTTTGCTTCCTACCCATGGGGGCCGTTGTGCTTTTCACCGGATGATCCTGACGCTGTTGCCGACTCTGTCGCTGATGTGGTTCTGCAAGGAATGGAGCTTTTTATTCCTTTCTCTGCGGTTCCCATTGGCGGCAAGTCCAAACCTTGGTTTAAACGCTCTTGTAAAATGGCAGCACGCCGAAAACAGGAGTGTTTTCAAGCCTGGGCACAAGCGGCAGCGTCACGTGATTTAAAAACTAGTGAACTTAAAAAAGCCTATAATTCGGCCTCTAGAGCTTTCAAAAGAGCCATTGCTAGGGAAAAGTCTCAGCATATTGCCAAAATTGGTAAAAGACTAGCACGTCTCCCTTCGGGAACCCGCACTTTCTGGTCTCTTGCCAAGGCTGTCCAAGGAAACTTCTGCAAGCCCTCTTTTCCACCACTTCTTGGAGAGAATAACTTGATGGCCAATACCTCCAAAGAGAAAGCCAAACTCTTAGGTTCTCTTTTTGAGGCTCACTCGACTCTTGATGACCTGGGTAAAATACCACCAACACTTCCACGGTGTGATTTTTCAATGCCGGAAGTTGTATTCCGGCTCCGCACGGTCCGCAAGCACCTTTCTACCCTGGACATCCATAAGTCGAACGGGCCTGACGGTATTCCTCCCATAGTGTTGCGCATGTGTGCTCCTGAGCTGGCCCCGGTTCTAACGCGCCTTTTCCGGCACTCTTACTCACACGGCATCGACCCAAACGCTTGGAAAACTGCCTTAATTCATCCGATCCCTAAAAAAGGTGAACGCTCAGATCCGTCCAACTACCGCCCCATTGCTATCACTTCTTTGTTATCTAAAACAATGGAGTCCATTATCAACTGCCAACTCCTTAAGTATCTAGAGGAGCACCAGTTGATTAATGACCGACAGTACGGTTTTCGCCGTGGTCGTTCGGCGGGTGACCTCTTAGTATACCTCACTCATAGGTGGGCGCAGGCGATAGAGTCAAAAGGTGAGGCGCTGGCGGTGGGTTTGGACATAGCAAAAGCCTTTGATCGAGTATGGCACAAAGCACTTCTTGCTAAACTTCCAGCTTATGGGTTGCCCGTGAAATTGTGCGAATGGATTTCCAGCTTTTTGGTCGGTCGGAACATCAAGGTCGTCGTCGACGGTGAATGTTCTGACCTAAGACCCATAAATTCTGGAGTTCCCCAAGGCTGTGTACTCTCTCCAACCCTGTTCCTCCTACATATCAATGATATGTTGCAATTAACCAGCGTTCATTGCTATGCGGATGACAGTACTGGAGATGCCCTATATACCGGCCGTGCTAACATTTCCCGGGCTGAAGTCGAGCAGTGTCGGAACAAACTTGTGTCTGAAGTCGAGACTCTACTTCGAAAAGTCTCGGATTGGGGGCGACATAATCTAGTCCAATTTAACCCTACAAAGACCCAAGTTTGTGCGTTTACCGCCAAAAAGAACCCCTTTGTCGTATCCCCGTTATTCGAAGACATTCCCTTAAAAGCCTCAGCTAGTATTGGAATTCTTGGTGTCGACATATCGAGCAACGTTCAGTTCCGTGGTCATTTGGAAGGCAAGGCTAAATTAGCCTCTAAAAAGCTCGGTGTGCTCAGCAGGGCAAGACGGTACTTCACTCCGGAACACCGCGTTCAACTCTATAAAGCGCAAATCCGGCCCCATATGGAGTACTGTTCCCACCTCTGGGCGGGGGCTCCCCAATACCAGCTCCTTCCACTTGACCGGATCCAACGTAGAGCGGCTCGAATCGTTGACAACCCTGCTCTCTCCAATCGGCTGGATCCTCTGGCTTTGCGTAGGGATGTGGGTTCCCTCTGCATCTTTTATCGCATTTTTCATGGGGAGTGCTCTGATGAATTGTTCGGACTTATACCTGCGGCAGCATTCCATCACCGGACGTCGAGGCAAAATGCAAAGTTTCATCCATATCACCTCGACGTCTGGCGTTCCACAACAGAGCGGTTTTTTAGGCACTTTTTGCCGCGTACCACTTTACTGTGGAACCAGCTGCCGGCGGATGTATTTCCGAGCCGATACGACTTGGGTGCCTTCAAGAAGAGAGCATATTTATCCCTAAAAGGCCGGCAACGCGCCTGTAAGCCTCCTGGCGTTGCAGGTGTCCATGGGCGGCGGCCAGCACTATCTAAGTGACCCGCCTGCTCGTTTGCCCCCAGTCTCATAAAAAAAAAAAAAAAAAAGGAAATGACAGGATAAATCTATTTCCCTTATTGATGTGAAATATATGGGGGATTACGCGTCTTGGATTCAACGAGAAACTTATTTTGTGGGTATTCCAACAATTAATTATTGTGGGCTGTAATTTATTTAGTATATAATAGCGTATTTTTCCTATTATATGACCTTTATACATATTAAACGTAATATTACGTTTAATATGTATACGTATTATATATATTACGTTTTATTTTTGACCAACTTCCAAAAACCCGGCTAACAATTCGACGCGTATGTTTATGTATTCTAAGACATAAGAGACAATAATAGTTAAAAATAAATTATTCAATAATGAATATATGAATTCAGTAAGCAGATTGTCTTGTGTGAGTACTACATATGTAAATAAACTTCTGTACCGAATATTAAATTATTTATTACAGCATAAATGACGCGAGTCCTTTTTATGTGGTCATCTAGCAGCGAGGGATATTTAACTCAGGGTTGCCTTACGCAAATGCAATCAGAGATTTCGTGTAACCTAACTATACTAAGTATACACATTTTATTGGGTTTCATTACTTCCCGGAACCTTTTGGACTACTTATTGAAAAGGAGTGCTACGTAATACAGCCACAAGGCCGTGTTGTCCCGTGAGACATAATATAATTTGTGGGACGAGTTGGAACAAGTTGTCTTGGGACGATCGACGTCAAGTGATTTAGTTTAGGTATTGCCCTTTGTGTAGATTGTTCCGTAAGATGCAATAAATAGTTTATTTTTCTTTTCTCTTATTTACTGTGGTATTATATCCATATGTTATTAGCATGAGTAAAATGTATCGAGGTGATTGGCGTGAGGCTGGAAGGAAATGCAACAAGCACAAAGATACCCAAGTCTCAATGGCTCTAAAGTATATTTCCTAAGTATAGTATATAAAGTATATTTGCATACGATAATATCTCAACGAATAAGCTATATAAAACCAAAGTTACAAGTTATGATCAAGAAGTTTAAAAACAATATATAACTAATAAAAAAGTTAAAATAACTTCCGGCATCGTCTGAGCAATATTCTCTTTGTGCACTCTTTGTGTTTCCGCTTCCTTTTGCAGTAATGGTCGCGGTGTACTTTGTGTCTTTTGTTTTTCGTTATTTTGCAACCCTCTTTGAAAATACACAAAATAATCTTTACACTTAGAAGAGCGATGCAGTTGTTTTAGGTCGAAAAGTTCGAATACAATTAACATAAAACATTTCAAGTTTTCCATTTAGCTCGGTCTGTTTCAGGGACTTCGACCATTCCTTTAAAGATTTATTATAAAATTTCGATTTACTCAATTCACAGGCTTGATTCATTTCTTTAGTATATCCTACAATGTTCTTAAGATAACATTAATAGCAATCAGTATATCCGTGGGGTAACGAGTTTGCCCTATTGTTTTCTCATTACTCGCCCTTTCATTATCATCCTTAACGAGTTACTTACTCAGCGTTATTTGAATACAAAATGATACAAGACGAGGGCTTCAAACACAATTACCCCGTTCCTTGCGAGAATCATTAATTATTTATCAATATTGTGTTGTGTTTGTATTTTAAAATGTTGTTTTGTAGTATGAAAACTTCCAAAAAAACTTCTTGTTAATACAGTTCAATTAGACTGGTTTAACTATATGCATAATGGCATTCTATAGTTTTTATTACAGATTTACTCCAATGCAGCTTTTTGGAAATTTTTTTACAGCCTACAGATAGCCTTTTATAACAGGGTTTATTTATAAAGAGAAATACTCACAAAAATATAAAATTAGTAGGTAATCTGTAAAGTTAAAATAATATTCTTATGTTCTTTTATTCTAGGAATAATAAAATATTTTACATGTGGTGACACTTTTTACTTTACACATTTACTTGTGGTACAAGAGTAAAACTCTTTATTATTAAAACCATTTTTATAGCTTCCAACGTAAGAACTGAAACTGACTGAATATTATTTTAGCAAAAAGCTCGTCAAAAATGTCTAACTAAACTGAAAGAAGACGATGCGTTACGCGATGATCGTAGCCACCTCTACGCCATGCTACGGTACACCATCGTACAAACAAAGCTTATAGATTTTTTTTTGCATGAACACTTCAGATACCTCATTTTAACAGTCACAAACTATACCAAACTAACAGTTACTTCCGATGTTAGACGTGTCGCTCGCAGAAACCCCCTATTGTATACGCATCATAAGTCATAACAAATGGCATTGTATAGACTCTGGTCTGACGCAGAATTCCTGTTCATTGTAACATAGAAAAGTAGGCATCAACAGTATTGTCATTATGTCAATACTATCCTGAGCTGTCTGCGCTCAGATGTGGACGCTTATTGTATCAGAGCTTTACATAAAAATGAATTCTTGCAATATGAATTGAAAAGGCATTTTGGTCGAGGTGAGGAGTGGTCAAGGTATCCGGAGGAATAAAAAAACGATAACATTTCGGTGATCATTGAAACAGGTATTCACAAGTTTATATAAAGTTTTGCTATCTTAACCTTCTATGGACCCCAATGCATTTCATTATCATATACATGTTGAGCAGAGGTTTATAAAAACAGGCTAGTTCGTTTACTAGTTTCGTAAACTAGTGTTTCGGGCGAAGTTTTTTATATTGGAACCGCCCTACATATTTATTTTATTATGATTTTGTTCTTGCTTACAGCAAAATGTTAACTTCCTAACTATCACACAAACAGACAAACAGACGGAGGGCGAAGTCTCAGTAATGGTCCCGTTTTACGGGCCCTTGTTTACGGGTATTTACAACATGAAATTTTTATCTATTTAAAAAAAATACCAATATGTTTTATGTAATTTTTTTCTAATCTATGTTTGTTAAATACCACCACGGCTGTATTTCCCACCTAAATGTCGACTATTAAAGGTTCAACTCAAAAACGTCGGAACTAAAAAAACAATAATAATGCTCGTGGCTTTCTCTGTTATAATTATAAAAAACACATAATTAATTTTGAATTCAATATTAAATTAAGCTCAGGTAAGATAATTAAAAGGCAGAGAGTACAATTGATTCGCTTATTCTCATAACGGTCTGCAGCGTAATGAATTTAAATGAGTTTGTTTAAATGTCTAGCAATACTCTAGCGAACTAATACACATTCATTATTTCACGGTTTATCAATATAATTAAATGTATTTTAACTTACTATAATAAAATAAAACTTTACAGGAAAATAAATATTTTCCTGTAATGTTTTAAAGTCAGTCAAAAGACTCTGATGATGTAATATCTAGGCCAGATCGACCGTTTGATATTAACATAAAGTGTTTTGATTTCAGGTAAGCGATCCCATAACAACACGGGTGTGGTGAGTATATATTTAATGTTCTTGGAATATATATAAAGATATTATAGATGCTTATTAGCACTATGCATTATGACTATTTTTTAAATTTGTGCAATAAAATTTATAAGTGAATAAATTGGGCTTTATATTGTAAGCCCATTCCGCCTGAAAGCCAATATTTCGTGGTATTGATTGAATACAAACCCTCATAAAACGGGTTGACTCGCAATTGAAGGATTTAGTTACAATGAATAAAATCCCTGTATTCATTATATTAACGTTCCATTTTATGGTTGTGTGTTAAGCACAATTATTTATTCCCAACCATAATGTGTACCCGATATTAATTTGTTCATTTTACGATTCACTTCATCAAATCGAATATTCGCTAATCATGATAAATGACACATAACCAGAATTTACGAGGCCGTACGACGCGCCTTTCCGTAATACCTCTAACTTGCTAGATTCAATTAAATCATAACGATGTGCTGAGTGATACATGTTTGGAGTGGTGATGTTGAAACTTCATTATAACTAGTAAATTTGTATGAATAATGTGTGTTACTTTGAAAACGGATAGATTGTTTTGAAGATCGTAAGTCAAGGTTTAAAAAAATGAAATGCTGTTGTCTACTGTATTCATTCTGCAATTTGACATTTGTTTTCAAAAATATTAATATTACGACTAGTGTCATTTAAGAAATCGTTCAAACTGTTGTTATTATTCATTTTGTAAAACTCACGCAAAATTGAAATTTAATAAAATTATATTAAATCAATATATGATTGTTTACACTGGTCACAATAATCCAATTATTTACACTGTTTCGGAAGTTATTGCGCTAAGTACACGCATAGCTAGAAACATTTCGGCAATTAATTTTTATTCATATAGAGTGAATGATTTCACTTAACAAGTATCTCAAATGGAGTGCAAGGAAGTACAAATAGTTCGAGGGTGTGTTTATTGCCAGCCATTAACTTAATACTGCAGCATTTTTCTGCTTGAACGATGGACGTACACTTTTCACTTACTCTTATTAAAACCGTTGACTTCATGCACAGGAGTATATATAGAACTTGTCGGTAATTGTATACTATAAAATCAGTCCATAGAATAGACCATGCATTAAATTATAGTTAAAAAATCATGCCACTAACTTTAACATTGTTAAGTTCTATTTTAGCCTATGATTTTATTTTATTGACATATATACAGTGATTTATTATCAAAGAAGCAGTTTTATAAAAAAAATGTGTATCGAAAATAAACTAAATATTTTCCTATCGTTTTTAAATCAGAAATTCTATTACATATCTATTCATCCTTAGCATAAAACATTTCATTTGCTTGTAATCTAACTCAACGCTTGATTCAACCTTAGTTTTATTACGATTGTGAATCCGAATTAGGGTTAGCTACTGCATATATTATACCATAGAGCGTAAACCCTACGATGGTAGTCCAAATTGATCGTATAACAATTTATATAATACTTTATTTCGTCTTTAGATTTTTATAGACTCCTAAGGAGCAACTTACAAGATACAGGTCGTGTTCGTGAGAATTTTTTGTGGTCGTTCCGTCTCACTTCTACCACAATTAAATGATATCTTTCTCGGCGATACCGGTTCGTTTGTTTCGCATTTAATTATTTTAACATAAATAATCTATGAACTAGACTCATTTGATGAACATGTCTAAATATAGTATCATTGACGTTTACATATAGTATTACAATATTCCAATGATAATAATAACCTGTTACAGTTTATTCACAACTGATAGAGGTGTAAGCTGTCGAGGTCACTGGTAGTGGTAATCTTATCTCACGCGCGGGCTCACTTTGAGATTGCCTTTGTTTAAATTTACGAGATTAAGCTTTTGTTCGCCCTTCCGCTACCTCACGAAACTTATCTCGCTCAACTTTTTTTAAACTTCTTTTAGCTTTATTAGTTTATCTTCATGTGAATACTGATTACACGTTGCGTCGTTTTCGTATATTTTCGTAAGAATTTACGATTTTGCGAGTTTAGGTATATTTATTTTAGTGTGATTGTATACGTAAATATAAAGGATACAACTTACGCAAGTAAGACCTCGCATAACGCAACAGGGTTCTGAAATATTCGAGGTGTATTAGCATAAATACCTTAAATAACTTAAGTTATAAGTCAACTCAAGGAGTAATTTTGCTTCAACTATGTATTAAAGTTGGACAATTTCGTTGGAAACCTTTTCTCAAAGCATCTGGGTCCAACGAGAAATTTGCCCTGCTAAGGTATTTGGGAAGATGTGTTGAGAATGAGCGAGCTAAACGGAATTAATTATTAGCTAAGGGAATACTGGTTATTTGCACGTGAACACTATGGTTAATTTCTGCGTTTTTTGCGCATTCAAAATTATAATGGACGTCCGTCTATATACTATATACTTTTGGTATTTGCGCAGAAAATCTAACCATTATAATTGCAGTATGTGTAATTATTTCCTATCGAAAACAAGATTATTCGCATATTAAATATTGTTTGTTCAATTTGGGAAATGACTGAAAATATGTTTATTTTCGCGCTATTGAAATGAAACCTTATTGGATTAGAAATTGTTTAACTACTATAATTGCTTGATTTAAAATAATTTCATCTTTAGATAGAAAGACAATATTTTAAGAGAATATTGTAATTGTCTCTGACTAGAATAATATCTTCTTAGTCAATTAATAAGATTACATTATTCAACGTATTTTTTTAAAAACCCCATAGACCAGTATGAAAGCAGTACTCCGCGAAATTTTTTTTTTTTCGCGGAGTACTGCTTTCATACTGGTCTATGGGGTTTTTGAATTATGGACTTCCGCAAAGTAACGCCTGATTCGATAAATTATGTATTTTTTTAATTAGAAATATTACTATATAAATAATGCCTAATAAATTTCCCAAGATTTCATTATTTATATAGTTACATTATCCGAACACGTAGGCCGTTTGTTGTCCGAATATATTTTACAGATAATGTATTTATTGAACACGAAATTTCTGACCAAATACACATGATATGAATCGAAGGGAAGGGTACAAACATAAATTTGTTAAATTGAAAACTGCCGAATCAGTACAAACATTTGAATAGCAATGGTTGCTATAAGATTTGTATACATCCGTTTACATAATTTCGAGTATAATTATTTGTAAGGGCCGGCGACGTAACCACTAGTGGTTATTTAGTGGCTGTTGGCACTTAGGTCCCCTGCAAGCTCGTTTATATAAAAATACATGTTATATATAAAATTTTAATAAAGAGAAATTTTATTTAAAATGTAGTAGTGAAAGAAAATACATCGTGATACGTTTGTGTGGTTTGAATAAACATACGGCTCAGCGAATACGTTTAATATCTAACCGAATTGAAAATACGCAAGAGCTTGCTATCTAGCTTTTAACTACTATTTGCATGAAAATATTGATATTATGTTTGCTAGTGACGACGATATTATTATAGGTAAACTAGCTGATCCGGCAAACGTTGTTTGGCATACATGTGATTTCAATTTTCAATTAATAAATAAAAAATGAGGGTTGATCGTAGAAGGGTGAAAATTTAGGAAAAATAGAAACTAAAAATTTTGTCTAAAAAAAAATGTTTTTGGGTTGGACTACCCTTAACATTTAGAGGGATGAAAAATAAATGTTGGTCGATTTACAGACCTACTCAATACGCTCACAAAGTTTCTTGAGAATCGGTCAAGCCGTTTCGGAGGAGTTCAAGTTCGAACCCCGTGACACGAGAATTTTATATCGGTAAATATGAACACGCAAGAGGAAACATTAAAAGACAAATGTTAAAAGTGTGTAATTATAGATACGTTGCGACGATTGTATTCGTGCTTTTGTAAAAGGTTATATTAGCGTGGCGGAGAAAAGATCTAACAGTATATTAAAATTATCAAATAAATAATCTTTGCGTCCGATTTGAAAGATATAACAGCCGGACAGTATTGAGATGTTATAGTCTCACTATAATAATGTAGCTATATAGACATGTGTTATCTAATTCAAATTTACCTTTAGGAATCAATTTCTTACTACCAAATGTCGATTTGAAATAAATTCTCAGTTTTCACTGAAGTAATGAACAAGTTTTAAAACTTGAAGGAACTGTAGTTTTCATGTTTTATTCGAAATGTAATGTACCTAATATCTTTAAACCGCGTACAGTACTAAGGCCGTCACTTTCGTTAACTCATATATAACTTTATTTCTAATCTTCAAAACTAAGCACCAGCGGGAAGTGTTTTTTCGGTTATTTCGAGGTAATAATCTACTCAGGTCATTGCGTGAGGTCACTTCGTTGACCGCGACTTATTAGTTAATTGAGCTTGCCAGACGTAGGTTGACGAGTTATTTAAAGTTGTCACGTCACAGATAGGTTACTCATTTACTACTGGAATTGAAAATAATCATTATTGATCAATGATTATTTTCTTCAGCGTTTTGTTTCGAATCGATCTTAAGGATAATTTGATTCTCTTTTCAATCTTTATGCTACTTTATGTGTTAACTAATATCACCTCTAAAATCTTATCTAGATACATCGATAGTTTTCTTATAATCTCCATATTAGTTAAATTTACTAGTTAGGAGTATTAAAAAATAAATCGGCATAAATGTCTAACAAAACAAATTTAAAAGAAAAACACAAATCTGTCCTCTTTACAGAACTTCAATTCTTATATAAAACTTTGACGTTTATTGTTTAACGTAATGCAATCTCCATAAGGAATGAGAGTTCACAAATAAGACGGTAATGGAGGAAACGTGTTTTTCCCTGAATAGTTCTATAAAGTTTCCTAAATTATTTTCTTTGACATTTTTTTCATTGCAAAATAGTCGACTATTATTAGCCTATAACGTATATTCAATGACAGTTGCTATCTCCATTTAACTTTACTTTTTTAAGTGCAGTATAAAAATGTTTTTTTTTATCCTCCGTTTTATTTATACGGTTAATAAGTGAAGCTGGAAGATGAATAATAATAATGAAAATAGACCAAGTATGGTTTCAAAGTATCCATATTCGGATATATCCTCTTATAATATCACCATGTCGTCGTAACTTTTGCCCAATGTAGGATTAATGACAGAATAAGTGTAGGAGGAGCTCAAGAACCGACCTTGTATGAGCTATCGCTAAATCGGACATTTTTCTCGCCCAAAGCGACACATTATGTGCTCCCATTTACTGGCTAATTGTCCTGTGGAAATGCGTTCATTTTAGCGAAATATGATCGCTATCTGAACAATATATTGCTCAAAACGAGTATTTGCTATTATGTCCTCGCTGACGTATTTTATTCCATATCGAGAATAGTTTCCTCTTTTCTTTGTAATTTTAAAATAAGTTAAAGCACTTCACATCTGAAATAGTCATTTGAAAAACATTGTAGAGCTAGAATTCAAACGAAAAACTGCAATGTGGAAACTCTTTTCGAATGCACGCGGAAATTCAGTTAGTGCATTGGACGTTGTGGGCCAATATTCAACGCTGGACCAAATCACAATGAATCATATTTTGCTAGTTTTATCGAGTATTGTCGATATATTGTTATGATACAATAGTGTGTTATAATTTTAATTACGTAGTATAAATATAAGTCGTGATTCTATGATATGAAGTGCTCAAAACTTAATTTTTCTAGTAATGTTCGGTTTACTGATTCAGAGTTGACATTCAAAAATAATATTTGATAAAGTTTACAACGTTTTTCTATAAGAAATAATAGATTAGATTCTTTGAGACAAAGTTGGATAAAGACAATCGAGCACAGCGAAATACTTAACTTATTTAGTTAAGCATTCTTATTTCATGAGAAGCGGTTTTATTTTAATTTAGTATATTCTTTTAAAGTAAAAGTATTTAAGTGGTTTATTCAATTTTGGAATATCTCGCAGTACACGGTTCTAAATTAAATAAAACTTTAAAACGAAATGAAACTTTTCGAATAACAACAATAAGGTTTCTGCTACGAACAATCTATTTACAAGAAAACTTAGCTCATAGCTGCTTTAAATGCCTCGGAACATCTCTTACAGTGGTACTTTAATGTCTCTTCATGAATGTCAGACAAAAGAATTTCAGCGATTCTCTTTGTAAATTGAGTTTGAAGCGTGTAAGATATAGCGCTTTGTTATATTTTGTAATTGTATTTTAAAATGCGAATGCGTTCTAATTGAAATAAATTATAATGCCAGATGTGGTTTTATCTGGCTAAAAATGTTACATTATGCATAATGAGCAGGGAAATGTTATTACAACGAAAATGTACATGAAAGAAAATTAAAGGTCCTTTGAAGGCCGTATATACACATATCAACATCATTTAAAAGTGAGTAAAAGGAAACGAATAATTTGAACAGTAATTAAAGCTGGCGCGTTAAAGCCTCACAAAGGCGAGCGCAGTGACGTATGCAACCGCTCCCCTCACTTGTCACCCCCGAGGGAGGCTAGCTTTGCACGCTGCAAGCCTCGATATATTTAATACACTGAACTCTTGGTTCAATGCGCAAATTAAATGCTGCTTTGGTCAACGTTCATTTCGTTATAATTTTATTAAAAATAGGTATACAAATATTATAAGTCAATATTCGAACGATTTTCTACGATAAATAGTGTAATTTAGTTACAAAGTTAGTATGTATAAACGTTGACGCTTATCGGTAAAAACCACAGACGGTAAATATTTAGTTAGACATTTGTAAATAGAACCGAATGTCCATATTTGCGTTGTTAAATTAATATAAGTATTTAATAACGTTCGCGTTGATACAACGAATATCGTTGTTTCAATACGAACGTTATAGGATAATAATCCTATAAGCTCTCGAAAGCACTCCGCGAGCGCTTCGGTAAATAATAATTCACGGTTTAAATATTTAACGTATGTTTGCAAATATGGTTTTACTTTATATAAATCGTATTCTTTTGTTAATATTAATCCACTTATCATTCTCGGACGCTTTGAAACGGGAAGTAATACTGAAAATTCTAACTCGATTACAAGACACAGGTTTGTTACTGAAAGTGGCAACAAATATTTATGGGTTTCCTGTCGACATTTTCAAAAGCATAAATACATTACAGGTACTTTGCGCACTTATTGAAGCAGATAACTTCGCTTTAATTTCTCGGAAAAGTGAAAAACTTTTAAGTAAAATTTGTCATCCGAATCCATTAGCGTAAAAATATCATATGCAAGGCAAGTTTGTGACAAATTTGCTGCACCCGTCTGTGACAAATGGTCTGTGAGTTTAACAAATTATGTTTGATAACGACTTGTCGTGTTGCATAAATGCAATTACTTCCTAGCGTAAATAATATTTGTATAATTATAAGAGTTCTCTTTTTTCGTCATTCTGAATATTGAATTCTACTAGGATAATATAATAATCTTGAAAATAACTAAGTAATATCCACTAAATCGGGCAGACTTTTTACAAAGATAGGTATTTCTTTTTGCATGGAAAATATTTTCAGTAACAATGTGTGTTAAAATTAATAAAAACTCTTTATGCTGGGTTCGCGGTCTCTTTCACCTTTGTGTCAAACCCTAATGTCCCTAATTGACTCGCCGGCCCGGTGAAATGTACAATTAGCCACGTTTGAAAAACTTTGATGCACTTTGCAAGAACAAAAACAACCTCTTTACAGGTTTTCATGCGTTTATTTTTATCTATATCATTACATTTGTACGTATCTGCTGTATACATTAATTATATATTTAATAAACATGCAACAACAAAATCGATCAAATTCATTACAAAACATGAGTAAAGCCTTATATAATCATGAAAAAATATTATCATATTAATAAAATTATGGTATTAAGTAAAAAGCACAAAAACTAACTATTGGAAATACAGCAAAAATAAAATTTATGCAAAAACATTGGCACTTTAGACTTGAGATATACAAAAAGCAAACCTGTAATTCATATGCGTTGCGATTGTAATGATTTTCGTAATTATGAATTTGATTCCCGGTGATATAATATGAGTCTTGCCTTGAAGCGACAAAAGGATGATCTTATTAAATATATATAAAAACAAATGTCCACCAGTTGTGTTTAAACATTTTTCCAATGGTACCACTTTAGTGTTAAAAATACAACAATGGCTCTATAAAACCGTCCCCGGCTTACCCCAGGCAAGTTAGTAATGAACGTGTTTTATCTTAATAGTTTTTATTACGTCGCGTACAGTTACCTTTTTCTCGACATGCTTTTAAATTGTTCGCTTTATTAAATATTGTTCTGTGCTCGTCGAGAGAAAATTTTATGAATTCTACCAGAATTTTTACAACATTGTTGATTTATAAAATTACTTCTTTCATTTATTAAGAAATGAGAAATAAGAATATGTAAACTGTTTTAATAGTAAATCCAGATAGAAGAGAATTGTACGTTTGTAGTGTATTAAAAAGTAAATTTTTCACAGAAGATCAACAAGAAGGAATCATCCCAAAGGGTTGAAAATTTAATATTCGCGAAGATGTTAATAAAACCAGTCAATGTTATTAAAATTCATTTTATGATTTCACTAAAGATATCGACGTAATAATCTTGTGCGATGTAATTAATTCGTATCGAAAGCGCTAGTAAAGTTGAAAACTTGATGCTTAATAACATGGTTATGAATAGTTTAAAAGTTAAATAACTTGTAGAGTTCACGGTACCGGAGAGGGTGAGACTAAACTAATTAGTTAGGCTTTACACGTGTCTAGACGAGAACTATAAGTGACAAGTGAGTGAATGAGGTCTCCAGTATATTTGAAATAATACTATGTTTTCTCGTGAAGTTGTACTTGTGTTTTAAGTACTGAATTTTTTTAGATTTGTATCTTTGCGATATAATAGTGGCTCAATTTACATTTGAGTTATCTAATTTTGTAGAGTCACGTATGCTTTATATTCTTGTGTCGTTGTTACATTATTGTCAACATCTTGGTAGAATAACAATGTCAGTGCATTTCTGTTCCAATCTGAAACGAACGTAGAACTCCAATGAAGTGCTACATTCGCGACTTCGTCTAATTCTCTCGCAATATTTCCTTTTTATTCTGAGATATTGCTGTGTTTATAGAGTTTGCAAATGTTGAAATGTTCTTTGAATTGATAGAGTGAATGTTTAAATAAATGTTCTTTAATGTTTTTAAAGATGAATTTATTACATTATTTATATAGGACGTTTCGAAACCGAAGAGGGGAATGCATGGAGGTAATTTAATACTTAACATTACATTTTATCGCTAGAATTTAGATTAAGAATTTAAAACAAAATGTAACTAACGACTTGAAAGAATAGGGTTTCAACACAAGAGTTTTGTATGTTTGCCAAACTCGTTATAATTTTATGTAATAACTTAAAACGTATTTCTTACTACTATATACTAGATGAAGTAATTAAACAGAAGCACGAAACACGCAAATTCTATCATTAACGTAGTACAACATTTTTTTCCAAAGATTTAAATATTTTTCTCAACTTAAATAATATGAAAAATTTAGCGAGTAATAAAGTCGATAGTCGAACAGTGCTACTGTTCGCGTAATTGTTATCTCAAGCAGCGGCTATAACCATGGTTTGTTCAGTGAGTCTGAGTTTGTTAAATAAAGTAGTACGAAGTCTATTCCCTAGTGTCGTTAAGCACGTACGCACTTAGGTCAGTGACTCACTCGCACTAGGAGTAAGTTATAAACAGCGCTCTCCCTAACTTTAAATGGCTTTATATCGTGACCGAGTTTATCTCAGTGCATTAAATTTCTGCTGTAGTTGATAGAAATTATGTCTTGCTCAAGAATAATTGAGCTTTCAAAACTTCTAATTCACCATTGAATTTTGAAACAAAAGAGATAATACCCTACCACTGTATAGCAAGGATTCCTCAAAGGAAATCTTATAATTAAGAAGCAAAACGTCTTAAAGGATTTTTATGTTTATAAATATTTTTATGGTCATTTAATGTCACTTTAAATTTTTATTGCTTAGATCCTTTTTTCATATTTTAATCGGTTGGATTCCCGGAACCTCCGATGGTTGAGAATAATTAAAAATTAAACTTCATTTCATCTATCAATGAACGCTGTTCGTAGAGGCATCATCCTGAGGATTCTCCGGTGTCGAGGGGAAACGTGCGTCGATTGTTTTTCGCGGAATATTGAAAATAAATTGGTAGAATAGAATTGTATATTATGGACTTTCGAAAAGTAACGCCTGATTCTAGTAGCTAACTTAGTTAATTACAATTCGTCTATTATAAGTCTACCCTATAATCTGTATATCATATTCCAACTTGACGTTATCTCAAGCGAGACGCCTACCTCTTAGGGATATAATTATGAATTTAATATAAACCTGAACACAAGTAATGTTCTTATGTTAAGATTCTCTTATCTTGATAACATCCCAGGAGACGATAAGTCCCAAAGTTTACACAGCTTAGAAGAGAGAGTTGGAAACTATATTCAAACATCGTTTAGTTAATGTAACGGGCAGCGTGGAGAGCCTCAGGCTTCTCTAACTCCGATTGGCAATGAATTATTCATCCCTTCGATTCCTATTTCATTGTTACTGTTCAGCATTTGTCAAATTTCAGTTTTATTTCATTTCTCAATGTGCTCTAGGTATTTGTAAGTAAAATGAGACTTGTATTAATGTTAATTCGCACTCGTACTCCGTTTTATTTATAAGGTAATAAGATAATTATTTTATTAAAGGAGATACTACTGAAGAGTCCTTAAAAGGCAATCGTTCAGTGTTGATGCGATCGCTAGTAGTGGCTACTCGATATGAGTGCAGTTTACGCCGAGGACTCTTGTCTGTTGTGATCCGCTCTGCTCCTACAAATGTCAATAATGTCACTATATTTGCTTCCTTTTGCTTTGTGCTTTTGATCACTAGCGATCTCTAGTGAATTAGGAGTAATATTTTTATCGATAGGTAGGTTAAAGGTAATATTACTCGCTGAGACATTCTTTTTCTATTATTCAATTTTTTTGCCAAATTGCTTTTGTATCTAAATATACTATATATTGACTTGGAGACACTTATTCAGAAATATGACTTCCTCAATTTAATGTCCTTTCTTTCTGGATGAGGGTGCATCCACAGAGACCCTCTGAGAATCTGTGTTCTGTGTGTATGTTAACCGTACCTTGAAATTATACTTTACTATATTATAGTAAACAAACAGAACAGAAGATCGAGATATGTATATAAATCTTTTGAAACTTTGTAATTTATATTATTAAAAGTCACACTAGAGTTGGTCCTTTTCAAAATAAGTTTTTAGATATTGCGTCTTCAAACATAATACAGGAATAACTACAAAATGTAAAGAAGTTAGCACAAAAATCGCTTGGGAACTCAAAATAGTTATGTTTTATGTTATTTACTTTACAATACTCAATAATGTGATGATCATATCCTTGTGATAAGTAACTTCCTTAAATTTACAAGAGTACAAATCATGTAGGTTAGAGGCACAATGTCCGCTGAAACACCGCCGTCACGGTGATTCATCGCCGTCATTAGCTAGCTGAATGATCGCTGCCCACTGAATTATTAATGAGCCAATATTACTGATACATTACCCCTATTTTGTCAGAAGCGTCTAATGAAATAGAAGAATTCAAAAAAGATATATGTTGATAAAAAAATGAAAATGAAATGAACATAATATATATATTGAACTCGTCAAGAGTCTTTTAGTTATAAAAGTTAGTTAAAAATGCCCCTTTTCTGCCTATCTCCTCATCTTTGATTATGATTCCTTGCTCCCAACGGGTGATCAGCCGACAAATTCTCGTTCTTAAAACGCAATGCGGCGTTTCCTCGCCTGTTGCAGATTTATGTATCGCTTTTGGTCACACACGTAGTGTACACACTAGTACACTACAGCCCTCAGTGGATGTGAAAGACGTATGTTTAAAGCGCTACCTGCGCCATGCTCCATCCAATTATACAATGAACAATGCAATCTTCTCCTTCTTTATTAAAAAAAAAAACTTTATTGATACTCAAAAACCAAAAGAAATAAAACACCAATCAATTTACATATACTTATACTTGCTTCTTTGAGTACCAAAAGGCAAGTGGCTCAGCTTTTTGCTGTCAAACACGAGGGTCTGTCTGCGTTAATTTTCTGCCATGTTTCTCTTTTCATAAATGTATGTCTACCTCCTACTCTACTACTACCCCCCACCAAACAAATATATTAACGGTGACGTCGTCAAACAAGTTGTGCTGAGAAGTAGTACCTAAGTCGCCATTTGTATCATACATATTTTATTTTACCTGCTTTTGTAATTTTGTGTTATATATAAAGTGTTACTATATATTAATTCGAATATATACCTTGTTTAGAGGTAAGTGGACTCATTTACAAAGTTGGAAAGGATATGTTAGGTAATACATTTCTCTAAGTATTTTCTTACAATATGTCGGGCACATAATTCAATTCGATTGGAAAGCTACGCAGCAAATATCAGTTACGGGTTCCAAGGGCACAGGCAGCTTATTCAGCCGCTGTTACGTAATACAGAAACCTTTAATGTCAATAAATATCGGACCCTCGTAAATAACTGTTTTTAATTATGCTTTTATATCAACAATCGTTTGATCTTATTTTTCAAACATGATTCGGAGAGTACTTAAGGCCAAAGATATTCTTTGATTTATTGAATATTGAGAAATCTTGAATAACGATAATGCGTAATTTTAAAAACGTATAGAAATTCAATGTAAAATAAAGAAGCATTAAGAGCTTGACTACATATTAACATGAAATTTAGTATGCGTTGAATTCAAAGACATTATATAAGCTGGCGCACATTTTTACTAATTTCCCCACATCAATGTAGATTTTCGCAATGCGGTCTTGTTATCGCGTCAACTCGGCTTTTCAACGCTTTCATCTTAAGCTCCGTGATTTTGTGAGCTACTAATGCAATTACAGTTAATGTTGCGATTTAGGAAGTAAAATTGTTGTTCTTTTGAACATTTAAGAAGGATCAAAGGAAAAGATATAATAAGTACTATGATTCCGGTGTAGCCTGATGCAACTGATAAGGATACTAAAAAGATATAATCCAATGTTTAATTATTTCAGTTTTTTTGTATGTTATGATCTCTATAGTTACGTTCCGATACTACGTTCTAAAATGCACACAAGCAACAGAGCAAGTTAGGCGTGTAAAGAAACACATGAAAACGGTGGCTATTATAATAAATATAGATGTTGGTCTGTATATAGAAAATAAAAACTTTGTTTTATACGTATCACGTCACATACATCCGAAGTTTATTGTTTTTTATTCCTATTCTATAATCTATGACCAATGTTCTGTAAAGAAATGGTGAAATTTTTTACCCTGAAATTGACAATCGACCTTTAAAACTGAATGTTAATTATTTAGACAATTAACTTAGTGTTTAAATAGCTCAATTAAACTTAAATCTTCTCAATTCATTTTGTTATATATTTTAAATATACTAAATGTGATGTGGTATTAATATAAATGCCGTTTTCTAACTAAAACTAATGTAAACAGTTTACAAAAATAATTTTCAAAAAATATAATTCGCAAACCTGTTATTTATTATTGAACTATATATTTCCTTTTCACAAGGCATTAGTTGATTTGTGTCTCTTGAGTTCTAATTGACGGGTTATTAAAATTTGTTGAATTCGAATCAGGGTCTTAATATTAAGAAAAACCTATTACGAACTCGCAATAAATAAATCGCAAAAAATTATGTGAACAATTAAGAAAAATCTGTTTCAATTTCTGTTATTTTCAATTCCGCACCAGAACACGCCCGGACGGACGTTGACGGATTTTTCGAAATTGAAATTTTATCTTAAATGAAGTCTCATTTTGTCGTTCAATAGCGGCGCCCAGATCCAATTTGTTCAATAAATAGCTGCTACTAATTACTGCGACTTACTCACTAGCGACTCAATCGAACTATTTAGGATTAAAAGTCTTTATTGAAAACTTGTGATAATTAAACTCTATAATACAGTAAAATGTAATTTCTTTTAAATCATACTCTGACATGTGACACTCGTAAATTGCATACATAATGATCGCATAAATTAATTAAATTCACATATTATCTCTTGTGATATGTTTTCGTCTCTATTCTTTCATCGCTGCTTTGGTAGTATTGTCTATATTTTTATACTACACAATTAATAGTTATTTTCACGATTAAAAGACAAATATACATTATATAATTAATAGAATCAGGCGTTACTTTCTGGAAGTCCATAGTACAAAACCTGAGTGGTTATAGGTTTTTCGCGGAGTATTGCTTGTAGATTTTTTTTTTATTAGGGTTTTTTAAATTACATTATTTCTTTGACTGTGTATTTTGAATGCTGTATGCAGTCATGGCCAGTTTGAAAGCCGTCCTTGATAAAACTCTGTGAGCGTTGAATAATAGCGAATAATAACATTGCTATGTGAACTCATATCTTTCATAAACTCAATCGCGTTAAATTTTAATTTGTATGAAATACGTTAAGTTAATTTTAAAAAATTAAATGTCACCTTTAGTTAATCCTTAAAAATACTGTCATTAGTGTTGTTGAACGAGTCTCTAATTAATTGTGCACATTTTTTATTTCTTACATAAAGGATTGTTTTTGCTAATTCCCGTTATAAATTGGAGTTGACCCGACCCAGACAGGCGGGTAATACTCGAGTAACTAGGGCTTACCTTGCACTATTTGTCTCTTGTAGCGCTGTCAGCGATTTATAGCGCTTTAATACCGCTGAATATTAGTCCCCTAACGAGCTTTTAAACAGCTTCGTTGGCTGGACTTGCAGCACTTAGTCGAATGAATACAGGATTATGTTCGTTGTTTACAAACTAATTTCTTGACAAATTAAAAAGCATGAATATACATTAAAAGCTACATATTATGAACATATAAATAAACGTTTCGGAACTGTACTAACTATATCTCTTATAGTAAATTTCATTGTTGTTTACAGGTAAGCAATGCGCTGAGGTTTGTTTGCCATGGCCTTCGCCACCTGCCTGCTAATTACAAATTAGCCCTCCGCCCACCACACAGTCCCACTACTAAGTAAATACCATTTAGGGTGAGACGTATTTGTTTTTAATTATTGTTTATTTACAATCCAATTGTGTGTTTTAGTTTTTCAAACACGTCAACACCGTTTATTTTTATTAATGAACAGTCGATTTGTAACACTCCACCATGAATGCTATTCAGCCAAGTGTAATAGAGAGTTTATTTAAGGTACAATGAATGATAATTTATATACATATATTTTTTAATTCATTACGTTTAGGGCTTTAGGATAAGCTTTCAGGCTCTGAGTCTGGACTAGAAGACCTGTACTTAAAAATCTTTTTGACTTTTCCGCCAGCTTAATTACTAAAATTATATTATCTAAGAACGACTAGCATACTTTAGGAAAATAAACTTAATCCATTTTATTTGTAATGACATTTGACGATACATTATAGACACAAGATTGCGGGTAGTAAAAATCGTATTAAGGCTTTCTAGGTACAAAACATTGTACAGAGAAAGGCTTCTCTTGATGTTTATGCAATTATGTTGGCGCGTGAGCTGAGATTGCGTTCAATTGTTTCCGGTTTCGTTACGTAGCAATGTTTCGATGAGGGTGAAAATGGAATTGCGGTATCTTCCCGTATAACCTCTTATTATTTTATTACTTTAACAATTTTTATTATATGTGAAAAATATATACTGCATTCCCTTATAATTTTAAGAATAACGTAAAGTTGATTTTCGTTGTAATATAAGACATTCATATCACTTATCACTCATACACCATATTAATCATTATTTTTGATCAGTGGTTTTTCAAATAAAGTGTAGTTTTGGGCTCAACATTATATTTACACCGGTACACCACTAGGTCACTAACGTTATTCCTTATCCTTACCTTAAGTTGTATTGTTGTAATTCAATTGTATTAGATTAAAAATAATTGAAGTTTCAAAACATGTGTGTTTTCTATGATTTCAATTTTATACTTGAATGTTTTAATCTCAATATAAGCACTTAAGCTTATAGTTTGACTGCATATTGTTTTGATGACATGCCAAATAGAGCAAAGACCAGGCAGTGTTCTTCCTACAACTCTCAAGAAAAACATACGGAAAGTTTTAACAAGTTCATTTAATTGTTTAGATCAAGCTGGCGTGAAATAGAATTGTTCTTTAACCATTCAATTTTTGCATTTTTATCACACATGTTGAGTCATGTGTGTTAACTTATGAACATCAAACAATAAGAATTATAATAAATACAACTCTTCGTTTTTTCGTAATAGACAGGACGGGCAAAACTAGCAATAAACTGTTGCCACTCCATTGCCATTTTTAAAATCAAACTGCTTGAATGCTGCTACAAACCAGTCTCCCGACGCCCCCCCCCCCCCGGGGGGGGGGGGGCCCCCCCCGGGGGGGGGGCCCCCCCCCTTTTTTTTTTTTTTTTTTTTTTCCCCCCCCCCCCCTGTTTTGGTTTTGGGGTTTTTTTTTTTTTTTTTAAAATCTTTAGGATAATAATAGTAAAAATAAACACATACAACCTATAGCCTCAATCGCGCGGCGTAATAGAAGAACTTTTATAATAGTGGAAACAACACCTAAACAAAGGAATCGACTTAATTAAACTTGAAATAATCAATATCACCGTTACAAAGCATGCTTCGCCACATTGTAGGGAGAGGGAGAACCCGAATATTGAACATACAACTACTATTGTCAGTTGATAATTTGTCTGTTGCCTTCCTTGAACTCGAACAGAATAAAAAGAAATCTGTAAAACAGTTCCAAGGCCTCTTGGTAGAATTTACTGAAATGTAAGACATTACTGAAATGGTACTGTCGCATCGTGCACACTGCAGTACATTTAAAAGGCAAAAATCGCGAGTTTTCTATGAATATGCAACAGCGGAAGTGTGTACCTGCGATGTGCTGTTGCACTTTTTTTCGTTAAATACGATCTTTTTCAACAACTTTAGGAGTATGCTTAAAAGCTTTGAGTGTGCTAACAGATTTTTTTTAAATGTGTTTGTTAAACAAAAAAATATAAGGGCTATACTGTTAAATAAATTTAGGATCACATTTATTATCTTTTGTATTGGCGTCTTCGACCCCGGGAAACACTGAGTTTTGAGAAACACCATCACTGACAATATACAAGATGATTATTTGACCTAATAAAATTATTAACAGACAATGCACAACCAAATCATCACTTTAATGTCTCAAAGTAGGAACTAATTAAATGTTTGATCTAAAAGGACGACAAATGTACGAACTGTTGACCGAGTAATGGGCTGATTTATCTGTTCCGAATAAGTTCGGTCTTCGAGCCAGTGAGAAGTCAAAATGCCGTAGTAACATTCATGACTTAAAAGCTTTACTTATAATCCAAATGTTTGTACGCTTAATCTAATGTACGTTGTATTGTTTGGGTTCTATATATTTACTTCTTACTATGCAATTGCAGATTCTCATGTAACTTAATGTTATGAGAATCTGCAATTGCAGACTACAATTATGTCTTTACCACGCTAATGAATAGATTTATTAGTCTTGATTAACGATACACACATAAATCAGTTAGTAGTTGTTGCACACGCCCTGACTTTCTCTTGTTATTAATAGATCTGAGAGTTAGCGTCGTTTGTAAATTATACACAATCTGACGCGTAAACCTAATTAAAGTGCAGTCTTGTTTCACTGACTTTCAGAGGTTTGGATTAGCTAACATAAGTTTTCATTATATTCAATTAAATTTCTTGTCGATCAATGTTATCCTTGTTGTGGTGAATGGTTCAAAATGCCTTAAAGTTACTCATATCTAGTAACAGGTACGATATCGCTCATTAATTGTACGTTTTACACCTTCAAAACTCGTGTGTCGTGTACTAGTCACTATTTACTTTACGACGATTCTTCAAAGCCAAAATAGCCCTTTGTCCATTTATTCAGAAAAGAAGCGATCATCCGATTCATTTTTCACAAGCACCGCTTTGGTTTGTTTCAGCTCATCTTCGAAACAACATTCACTCGATTAATATTGTCTTTTATTAACATAACTGTTACTTATTTAAGGAAAAACACTTTATTTACGGATTTAAGTTATGTATTTTTGCAAAATTTATATATTATTATTTTAAATTTTCCGACGTTTCGCATGCTTTACAGCGTGCGTGGTCACGGTAGACTGAAGACAAAAGGTGTTAATTGTTAAAATAAGTGTTACAGCTGCAGAGAGGTTGTGTGTTATCTATATTTATTGTGAGTTGGTATCGACTAAAACCGGAAGGATACATAACTTAAATCCGTAAATAAAGTGTTTTTCTTTAAATTCGTTCGATTGCTGCTTTGTTGAAGGATCGTAGCAATAAATCCATGTTTTGTCACCTATTACTATGTCCCACACGTAATTTGACGCATTCTTGTTAAATCTGTTAAGTGAAACTTTTAGTGTGATCTATTTCTTATTGTATCATTACGGTTTAAAATGTCTTAAGAAATGCTAAATATTTTCTACTGATTAATGTTTAACATTAAGTTTATTTTGAAAACATATTTACACTTGATTGTGAGTGCGCGTAACCAAAACTACTGGCGCGTAACTGTCGCGCCTGATTACAGAACACAACCTTCTTTGATGTGTCACATTCACAAATGAGGTCACATTATTCACTCAAGCATATCCTTTTCGTTAAACCCTAACTACTATATTCATGTATTTTAATGTAATATTATTATTTCATTATTTTATACAATAGTAGGCATGCCACTTGTGAGGAAATATCTATTTGAATATTTAAGGAATATAAGAATCGATATGTGAAACTTGTCTTTAATCTGGAATGTTTACAGCGGTTTATATTCCGATACAAACATGAATAATGCAAACCGATATCTTGCTACAAAGCGTAGACATTGCTACGAAATTTAACAAGTTAGTAACACAGTGTCTACGCTTTGAATAGTATATCAGCGATGTTTACACATGTTCTGCTCGGGAACCCGTCAAAGTTATCAAGTTTGCCTTTGTTATGAAGCCGTTAGCGTGGAAATGACGGCTTTAATAACGAACACCTATCTAGACTTACGTAATTGTCTATAGCTGAATTGTTTTGGTACGATACACCATGTTTAATAGGGTATAAACGTCAGAGTTAAAATGTTTCTCTGACGAGTTTTAGGATAGCTTTTTAAGAAACATGGACGTGATACAATATATTGAGCAGGTATTGTTACTAGAGATTCTTTCTAACTGTGTATTAAAAAGCAGTAATCACTAAAATGTATACGGTTATTATTCAAGCGATATGGCTGCATAATTTCTGATCTCTATGGTGTTTATGTAGCTTATATTATTTAGCACAATTCTAGTGAAGCTTCTCGAAGGAATATCTAAATAGATTAAATTGGAATATTCACAAAAGGGTTTGTCTGCCATTACTCAATTTCAATATTTACATTTTCGTCAAAGCCTACGAAGGCTTAGAAATTAAATTGGCTCAAGAAAATTATTTGCAGCCGTTTTTCTGGTATTATGTAAACGATTGTGTAATCCTATTATGTGGGATCCGAATTTGTGTTATAATTTTAGTTGAATTGTATTATTTATTAATAACAACTTAAAACTACTCCGATTCTAATTTAAATTATATGAAATATTAATGAATTCTTAAATCAACGAGCAATGTTGGCTTATTTGCTTAAGCCCTGTCTCTCTCAATCCTGAGGTCGTGCTTAAAGTTCGCCTAAACAAGTTTTCTTTATGCCTTTATCCAATTAACTGCTTGTCGAGTTAATGTGTAAGCAGACACCAAAATATATACGACGTGTGCTAAGAACATCGCATCATCCCGATCAGCATCTTGTCTATAAAACGAACGTTTTAACGAAAATAATTATAAGTTTATTTTCGTTAAAACGCCCTAGATTATTACTAAAAATATTATAGAACGGAATGGAATATTAATAGTAATATTGAATTACTATTACTATAACATGTTCTGTACATAATGATTTTAAAATTAAAAATACAATAACCACATTTCGTATCGACTGCTCACACAAAAGCGGCTACCAATCTGCATGTTAATGGGGATTTGCAATTTCAGTTGGAATGTATTGATAGCATTACAAATATTTCGACCGCATTTGTTCAATTACAGTGCCATTAGTGGTAAGAGTTAATTCCCACTAGTATTCAGCGGTTTTGACACGAATAAATCATTCGTCGCACGAAATGGATAATATAGCTAAAACGAGTAACAAAAAATATTCAGTCGCTTTTGTAAAGAGACCCGTGCACGCCATTACATATAATATATGTGAATATAAATAGAAACGACAAAGGTTTCTTAATTTAGGAATTAATTTATTACCAAATGTCCATTTTGAATAAATGATCATATTTATATAATATACAGATGTGCGTGCTTTTTGTAGGACTCTTTAATATCCATCAGACGTTATATATGTGTATCTCTAGCAATTTAGGCGCTGCCATTATGGTAGATTACTTCTCAATGACGACTTACGTGCCTTAGACGTAATTACATAACCCGTTTTCAGTTTCAGTGTAATATTAACACTATATATACTTATATACATAATATTTTTTTGATATCGTGTTATAATAGTAAAATCAATTATTAACATAGTAAGACTGTATTACACAACAAAGAATATAAGCATGGCATATAACAATGCCTAAAGTAGTTAGTTCTACCTTACACGAATGTGTAGTTCTCACCTCGTCGCCTTCAAACAATCAGCTTTTCAAACTACGGCAAACTTCATCTGTAACTCTGATACGTAAACTTACCGAGCTGTGTAATTATTAAACATATCTTTATTAAAGATAAAACTCTATAAAATATTTTGTTCTAGAAAAAATAACATATATGTATGTATATATAAAGTGATGATATTTTATAAGAATGTGTATGTTTGTTACTGGTTCAAACGGAAATGGTTGGACCATTACGCGGAGTGCTACGACGACCCGTTACCGCTACGTCGTAGCACTGCTACTATCATCACTTGTTACGTTAAATATACTGTTGCCTGGATAACTTGTATAGATGAAAACAGTAAAGAATTTATATCGAAATTGGTGTTTATTACTAGGTAATACAGGTACAACTCAAAGTTTTGCTAGTTAGTTAGTTAGTTTCTCAAAGAATTTCTCTCTTGTATCGGCCTTCATGTAAGCTTTACACATTCGAAATAAGTTTTATGTGTCTGGGGATAAGTAAGTATTTTTGCTATTTCTTAATATATACGTCTTTCTGTTTAGAGCAGCGTATTCTATATGTTATAGAGAATGTATTTCTTCCATGATATATATTCTCAGCTATGAAAAAATTGTAATTATATTTTTTTTAGGTCATATATACACTTTTAAGTATTGAATACGTGTGTATAAAAAGTGTTATAATATTTTAGGTACGAAATTTGTTGTTGAGTCGATTTTATCTCGTTAGCGCTCTGTAATAAATTACTCGTTGTAAATGTTCCCAGAGGGAAGAGAGGGCGTGCTTGATGACCCGAGCACAGCTGTTTTCTTCGTTTATACATAAAAGCGTCTTATAACAATTTACTGAATTTATTAATTCATCTTAGTTCATTACAATATATGCAATATTTTTTATTCCAACATTCAACTGAACGTCTCCAAAATGTGCGTCTAATAGAGGACGGCCACACAAGTGCTGGGACTACAACTTCATAAATATAATGGGGAATTATTGGCGCTGTGTGCAAGCGATAAATGTATGGAGAAGAGCGGGAAAGGCCTTTGCAAGCTGATGAGGAGCTTGCATTAGATGTAAATTCATTTTTTTAAATTATAATAATGAAATAATAATTACTGAAAAACTTCATACATTAAAGAAACTAGAGCATACGTACACCCATTGACTTGGTAATTATATTATTTGCTTTGGTTTCAAGTATATTCATTATATGTATTAACAGTAGAACTTTAACAGCATAATAGATTTTAATTTTTTGCGAGTATCATTAAAATTTACGTATTGACTTCGTGGAGGCTGGAATACGTAAATTATTGAGATAGGAATTTAAACTCAACTTAATAATTGTAATAACTAAAATTCGATGTCAGATTATTCAAAACGCTTTGAATACAGACAAAAGAATACCCCGAATCTTGTGACGACTCCATCGGTGACAAATACAATGATCGATGGGCTGGGAAAACATCCGAACCCTGACGGAGTTTGGAATTCCCTTTGATTTATTTCATTAATTTGTTTCGCTGAGTTCTAAAAATCTTTGACAGTTGTCAATTAACTTGCTCGAAGCTTTATTGTAGACATTTATCCAGGTTGACACTAAAATAAAGTAAGATATATGTCTCCCAAATATATGTTAAGTAAATTTTTCTTTATTTTAGGTCTTCTTTTTCTATCAAAATGTAAAATATTATATCACGATGAAATTGCAATATCATCTTTGCAAGACGTCAGCTTAGATTTTCTGCTAGAGAGAAATGAGTCAGCGAGTGTCATGCGCCCAGATATATTTTGCCACTGCTATGATTTACCTCACTTATAAAATATATTATATAATTGGTAAACTGGTTTAAGATATTTCATAACCCTCAAACGTATAGGTAATGCATAAATTTAACGTTGATTCGTAAGTTTATTACGTTCAATTAAAACTTTATTGAGTATAAAAGATATTTTTTACAAGCAATGTTTTAAATTATCAATACAAAATCGCTAATCTACTCTATATGTTGAAACAATTTATTTTATAATTTTTTTATAACATTATTTTCACTTTAAACATGAAAACTTATATTAAATATTTTCTGAGCGATAGCTATAGTGTTCCACCTTGACAGGTGCTGTCACCCGTCCCACTCACGTCACGGGAGCTATGTCAGTATATTTATCACCTAAAGTACTATCAAACCCTTTCAATATTTGGATACGAAAATTCATACTCATATCTCACTTACCTAACCGTACCTTAGGAAAAAGGATGTTATATACTTTATGTTTACGTTTATATAATGAATTTACGTTTACACGTATCTGACAATCTTTGATGGTAAATACTCTATTTTAAAATTCAGTACAGTTTGTACGTGATGAAGCATCAACGAGATTGAGGGAAACACTAAAAATATTAGTTTTACATGTTATCGAATTCGTATAATAACATGTCACTATTCACTAGTGAACTAGTCGCTTGCAGGAAAATAATAATATGTACAGGAGAGTTATACAATTTTTGCCTTTGTTATTGTTTTTTTTAGAAAATATATGTATACCTTGAAATTGGTTGACCACGAAAACGTTTTTATGCCAGTATAAAGTTGTTAAAGCTTCACTTTTTAAAAATAGTGATTTGTGTTTGAAGCAAAGTATTTTTATTTTTTTTTTTTTTTTTTTTTTTATATATTTTTGATATAAAAAGTCACGGTGACTTAAAAAATAATGTCCAATGAGAAGAATAAGAGACAAAATAGATTTCATCCTAAGTATTCTCAGACGTCAAGATGGTCTAAAAATCCTTTATGTCGTTGCGACGAAGTTTTGATGTGACCCAATAATTTTACGGTTTTTTTTATTAATAATGTCAGCACCCCTCTTCCCTTAACGGAAGAGTCCTTATTTACATAAATTATCTTAATTGTTTTTATAACTAGCATTATATACAGATTACTTGGTTTGGTTTCTTTTCGTGACTATATTTACAATTTTATAACAGTACTAGCTGACCGGCACTTCGTACCGCCTTAGCGTAGCTTTGATGCACTATTTTATATTGTATAGTTGACCTTCTTACGTATATAAGAGGGAAAGACATAAAATAAGCCAACTCTCTCACTCTCATGACGTTGACATTCGTTCTGCGCGTTTTTTAATGCAATATTAAATGTATATTTTTTAATATTCCTGAAAGATTTTCTTAATATTTTTTTCCGTAAGAACCATCCTTAGACTTCCACAAACATTTAAAAAAAAGAATTATCGAAAATGGTTCACCATTCACACGTGATGCCGTGACAACGCGAAACGGGTTTCATTTTTTTATATAGTATAGATTATATAAATTTATAATTTTACGGGTATACCTTTCATACCAAAAGGCAAATGCTATTGACTTCTATTTATATACAAAAAGAAGAAACGCGTCTCTTAATTAACGTGGGAAATAGCTAATACAAGATAATGAACCCATCCAATTCATGTCACATTTCTTCGGGACTAAACCTCTCGTTCATTGCCAAGAAACCTGTCAGACAAACGCGATTAAATTGTTAAAGATTCGCTACCTGTTGATAAGCTCCAATAAATCACACTAAATGTCTTTTATTCTCCAGAATTATTATTATAGCCGCTAGAGTTAAATTCGAATAAATGCAATAAACACACAAAATAAATGTTACAACTGCTTGTAGTAATTAAAAACAATAGCTTGAAACTATCATACAAGTAAGGATATGTCTATCCTATCCTATCTATAAAATATATTTTATGCAAATACAAGTATAGTAAACATTTTCATCATATTGTTACATAATTTCATCATAGAACAGTTACTGAGTGTTAATGCGCCTCACATTAATACTTTAAGTTCGCTATGCAAAGTTATTATAAAATACAAGTAGTAAAATCTTTTCTATGATAATAAAAAGAATAAAAAACTAAACCTTATCGTTGATATTTGCTTTATATCTAAACACTATATGTGAACTAAAATAAGGCTTAAAGTACAAGTGATCATTTTTAAACTTTAATTTTACATGATGTCGTATTAACATAAGATATTTTTAAATTCGCATTTGAATGATTAGAGCTTAGCCTAGTGGGTAATCATGCAGTAATATTGATAATTTTTCATACATTGTCCGAAACGAGGAAAATGTCGCAAGGAAATTGTATACCTAATACAAGCATCTAATGTAATCTATGACAAGCATCATGCACTACACGATTAGTTATATTACTGGGTCCATTTGGTATCTGTCTAGCAAAGAAAGAATGAGTGATTTTAAAGTTGTCATATTTAATGAAAAATATTATTCTATAAAAATAGATAATACAAATCAGATCAGCTTTATATTTCACTTTTAGAATTATTGTTAACTGTGTTACAAACCGCATTTAATAAGCGAAACAATAGAATTTATCTAAGTTCCGTGTCGGCAGTGGTGCCAAATGCTTGGAATTAGGCCGATAATGCCTTGGCATTGTGCCAGATTTGGACAGAACCTGCCAGAGCTTGGAACCCGGTGGCGCACGTGTCTGTGTAGGGCAAAAGATTATTAACGAATTACACGATTTACTAAACATTATAGGATTTTGAATCATTACTAACAACAAAATTGAGTAAAATCAATTTTTTCAGTGATAACTAAACCTAGAGGTTTGGCATTAAAACTTTAAAAAAAATATTCGTTTGGAATATTATGAGAATTTTCATAAATGCTTATTTATAACACTTCTGTTTTTCATTATTACAAAAACACACATTAAAACATTAATAATAAAACATTGAATATCTCATAAAATAGCAATAAAAGTTTTTTAAAGGAGAAAAATACCTACATTTATTCAACATGCTTAATCGTTTGGTTCCATTCCCTTTTTTTAGAAAGCTTATTATCTTTTTTACAAGGAAACAAATTGTTTAGTTAAAGTATAGCTTAATAAATCAGAGTGAGGTTTCCATTCAAGAAGGGGACATCCTTGATAAGGAGCAATTTATAATATTAATGATACGCTATCTGGGATGATGCAAAACGTAACAAAGATGTCGATATATTTTTTAACAATGTTTTTTTTTTCAATTAGATCTATGCTTTCTTCTTTACTTTGTACTTCGTTTCTTTAGTCTATATTAGTAGTTACTTATTAGTAGTAACATCGCGTATGTTAAAAAAGATGTAAAAATAAAGCAAGATTGTTTATACAAATTTATTTAATATTTAATTATTTTAGAACAAGGTTTTAATTGTAATTACGGGTGGTTGGTTCGTGTAGCTTTTACTATGAAATTTCCAATATCATGGATTCGAGATAAGTCAGTAATCTAAACTAATGCCTTTTTAAATTTGAACACTACATTTGATCCAAATCTAATTATATGAGAATGATTAGTCAAAGTATATTCGTTTTATATACTCGCACACACGAGTAAAGCTCACTGACCGTAAGTAAGATTCTCGTCACGGCGTCTTTGGCGAAAATAAAAGTTCTTCCACAACTACAAGTTTGTGGAACACGTAGTTGCGGGTATTCAAACAATAGACCGAGTTTGTTTGTCTAGAAATATAAGTTAATTAACCGAGATGATACAAAAGATTTTCAGAGACAAGTAGAAGGTTTTTTTATAACATTTATACTAATTACTGGCAAAAATTTAACAAGGCTTTCAAACAAAAAGTCAATTTAAAAGCAGAGCCATTTGGTTGTTAAATCGAATTCTATTTATACGTCAAAATATTGAAGTTAGACAAGAGATGAGAATCACACCAGATGATCACAGGGACTTAAACATATCACTGAACCCTTTGTAAATTAGTAGATAGCTTTTCACTGAACACAAATAAAATAATATTTAGACCGAGAGACACTTGAACTCGTTAATTAAAGAGAATTTTTCTAAATATTTAGAGTTATACAACTCTAGATTACATGAAAGTAAACGTTAATCATTGCCAGTGTTAAATTCGTCATTAATTATTCAAAGTTCACGTAAATATGCTCGTTTAAAATTCCTCACAGAAGCTGTTCATCTCCGGTTAGGAGTGTGGTAAATTATGCACAATACTAAATATAGGGTTGGCCGGTTCGTTATGAGAAATGAAAAGGTGCTTCAGCTTTTTTAACATATTACAGTGTAATGTATGTCATGAATATTTTACTATCTATTAATTCATGATCAAATTTACAGAATTCACTCTGCTCGACTTTTTCTGAAATAACATGAGAATTGGGTAAAAAAAGAGACTTTCCATTTCAATATATCAGTGAATCTATCAGTATATGTTGTGCGTTATAAATAGGTTTAATAAAGAATTTAACCTGGGTAACGTTTGCAGAAATTTTACTGTAAAAAGTTGAAATTACCGCCATTAATCTGAATCAAAGGGTATTTATCGGACATTTAGCGTCGTTGTGATATCCTCCGTTTTTTTGTGTATTTTGCACTTGAAATTACGTTGTATTTGTGTTAAATAACATTGTAGAGAAAACCATTCATCCCTGTCGAGCTACAAATTTAACAAAACTTATTGATCGATACATTAATTGAGCTTTAAATAAATTACTGCGTTTACGTGGGCGTTTGACTAACAATATGTTTTGAAGTTAACCGTGAGCTTACATTGTAAGGGGTGAATCTGCTGTAAACGTTTGATTTTAGTGTCTGTTTATACATCCGTTTCTATCTGAGCCATAATCACGGAATTGTATGATAGAGGGGTTTCGAACAAAGCATTGGTGATCTCACATGAGGGTGCTCGTAAAAGTTTTATTATTTTCGCTGCCTCGTTGCGAGCCTTTGTGATAAGGATGGCCATTGTCTTTATTTGTGATTACGTTTTGTTTCAGGATGTCGAATACATTGATTATTTTAGGTAAATAACCATAAAACATTTAAACTTAAACTAAATTATTTAAAATCATTAAATTGCGCATTGTTTTTATTTTGTTATCATAGTTTACAAAATATGTACTTCTCCATCTGTAAATATTGAAGTCGTATAAGAGTACAGTATAACCCGCTAAAATACAACATAATTCAATCGATTTCGCAAAAGAAGCTTCGTAGCGTAAATCATCAAAAGAACCAGAGTTGACTTATCTTCGTCTTCATAATTTACACTTATGGACTGTTTTTGTGTGCTATTCACGCATTCAAGAAGATCTTAAATTATAATCAAAGGAAGAATATCCAGGAAACCTGTATCAAGTGTTCTTTTTCTCCAACACGACGTGAACCTCGTTATTTCTGAAACCTTTTTTCTTGAAAAAAGTTTCAACCCTCAGGGCCGCGCGCCTCGCCTTTATGTTCAACCCAACTGTTAGTGTAAAGAAATTTGTTCAAAAAAGGTGTTTGGAAATCTTTTTTTTGGAATGTAATAACATAAAACAAACAAAAGCAAACTTGATCGACAGCACATAGACGTCTATGCGTACAGGTTGCATTTCAATCACCTGAGTAGAACCGCTTGCTCTTATTCGATATTAAAAGTTACTGTTAATCGCGTGTTTCGGTTTAAATGCATAATTCATTAGGTATGTAATATTTTTAATTTTGAGCAATTATTACGTATTATATTACAATATTCATTAGTCTTAGAACAAAATCCAATGTACGGAAATATCGGCAATGTTAGCGGAATATTAAATAGAACTGCTGTTTTCTCTATCCGATGTTCGGAATACTTTTCATTTCTTTTATTTTAGCCTATAATAAAAACAATATTTGTCTTATCTAATTAAATATAGACTCTAGGTCAAAGTTTTTAATCACTTCTCTTTAGGTAATAAATAAGTCGCTGTAGTAAACAAATGAACGAGGGACGTACGTTACCTTTCTCTGAAACCCAACGAGCTTTATCAAATAAAACTTCAATGTTAGTTACAAGCGTTTCTCAACTTCCCTGAAACAGGTAACAATATTCAACTGCATAGTTTTATGGCTTGCTCTTTTTTGCACAGTTCTAGTTCTAGCAGGAAAGTTATAATGGACTTGTCAAGAGCAAGTGTTGACGTGCAGCGCCCGCGCGCCTCAACTTTGAAGTACAAACGTTTTGTCAAGGGCTGTACCATGTATTCTCTATACAATATTATACACACACCTGTATTGTTAATACCAAGTTCCGCATCCAAATTTTGGACTTATTTCTTTGTAATCTTCATGAAATATTTATTTTATTTTGTCTACAAGCATTGTCTTATACTTTATGAAATAGTTTAATAGTAAGACCATTATTGAATGCAGTTTAAGGAATATGATGTACCAACAAAATATTTCAAACCCCTAATATTTTCGGGTCACTGCGTTCCAGATAAGACCCTAATTTGCTCCAGGCAGCCTGCTTCTCATCGTCTCTATGTGGTTAACGGATAGATTTATTACCTAACCCTTTTTTATTTTGTTTCGCCGGTTTTTAATTCGTATGTTATAAAAAGATAGATTTTATTGGTCGTTAATAAAATTAATGGCACCTGTGTAATTACACGCGTCGGTTGTTCGAATGGAAATACGTTATGCAAACAAATGTTTAATTGTTGTTTTTCTTGACACGCTCGTAAAAATTGAACCTCACCAGATTTATTAATTGTTTTGTGATGTTTCAGTAGAAATGTTTTTTCATTTCAAATATGAACTATTTCCTCTTTCATCCATCCATTCCATCCAGTCTATTGTTAAGTATTATTGAAAGCTTAACTCTTGGCTTTAGAGTCACAAATATATAAAATTATAGCAGTTGAATTCCAACATCGCACATGAGGCAGAATACGAAACCATGCACCCGTATCATCTCGCTTCCCGCTGTTCCACAACTGACCACTCTTCAGAAGGCACTTCCTGCCGCGCTTCACCGCTATGTGGAATAAGCTCCCAATAAAGTTATCTCCGATTTTCTGAAAGGATCGCAACGCACTTGCAAGGCCATGTGAGTGTCCTTAGGTGACGGTATAATTTAAGATCGGGTAAGCTTTTAATGAGTTTTAAAATTAAATATAATTGGAAGAGTTATTTTAATGGCAATCGTTACAATCAATAAGTTTCTTGTACAGAAAAAAAGGATTTTGGCATACATAGAAGCGTTATGTAATATGAGATAAAACATTTCGCGTTCCGTTTAATCTGCGTAATGTCTCGTTGCGGAAAGTGTTCGTGCCGAAATAAAGTGGAACGACCTCGGGGTATGCTAACACACGTCATGTTGCAACTCTTCAGCTTTACCCTTTTATTTGGATGTTTATCAGTGTAGGTTTTTGCCTTTTACTCTAAATGAGAGCTTTCTACAAGTCGAGTTGTTCTTCAATTCGTTGCAACTTCCTTTTTTTAACTTCGAGCTTTTGTCATTGTCATCAATACTATTACGAATGGTTAACAATTATTACGTCACCCTTTTTAAAACTACTACTGACTGCATTAGATTGAAATGTAATATTTCATAGTCACCACACATAAACAATTAGTTCATATTCATTGTATTTGTACGGTCCTAGGTTAGAGGGTAATTACTCCGTATGAAAATAACTCAATTGAAACATGCGACCACAAGTCCCAAGTATCCCACTGTCTTCAGTGTTTGAATTATAAATATTGCCTTCCCCTACCGATTCAGATATTTACACATTAAAATATACCTATAATTATGACCCATCGTTCTATTATAAACTTATCGTCTAACTTATCATCTATAGTACTTAGCATACACGACTGAAGTAATTTTCACAAACCCTTCGGGAAGGAAGCGCTATTATAACCACTCCAACCACTCTCAGATAGTTTACTCGATACTTCATATCCCACCGCGTTGTCAGAAGATATCGTAGTTTATAGTCTAATAGTTTTATCCCTTTTTCAGGTAAGATGCTCACCCATACAGCCGCCCATTGATCCCTGACATTATTGGTAATGTAGTAAAATAAGTAACAATACAGTTAAAATATTTAAGTAAAAAATAGATTGTATTAACTAAATTCTGAAAAAAAATTAATATATTTTGGGCTAATTTAATTATTGTATATTATTCCTGTAACATAAGCTCTTAATAAACACTTGATTTGTGTAACGTTTTAGTGTTAAGCATTTAAGTTTAACAAGGATCCTCATTTCTCGTTAGCATATATTTTAGAAAATAAATTTAAAAAAAGAACAGGACTATAAGACAGTTCTTCGACAGTTTGTGATTGTAAATATAATTAAAAAAAGGACTGTAAATACAATAACGAGGTGGTCAATCGTGTGAGGCGTGAAATGAACTGATTCGTTCAACCGTAATAATTGATGTCCGCTCCGATCAGCCGCAACATTATATTATATGCTACTTTTATATATAAGCCTTACTGAACTGAAATAGACGGGTAAAACGGGTCTCCTCTGACATTACATTAATTGTACACGTATCTATGGACTTTCTTTGTAATAAAACTTTGTGATGTTTTCGAAATATTAAGCTCTGCTTCATTGGTGCTTTTGATACAAATCCATCAAGTATTAGGTTCAATATTTGGGATAAATGGGATAAATGGAGTCTGTTAAGGTGTAAAAGCTTTACACACTTTCAGTACGAAATGGGCAGCAATAAAAGATACCACGAGAACATTTACTATCGGGATGGATTCGATATTTCATAAATAAATGCAACATATTCATATCGGTGGTACGACGATGAATAAAGAATGGATGAATTATTCACTCTGTCCCTTTATTCACGTTTTTCTGAACATTGGATTTGAATAAATCATTTCGACTTTGTGTTTTAGTTAATAAATTAAACGTTTTTTAATTATATCGAATTATATTTATAATTAACTGATAATAATTAAGGTTGGAATTGTTGTCGTCGGAAAAATTATACAAAATTGAAATAGAAATGAACTATTAGTGTCTGACGATTACGAATCTTTGATAGGAGGACTGACAACCATGAAATTTGGTGTATTTCAGAGGTAAAAAGAAGAAAAACGAAACAAGGCGAGCCCGGCGTGTGATCTTATTGGTAGTGTGAAGGTAATCTATCATAAGACACACGCGGCTCTCTATGTCTCGTTAGCAACTCTGTGGAAATCGTCTACAATTTGACTCCCTCACGAGTGCGCTACGGCAGACAACAACAACGCAACATGCTACGAATGCTACTACGTTTCAAACTAGCTACGACGTTTGTTCTGTAATTTGTCTACTATCTTTTATGATAAACTCTACATTTCAAAAACAATTCTCGTAATAAATTGCGTGTAGTCATTTTTAACATAAGAGTTTAATTTAAATACTAGCAAAAGCTCGTATTAAAGCAAAAAGGTGCATATTTGATTATTATAAACAATTCCTAATAGGCTTACCGACCGTCTCTTAAAGTTCCAAACTCGAATACCATCCATTTCTACTTAACTCAACTTCGTCTAGTTGTTTTCGTATTTGGAATAAAATTTACAGTTATTCGTTTGTTAAATATTATTTCAGCGTGGATCGAGTATCTTAAAGATCAAAGAGGTCGTTATTGTTTTAGTGAGATCGGAACACAATGTAATACAATGCAAGATGAAACTCTGTAACCATTCTCTCTTTGAATATGCATGGTTAAATTTAATTTGAGTGTTTGCAGTGTGCAGTTTACTCAGTCTCATCTCATCGTAGATCGAATTGTTCGAAGTTGAACGGTTGAAATGCGAATTGTTTGTGAAGTTGCCGCAGGCGAGCCTTTGATGCTATGAAGTCTTACCAAAACTGTCAACAGGAGACCAACTAGTTTTACGTAGCTTTATTTCTAAGCTTTTATACGCTGTATCTGTATAGCAATTTTTTGGATATGTTACTGAGCTAAGTCTGGAAAAGTATATGAACATTCGTATAAGTATAATATATAGTGAAGCAAGTATAACTGTAGTTGAAAAACGATCGAGTATTAATAAACAATTTATTTATTATTTATTCAATTATTACCAACACCATACTTAACTGTATCTGTACGTAACTGTACTGATCGTAATTCATTAGCATTAGCTACATATACTATCATCTAACATACCTCCACTAGCATACCTAAACCTGACAAAAAAATTTTCGCAGGGAAGGGTTTCATTTTTTTTTTTTTTCCCGAAACTGGGTTTTGGGGACAAGCCCTTTTCCGAAAAAAACCTTTTTCCCCCCAGGGGGTTTTCCCCCCCGGGGGGGTTTTTTGGGGGGAAATTTTTCAAAAAATTTTTGGGGGAAACCCCCCCCCCCGTTTTTCCCCCCCCCACAAAAAAAAAAAAATTTAATTTTCTTTTTTTTTTTTCCCCTTTTCCCCTCCCCCCCCCGGGGGGGGGGGAAAAAAGGGGGGGGGGGGTTAAAAAAAAAAAAAAAAAAAAAATTTTTTTTTTTTTTTTTTTTTCCCCCCCCCCCCCCCCCCCCCCCCCTTTTTTTTTTTTTTTTTTTTTGTTTTTTTTTTTTTTTCAAATGCTTATAATATATATATATAATTCATGCTTGTATAAACTTAAAACATCAATGTTTGTATTGTTGGACAATGATGTAAGATCCCAACATACCTGTATGTAATAGAACACATTATTTGTTTTTAATGTATATTCCGTTTTCTCAACCATCTCAAGATAAGTAACACATAATGAAAAAGATTTTTAAATTTCAAATCACAATGAATAATATATTTTATTACGTTCAGAAATTTTAAGCAGTATCGTGACGTTGAGGATTTTCTGTTAACTCAATTACGCCGGCTCGTTTCAAGAAGTCTCAACAATAGTCCTCACGAATTCTCTCAAAGAAACGCTTTTTAAATGAGCCTGCCGTAAATCTTTTGTTAGATGTAAAATAAGATTTTTTTTGACGCTGAAGTTATGTGAAATCATTTGAAATATGTATTGCTTATCATGCTAATCGCAACATCTAAACTGCTTTTTGTGCCAATCATTGTGGACTCTTAATGTTTGGCACAAATCTTGGAAAGTTAACAATATGTTACATTACGTTTGAGATTAAATTTTCTATTATTAAGGCCTTGAATGATGCAGTTTGTTACTCTGTTTTCATTGTATGTTATATATAAGGTAAGGGATATATATTTTTCTAAAATCTATAGTTAAAATACACCGTTTTCTAATTTATCTATTGTGATATTTTTCTGAACTAAACATTTCGATCGTATTATTTAGAAATAATTTCTTACAAAAGTAACATTTGAGAATTATGTATTCTTGGAAATAGCTCACATAATCTCAATACGTCACCTGCACGCGGCGCTTTCAAACTTGAACTGCACCCTCCGAATTGGCAGAGTTTAAAGCCTTTGTTTTATATATTTAAGCAGAAAATTGTGACAGCTGTTTCAACTGTTTTGTTTATATTGATTTTAAAAATACTTTAAAATAGATACATTTATTTATGATCCCTAGTGTCACTTTTCATCATTTGTTTCATGGATTTTTTTGTTATACCTCATCAGGTACGCCGTATATGCCATGGTTTTGAATATCCGCTCATTGAAAGTAGTTAGTTAATTCTCAACAATAGATTTTTCACACCTATCCTTATATATTACTTGCAATTTGACAAATAATCTAAACCTAGGTTGGCTTCCTAAAAATGTAAACTGGTACGTGAGGTTTTATATGATTGCGTTTCGCTAACGTACAGTAAATTTTATTTTTTATTGATAAACTCAGCGATTGTTTGAATGAGAGTTTATTATTTTAACGATATCCAATTAGTGTAACGAATTTTGCTTAGAGTGTCACGTGTATTGTCAATTTCAATCGAATCGTGTCTACATTACGCCGGCGAGCGAGCTGTTTCCATGACAACGGCCAATTAGTGGCGCCACTGTCGCGTGAAGTTAATTCCGGGCGTTTGCGTCAACGCTGCGGTTCGGACCTCGTATGGTGACGCCTTAATTACATTTTGAGTTTGACATTTCACGAACCAAGCATACGTTTATTTATGACAACTGGATATTCTGTTCTACGTGATATTATAATATATTGGCAATGTTATCTGAACATATATTTTTTCTGTTTATTTTGTCGCGTCTTCTTACTGCTACATTTAGTATTTGGTGAAAAATACGACTGTTATTATATATAAATGTCACCATTATACTCAACCCCAGCTAATAATTCACTTGTAACAAAGAAAATGTAAAAAGTAATCTATTTTCGTTATGACAAGCATTGGTCGCGACTGTAAATGGTTAGAACGGTCACATTTTACTTCTTTGTTCATGAAAGTGCGCATCCCCAGTATATAAATCTCTTTTGTCTCACGCAGTTGACATAACACCGGGTATATTTCTTTTAAAGAAAATATCTTATATCCATTCCAACAGAAACTATTACAATATTTAAAAAAATTTAATCAAAATTTACAATTTTAAATCTTCAAAAACAAGCTAGTTAGAGATTATTCCGAAAACTTGATGTAATTTTCTATATTTAAATACATTTGTATTTATAATTTTGAACCTAATTCAAATTACAAAATGGAATTTTCCAAAAGTAACAAAAAAATGTCTTTGATCTGCTACAAATATACAAAAGAAAGAGTTTTCAAATTAAATCTTTCCTCTTTTATTAGTTTGGATACTGAAGATTTTTTATATCCGTGTTGGAAGTTCTCTTTCGCTTTGCTGTATCAAGGTCATGAGCACATATAACTCCACTCACTAATTGCGGTTTATATTCATTAACATCCATAAAAGCTGGCAATTAGAAGCTTAAACCAAAAATGCTAAAGAATAACAAAGAAGCTGAACATTAATTCGTAAAAAAATTCGTTTCTACTAAGTCGCTCCATAGTGCAGTAGGCCATTTATTTCATTGTAGGCTGGTTTCTAATTTTATTTGTGTCTTTAATATTTTCTTAAGACAAAAAATTATATTCTCTCGCAGCATAAACAGAATTTAACGTCGACGTAACAGGCTTTATTGAAAAGATTACAATTTAACAGATTTATTTTTTATAAATGATGTCTAACATTTTACTACCAATGTGAAAATTGAATAAGCCTTAATTTTGAAAATACGAGGTTGTAGAAAGTTGAGAAAATGTAAATTCGACTATGACAAGAACTCCCCTAAAAGCTTTTTCCTTGTTAACTTTATTCATTACACTTTTAAACTCAAATATCTGTTCTTTGTATAATAACGAGAAGATAAACTTATAATCTCCAATGACAATTTCCAAAGCAAGTTCTTTTTTCACAGATAAAGCTAATAGAATAAAATTTAATGAAGATGTCACGCTTAAAGGTTTTTTTATAAAATATGCGAAGAAATCGCGTATAGTAGAAAATATGTCGGGTAAACTTTGTAAGTAATACTTTATCATGATAAAACCCGCTCTGATATTGTACAAAGTAAATATCTTGATAAATTAATACTTGAAGCCGCGGCGCTTTGGTACTTTGCGTCTTTGATGGAGCTTGTGATCTGGCCCGCCAGTAATCTAACTTTGCGTAGTCTATACTTTTCAACAATATTCCTTTAATAAATGTAATTCTACACCCCTGATGGATGTATAAAATCTGGTGTTTATTAAACCAAAAGTAGTTGAATTGCAGCAAAGCAATGACTAGAGGAATATTGAAATCTGGTCACATAGTCGCAATAAACTGCCAAGGATGTGATAAAAAGAAAATTCACGGTGGCCGTTATCCTGACTCCCGCCTCTGATTCCCCGGGAGACATAACATTTTTCATTCATTGTGAAATAACTTGGCAATCCTTTGTTAGTATTTCCGCAAAATGTATACTGTATGTAGCCAATATATTTATAAGAAATGATAGTGTGATTTTTGGTTTAGTATTTGTTTCTTTATATACCCCTGTGTATAAAATTATACATTACGTAAGCTATCTGCGTAGTTTTCAATTAAATAAGAACAATATTTACACAAATATGACATCATTGCTCTCGTTCAGTGTTAGATATTATGACATCACAGGATGGCGTCACGCCTGGCGTCGGTTAATTGATTTTTATTAACCCCAGACGTTGCATCTGGCTGGCATGATCTACGTGCTTAAACTTAAAATTATTGATATGTAACATTTTTGAATTATGAAGCCATTTTGTTTAGTTACTATTTATAAATTTCGATTAGAACACAATCTTATAAGAGTAATAATTCAAAGCATTATAATTATAAAGGACTTCGTGGCTTATGGTTTTAATTCAGCACTTTTATTGAATTGGCATATAAACACAGCGCTATGTTAATATATTTTTGAATTATGAAAAATGTATATACAAACCAGATGACAAGCCAAATTTAAGTTTAACCTCTTACAAATAATTATAAAAGTATTAACTAAAAAAACTTTTCATAGTGATCTCTTTGTTTTGAACAAAGTTTTGATGAATTACTAAGTTAAACTTTGAGAAGATTTTAATATTGAAATACATTCGTTTAATGTTTTCTCGAACTTTTTTGATTAGGATTTACTAAGAAAATGAAAATAATATACAGAAAACTTTACAACATTGTATTTTCTTGAGAAAGTGCTAGTTTGTAGAGATTTTGGTCTCCTATAGCCACAAACAATTTTGTTTTTGTAATAGAGAGGTACAACAAATAGCTTATTACTATTGGTATTCATGATCTTTGTTGTCGCTAAAAACGTTTTATAACAACGAATACCTATATGGAGAATCACAAATTTAGTATTATTGTAATAGCTGAGTATCAAAGTTATCCAAACTTAAGCGGCAATGTAAGAAGTGGCAATTCATACAGTATATTTACATAGGCATATAATGAAAAGTAGACTGTTCTTGAGACTGAATTTTAGTTTGTCTCGAAAATCGGGAAAATATATAAATATCTAAATATTAATATTTTACGACGCTTGTTATAAGCTCAGTTCGTCACACAAATAAGCCTCGGTTTCGTAGACATTTTCAAAATATTAATAATTTGTATAATCCCAGCTTTGCTTCTTAGCGCAAGTTGCTTAAACTTACCTCCATCTTTTATCAAGTTTTGACCGAAAAGTATAATAAAAGAAGTTGGAGTAATAATACTGAAAAGATTCCTCTTAAGTAGAAGTTTTTTCATAAAAATATTTATCGTGTAGCGCATCTATCGCACAAGTGTTTCCACTTAGTATCCGTTCTTACATAGCCCTCACTCTCAAAGGATTTAAAAAAGCCCTTAACCTCGGGGATTAAATCTATAAGGAACTAAAAATCTGCGCATTTTTATGAAAAAAAACCTGATTCAAACTTATTACTAGTTATTTTAATAATGTTAATTTATTTCTACAATATTTGTTGTTTCATTCCAAATATAATAGATGTATTATGGATTTTAACTTATTATTTAGAAGAGTAGTAAAAGAAACATAGTTTACAGTGTCAGGTGGTGTAGCTGACACCTGTCACTCGGACAGCCTAAACCCGTGATGGATTTCTGCGCGTTCCACAGCTGCTACCTATGTTGACATATTTTTCTGTGTATTTTAAATCCGTTGTTCAAAATAAATTATTCAAACAAGATCTTGAAGTACAAGCGAGTTGAAAAGGCACGCGCTTACCATACCGTCAAGGATTTTTCTCGAAGACATTTGGGTCAATCTCAAACATCTGTTATTTTGTGAAAAATGTAACAAAATTTAAACAAGCTTTCTATGATTAAAAAAGCTATAGATATTTTATAATTAATAATTCTTTACATTGTATTTTTGTATGTTAACTGACTGTGTGGTGTAAACCATACACGCAATGTTCCGGACATCTCCAACTAAAGAATTGATAGCTAAATTCTTTGATCGCTTTGGAATTAATTCATTATTTTACCCGGCATAAAAACTAAATACGATTGACGAAACTCATGTGTACATACTTTTGAAATACATAAAATCACTTTCTTTACATGTAATAATACTAGTGCTCGTAATTATCAGATTTCACTATTTTCCTTTGTATATGCATAAAAGTCTACCTTGATACTAAATATAAAATTTCTAGGTCAACTAAAAGTGGGTTAGAGTTTTGATCTTTAGGTCAGTCAGTAATAAAATGTCAATTTTTAAAACTTAATATCTAAATAACGGATTGTGGTGTTTTCGAAATTTGGAGAAAATATGTTTTTGCGTAAACTAATCATTGCGCCTTTGTAATTAATTACATTAATTTATAATTTATTTCCGTATATGTCGAAAATAATTATTTATTTAATATTAATTAAATTATCGATCCGTTCTCTTAGGAGCATTCGAGCACTGAATATCTAAATAGCATTAAAGATAGTTTTAGATGGCTTTGTAAAATCACAGCAGCATCCGGTATTGCAGTTATACTTCAGGAAGTTATCGGGTATTTCAGGGACATCCCGGACGAGGGTAAGTTCCGGAGAGGGAGAGGAAGTCTTATCTGTTTCTCCCCGAAGTGACATATATTTCAGTATACTTACAACAGTAAGTCTGTCTTATAATAATAAGGAGTGAGTGCGTTCGAATTGGAGCTGTTTCGTTATCTTTAATCCTATGAAAAAGTAAATCTGGGAATTATACACCTGGGAATGTGTTTCATGTTATTTATGTTTTCCTTCAAGATTTTATAACATGATATGTAGAGCTATAATTCTGAAAATATAGTTTTAGTTTATTACATGTTAATGCATTCCTGTAATAATGCCAGAGCAATACATTGTGTCATTTATGCAGCTAAACAAAGCGCTTACGTTATTGTTAAGGTATCGAGTTAATGGATTGTGAGCGGCTGTGCTCAACAATAGGATGGAAGGAATTGAGGGCCGATCGAGCGTGTTGCCTCCTCCTCTCCCTCTGTACACCACCACAAATCGAACTGCTTTTGTTTTTTGCTTAATTGGATTTTGCGATGTTTTACTTTTATTTATAATCGTGTTTCGAACGAACACTAATTGTTTCGAACCTATTTGTAATGTTTTCTCATAATCGTATTTATCGTAAGAATAGTTTTTTGATGCCTGTTTTTTGATCATAAAAGTGTATACTCATATAGGAATACTTTTGTATTTTTATTTTCTATGTACTTATTGTAAGTTTAGCAACAAGTTGTGAAGGTGGAAGCAACCAGTGAGCCAACTGTTGCTGACTGCGGTCGTTTGACGGATATTAACTTGTTTTTCCTCATTCAATACGATGTATCTCACTTTACTTGCACTCCCCCCCTCCCTCATTTATGTTCCAATTACATCACAATAAAAGAGAGTGTTTCCTTCAGCAATAAAATCTATTAACCTAAAAATAAGCGTGGTAAATTAATACTTAGATTACGATTGATTTTCGACGTTGATTCCGAATTGATTGTTGTTGTAGGACCTCCCTTGAAACATAATTATGCTTGTGCTGGGTGAGCCCACCCAATTCAGATTGGCACTATTTAAACAATGAAACAATAATTTAAAAATTATCACAATATACAAGAATTTAATTTAATGGTGATATAAGTTTGTACACAGTATTAGGTATTAACTTTAACCTTAATGATAAAGATTTCACTATTTTTTAAAATGATTTTGTTTTAAATTATTATTTGTTCAGCCGTTCATATAGCCATAGTACAATATGTTATAGATGCGTTGTTGTCTCGAAATCAGGATTAACCTGTCAACCACAAAATGATCAATTCTCTACCACAGATTTACTTTGTCACAGATAATACTCTACCAGACAAATCATTTCATGACAAATTGGACGTCTGCCTTATATTCATTCTGAAATACTTTTGTTGTAATACAGTTTTGCTTCACTTAACTTACATATAATTGAAATGTTATGTTGTATGTAAAATCAATACCGATTAAACGTGAATAAGCATCTACTCATTCAACCCTTTGACCAGAAGGAAACAATAGGCGTCTGAGTTCTGGATTGTTCTATAAACATTATAAAAAGCGACTAGGTGAGTGCAAAATAACTTAGCAGAGCTTGTAATTAAAAATTCCAAAGCTAGTGTACCGGTACTCAGAAAATAGCTCTACAGTATCTTGCATTTTGATATTTGTGCCAGTTGCGAATGTTTCGTCTGATTGGACTGTGTTAAAAGCTTTAATCTTTTATTAAATAAATATATGTACAACTTCTGCAAACAAGCAAAATAATATTTAGACTTCAGTTCGGTGCAACTTTATTTATTGTAAATTCCAATCAAGGTAATGTGTGTACTATTATGTATTGAGCAGAATTGATATATTAACAAAAAAATAAGGAAAGAGGATTGTTTTTCAGAATGCTATTTATTATGCAAACAAAGCTCGATTTACATTCGCATCATCTTGTCAGTGCTCATCATCATGACGTCCTTGTAGGTCCATTTAACGAGCATGTCTTTGTCGTAGTAGGTCAGATCGTCGCGTTTCATGATCATGTCAGACGTGTCCATATCCTTTACGGAGTTGGATGTTGTCATGTCCTTGTAGAAAATCTTGATGTCTGTGAACTTCATGTTGCTGGTGAAGAAGTCTGTCAAATCGATTTTTCTATCGAAGGGGAAGCCGAGTGGCATCGTGTCAAAGCACACGGTCCAGCGACAAGCGTGACGGTCCTTCATCACATTTACGTCTACGGTTGGTAGTGTCATACCAGTGCGTACTGGAGTTACGATTACGAACATCTGCATTTCAACACCGCCAACAGTACCGCGAGGAAGAAGTAGTCTATGAGGGAAACCGATGCGCGTCTTGTACCAGTAGCTGTCGATGATCTTTTCATATGCTCCCGTGCTGTCACCTGAGTTGTCGAAGTAACGGCGAGTCCATTCCCTGTCTCCGATAACACCGTGCATCTCCAATGAGTTGCGGACAATCGTGTTCTTGCCAGTCTGAAGTTTGTACAGGAAGCTGTCTATTTCAAGCATGTCATGACGCTTGTCGTTAAAGTTAAGCAGACGACCCATGCAGTCGTATTTAGGTCCAATGAATACTCTTACGACAGCGTCAATTGTTTTCTCTGAGTCAACATCAATGGTTACTTTGAAGGGTTGGTGGTTAAGACGACGCATGCGGGCGACGAAGGTCATGTCGGATTTCTTCTTCTGAATTTCATTTTCATCAAGGTAAAGTGCGTTTGTAATGTCGAGATCATATTCGTCCATGAAGGTGACTAGTTTATCTGTCATGATGCGGTCTACTCTGACACCGGGGAAGTCCAGTTCATTTCTTGTGTACCTGGGCAAGTACAGTTTGAAGAGGTCGGCGTGCTCTGTAATTCGCTTCATCACTCTCCAGAATAGTGGGTCCCGTAGGCAGGTGGTGTACATGTCCAAAGCAGTGGGAATGTATGTGTACCTGAATCAAAATGATTATTAAATCCTATTTCTCGGAAAAAAAAGTAAATTCCAACATCCAAATGCGTGCTTAATGTTTTTTTAAACAAACTAGAATTGGATTACATTTAAAACCTCTACAGGCGTTAAAAATATTCTATCTATATACTAAATAAAAAAGTTTTTATTAACATACTTCTCGAAGTTGTAGTTTCCGTATGATAGAAGCCGTCTAAACAGGTGTACAACATGAATGACCTTAGCGTCATCGTCGACAATTCCCAAACCGCCCAGAAGCATTCTTGCGAGATTCTCAAAGTCCTCGGCCTTCTTCAGTTGGATTACTGTACCATCACGCTGCAAGGATTAAATTAAATTACAGCGAAATCTACATTGAATGAAAATATTCCAATAATTACAAATTTCAATTGTGTTTGTATTAAGTATGTATGCACACGAAAAATACGTACTTTCTCGATCTTTCCTGTCGTGATTCCATCACGGATAATCCTTTCAATGTCGTCCACGTACATTTTCTCCTTCAAGTTGTACTTGTTAACGAGTTTGACGTTATTGGGACGGACCGGCATTTCATCGCCAGTATGCAGACGGATCTTCGGCCAATATCCGGCGTTGTACTCATCGTCGAACTTAATCATATTAATGTTGCACATCTTGTTGGCTAAACGTTCAAGACGGTAACGAGCCAGCAACTGCTTGTAGGCGTACATGCTAATCTCTCCACGACGCTCCTTGTTTAGGTTGTATGTGTCCTTAATCATCCAGTAGGGGTAGCTCATATGCAGATAGTACATATAAGTGTTTAAGTCGATATCCTCAGTGAAATATGTCAATCGGTCGTCCTCAGTGAGGGTTGTTCGTACTCCTTTACGCCAGTCGATCACTAACAGGTTCTTGTCTGTGACTTTGATGCCATAGTAGTTAAAGACAGCTGGGTCACTAGCGGCTCTGGACATCTTCAGCATGGAAGCCTTGTTAATGATATGGCTGTCAACGAAGAAGAAGGGGTAGATTTCGTATGGAGCAGGAAGGACTATACCGCGGCAATCTTGACGGTGGAAGACTGCGCACGTAAAAGCGTAGACGAACATGCCACCATTGATACGTTCCCTAAGGAAGCAAGCTGTTCTGATGAATGTGTCGAAGTCCTTAGCGAAATAAAGCATACGGAAGGTGACAATGGCTTGGTCCATGTGATGGAAGTTGGTATGCACGAAGATTTCGCCACGTGGTAACATTCCCATTTTGAAGACTTCGATGAAGCGCTTCACGACATTGTCTTTCTATAAAAGAAATTCTATATTATATTCTAGTGGCTATTGCTTAAACCACGTTAACCTAGCTCCGGGAACATGATTTTAGCAAAAAGCAGCTTCTTTGTCGACTAAACCGTCGATATAATAAATATAATATAATAAATAGTAAACGTAAATAATATTAATATTATATCGCTTATTAATCTGTTATGCAGTCTTTTATAACAGATTAAGACGCGAATTGGTGATTAATATTTTCAATACTATTAAGCTTAGTTATTCTAATGTATAAGCTACAATATTATAAAGTTTCATTAAATCCATTCAGAAGTTTTTGTGTGAAACAAAAACAATATCCATACAAACTTTCATAAACATAAAAATTCTACTATTTTAAGTAGAATTTGATTAATTTTGACGAATTTATTTTACATATTATATAACAAAATGGCATCCCATCCCATGTCTATCTCTTAGTGTGAAATCTATGCAAGGGTTGTACTCGCATAAACCGCCAAAAACAATGTTATATAACTTTGACATTAGCACTTATATACCTATATAATAAAATAATAAATTTATTTCAGTTGTTGAATAAAAAATGTTATATGTTGAATAAATAATACTAACCAAGAATTTGTCGAAGTTATCTTCGAGTACAAAGTCACGGGCTACTTCACGAATGTCATCATAGACTGTGGGTTGGAGAATATGGTTCAGGAGCTTCCAGCAGTAGATTTCCTTCGTTTTGATATCAACGTTTACTGAAAATAAGAGGAATTAACGTTTCAATCAGATTTGATTGAATAACTATTATTTGAATTATATTCTTTCATCAAGTATTCTGTAATTTTTGATAAATAAATTAATAATACCTAAGGTATCCTTGCCGATAACAAAGTCTTGGTAGTTAGTATCTTTAAGAGCGGAAGCCGCCGCCGCAGCGACCAGAGTCGCCAACACCAAGAACCTCATGCTGTTGCCTGTCCCTGCCGACTGTGCTCAACAACCCACAGTACCTCCATTTTATACTAATTTTTGCTTTTTGTTTTCAATTGTTGTCATCGCTCTCCCCTGATAACCTCTGACCGATAGATATTGTTAACAGGTGACATTAAGATAGTGAAGTGAAAAGATGCACTTTTTACTATTATTTATAGTATTAAATTCTTTAATATTACAAACATAGAGTTAAATACAGCTCTTTTTTTTTAAATTAAGCTTAAATAATTCAAAAGATTTTGCGTATTTAATTTATAGCTTAGTTGTACAACAAGTTGTCCTTAGTGAAAGCTGATGTTTACATCAGCTTTCATTTGGTTTCCAATTCAAAGAGTACGTCATGTTGATCGAATTAAGACAGTATTCTGGTATCAGAAACATACTGACCAGAGATTTCACAATTGATAAATAAGTTTTTACGTTATTCAATTTTTAAAAACTGAGCTTTTATCTATTGCTTTTAAAATAAAAGCCGTCAAAAGTAATATTTTTTAGTTTTTACTTGGGCATGTGTATAAATGATACAAGCGTACTTAAATAACAGCGTAATTTTTATTTGTAAAGGAACCGTAAAGTAAAATTTTGTGTTTGTTCGCAGACATTTCGTCATGGATTCCCCTTCTCTCCTACGGCGCTGGCCTGGGACCCTATACAAAAGCTGCTTGCAATCGGTGACAAGAGCGGAAACCTTAGGATGTATCCTTTATTATATTTAAGACAAATTGATGCTCTGTGCCTCCCAAACAAAAACATAATCACAATCATATTTTATAAGTTTTAAATTTACTAAATTAAATTAAGCTTTGAGGTTTTGCGCAAATTACTTCGCCTAACTTAATTTCCGATTTCTTGGTGATTGATTGTCTACAAAATATCAAAGTTTATCCGGCAGGGTAATTCAAATATTATATTGCCAAAGGCGTCTAAACGAATTCTCTAGAAACTTAGAGGTGACCCAAACGTGAGATCAATATATAGAATTAAATCGATAAGTCCAACAGCTTCATACATATAACTTATAAGAACACATTTAAAGTAAGAAGAAATAATATTAAAAGCGCTACAATTGTATGAATGAAAAAAGAAAATTCTAAACGATTTTAAGAAGACCTTTAAAGTTAAAGGTAATTTTCATTAACAATTAACACCTTTTGTCTTAGTCTACCGTGACCACGTACGCTGTAAAGCACGCGAAACGTCGGAAAATTTTTAAATAACTTAAAACAACAAAAATAACAAAAATACATAACTTAAATCCGTTAATAAAGTGTTTTTCTTTAAAATTTTCATATTTGAATAGAGAAAGAGATATTTATAAGGTGTTGAGTTAATTTGTATACAAGGTTAAAAAGTTTTGTAAAAAGTTCGTCAACTTTCGTGAAGCGAAAACTCATTGCTATTCAATGTTTATCTAATCTTATCGGAATAGATAAAAGTTATCATAGTCATATGCACTATGATCCGATGTATTCGTACGAGTCAGGTGAGGTTTTCGCCGTACAGTAACATGTATACAATATTTAATGCATATTGGTATTCTTAAGCGTTAACGTTCCGTACAATCGGGAATCCTATTGAAACTTCATTGTCTATCGTCTACCGGTTTGTCCGTCTTAAACCAGGCTCGCATGGAAAAAGGAAGTTAAAATGTTGCATTTCGCTTTTACAATAAACTAGCTTATCCGGCAAACGCTGTTTTGCCATAAATGTGATTTCTAAGAATCATTTTTATAGTTCAATAAAAATAATTATCAGCGTTAAGTATGCGGGAATATGTTTATAATCGAAAACATGTAAAAAAATAAAGGTATGCTTTTATACGACACGTTTGTCGGTTTACCATAGCAGTGCCATCTATTGATTACTTATTCAATCCAGTCGAAAAGTATCGAAATCTGTTAGAATCTTTTGGAGTTAATAGACAAATGACTGTCAATTCATTATAGACATATAATTTGCAATAAAATAAAATTGCGACTATAATTAAAGATCTAAGCTATCCTATCTCTTAAGTTGGACCAGACTGCTCACGGTGTGCCAATTTAATTTAAAATAGGTTCAGTAGTTTAGGAGTCCATCGGGGACAAACATCGTGACAGGAGATTTATATATATATTAAGATAAATAAATAAATAATATAATAAAATATTAGGGGGGCCCCATACAAAAAGACGCGATTTGCACTTTCTCGGGTTTTTTGTTTATATTTCTACATTGGGTTATCAATTATCGATTACTGACCTACCATGTTATTGTGAAAACAAAATATATCAAATACATGCTACAATAAAGTATATACAAATATTTCATATACACAGTGTGCTCAGTAAATAAAATAGCAATTTTTATTCTTGGAAGATATTAAAAAAAAGGACGAGCAGGTATAAAGTCTTCTGCTTTGGGTATTGTGACCGAAGCGTAATTAAATTATTTCAAGTATATATAATTATAAATCTACATCTTATTTTATCGCTCGCCTTGTTGAATGAAGGTGCTATATTATTCTTAATATTAAGATACCTCTTTCAATTAGGGAAATACTATTTTTGAAGTCACTTGAAACAGATAATGCATTGAAATGCTATGTATGTTGAGTACTTTTCGCGTCATACTGTACTGAAGACATTGTTGCATATGATTTCACTGTCGTGATCTCATAATTAACCTTTATGTTATGGATCTTTGATATGAGTTTAATCAAAAAAAAAAATTATTTGCTAGAATTAATTTAAACTCCGAGCATGTAAAATACCTCAATTTACTCAGATATTACTCGGTTATACTAACTGTGAAATGAACTGCAGTTGCGCTTATATTTAACACAAAAATATAATAAAAATAAGTCTTTTAGGTACTTCGATTTTATAAAGAAATAACTTCGTTTTAGAAATAGCATATTTATTACACATGGCTGTAGAAATGTTCGCAAAAGTTGTCACGGAACCCGACAACGCTTTCGGCTCTCATTTGGTCGTCATACACAATTTTATGCCCACCCGAGTGACCTCGCATCGGCTTCATTATTTATTTTGTTTTTATTGTTATCAGTTTGATGTAAGCAATAACGTTGTCCTCGGCAACAGCTGTTCTCAATGTTCGCGAGCACACGGACCATTGAACTCGCATGTAATCTCGGATGTTTCTTTTTATCGATATTTAACCCTATTGAATATTAAATAGTTTTGCAATTTACTGTTGGAAATACTGATATAAATGTTTATTTTAAATATTTGGTTAGTTTCTTTATACGTTAAGTCGTATAAATCAACATATCTGTGGTTTAATTGTACATTTTCTGTATTTTTCATTAACTCTGTAATATTAACAACGTACGTAATACGTACGTTTGCTCGTACGTATTTAGGTACGAGCAAACGTACTCGTTCTCGTGTTTTACGCTTACTAGTACTTAGGTACATATGTAAAAGTAAAACCAGTGTTAAAGATCTGGGTAGTTCATTTATTAATTTTCAGCCTGGCTTGTTAAAGTAATTTTAGTACCACCATGTCATTTTTATTGCAGCTCTTTTTGTAGTCGATAAATTCCATATGAATATTGCTCACACACGTCAAACAGACGTGTAAAATGGATATTTAATTATAGTCATTACTTTGCTTTAAAGTAATATTTATTTTAGAATAATAGCTCGCATAAATTTACACATATAAAGGACTTAATCCTATTTGCGTTAAATAATGTTTAAATTAACGTTAAACATGTGTTGGGTTTCTGAGAGTGCAAATGAGTCATCATTATTTTAAAGACGAAATCGTTTAGGAATAATACTTTGATTCGTTATAACAATTTAAGTTTTTCATGATACTTGTATTTGTATATAATTAAAAAATAATAATTTGTCGGAATTTGACAAATGGAAAGGCCTACGTAGAAATATGCTGCCTCAACGTAGCTACATTCGCGTAGCACTTGCGCTGCAAGTATCTTTTGAAAATCTATGTTTATTGATTTTTGAAACTCTTAACTTTTCTAAAATTGCTGAAGTGTTATTCTATATACAGATTAAGTTCGAGTTAGTCGCCGTGTCGCTCATTACGTTTTAAATTGAGAATGTTTTTTTTTTTTTTTCATTTTAATATCGTAATTTTTATTCAACCATTAGAATTGTTGTCTATAGCAAAATTTATACGTATTGATTAGTTATTATATGTTCATTAAGGAAAAGGACAACACACCAACAATATTAATGTATCAGTTAGATTAATATTAATGTGAGTCTACATTAATCATTTCTGTTACTATTAAAGACAATATAACTTTCGGAAATTGTACTGAACTGCTTTCAGTTTTATTATTTATATAAAGAAATTAAATAATTAGAGAATGCCACCTATGTATACTTTACGTACCCACGACGCTACTATTATTACTAATTTTATTATTACTCTGTTGTTACTTATCCCACAATCTTAGAGGCCGGCAAAGTATTAAGTCTCTTGGTATTACAGACGACAATAAACACTTATCGGTTAGGTCCCCCATCTCATATTCTTTCTGTACGTCACAATTAATTGAGAATATATTATGAATACAAATAAAATGATCCAAAAAATATGTCTATTAAATTTAATCGTTAAACAGTAAGTAGAAAAAAGATATGAAATGGAGTCACCGTTATTAATTATTAAGAAATAAAATGAACTTAGTCTTTCACAAATGATTCGTAGGCGACCCATTTCACAAATTGAATGAGGATGGCCCTTAACATTAAACGATATTAAATATTTTAAGATATCTTTTAAGAATATGAACGTAAAACAGAAATATTTAAAGATTTCTAGAAAATTATTTGTCTTCATGAACCTATAATTTTAGCAAATTGCTTTAAACTTCAATTACCCAAGCCTTCAATAAGGAAAAATTTAATTATGACTCCCTAATCATGGATGCGTTTTGATTTTGTTTTGCTATTATCCTTTGAGTGTATAGTTCCAAAATGGTTCCGTTATATTTAAGGCTGCGCCGGAAGTAGCTATCTCCGTTCCACTTTCCGCGCCGTAAATCAGGCTCACTACTCGCCTGGCAAAGCGCCACCAACTCTGCATCTTGTTATTATATTACTATTGAAACTAGCACTATGGTCATAGTTTTCCGCAAACCCGTTGAATATATCGATTTAGGTGGTATCCGATTCCCAATACGATTACTTACTCAATACATTTTATGGCTGATTGACGTTCAAAAAAAGAATATTCATTTAACATTATTTCAATTGTTTTAATGCCAGCATTTAGTCAGTATACATATATATATTAATTAGAGGAAGTATTCTGTGGTCGAGGATTTATTTACTTATATAATAGAAGACTCTTTAGATTAAAATAAAGAAGCAGATTAAGAAATAGATATACAAACCAATCATATTCTCCTATTTGTGCTCTTTGTTATAGGGAGAATGTTACAAAAAGTGTTTTCACAATACCAAGACCGAAATTCGAATGAAGAACGCTGGACGGCATAATGTTCCTATAAGTAAGCCAACTCCCTCTTAGGCACGTAGCACAAGTGTCAACGTTCGCAGTCAGCTTGAGATGTCTTGACATGCCTTTTTAATTGAGGATCCGCATAATTAGATTGGTTTGTCTCGGAAATCCTATGGCGATCCTTTTACATTTTAGTTACATTTTATGAAAATAAATTCAAAACCGTATCATCGTACATTCGCGTATCACAATATCCGTACAGCAATAAAATCAGTACATTACAAAGAGATATTGCGGAATGAATGCGCTCCGCAGCAACGTTGAGAGCTTTTACGAGCCGACATTTGACGCCATCTCTGTGCTCTAAATTATTTTAATGATCGGAACATAAATTATTAATCTCTTGTCATTATACGATCTCGTTTATGATATAGGATATATTACTTTTAGTTAAAATCTTCAAAATCATAATGAGTAATTTTACCTGGGAACAATAACCTATCCTCATCATGACTCGCAAACTCACTGACTTCACTGTACTATTTATTAATACCTATTGTCTTTCAGTCATTATAAGTTTTCGGTAATACTATATTGTGATTGTCGTTCAAGATTTTCACGCATAAGATTCCATTTTATCAAATTAATATATTGTGCATAAGTTCTCGAAACTTTCGGGTAATATTGAACGTGCTTTTACGATGTTTATTACGGGACCATACTGTATACGTGCGAGTTATATGAGTTTAGAATAATTTAACATCAGTTGGGTGTTTTACTCCCCAGATTAGCCAAATATGAAAGTTATTCTATAAGGCATTCAAAATAAATATTAAAATTTTCTTAAAATACAACTTTACTATTATTCTATTAAACTATAATACGATTCTATAAAGATGTAATGCATTCTTGTGTGACCTTATTACCATCTCTTCGCAGCCCTCCCCAAACAAGAACTATATTTTGCATCTGGCAACTCAATGGTGTGATAAAACGTTTATCGATGATGGGTATCGAAGTGATAACGGATGCGTATACATTTTTATTTGGGCCTTATTAATGCCTGCACCATAAAGTAAGTAAATCGTGAAGTATTCAGAGATACCAAAGTGTGAACGCACACACAATCATTCCTTTATGTACTGTCTATTTATCGATGGCAGATGATTACCGACAATGATGTTCGCTCATCCGTGTCCACAACACCATTATGGGCCATTGCGTATGACCTTGATTTAAATGTGCCATGAATGACATGACAAAGTAAAACATTGAAAAGGTCGCAATTTGAAATGCAAAGAGAGTTGCGGTCGTCGTAAAATTCATATTCGTATTCCCTTCCGTAGTATGCGAGCTTCTATTCTAATTTCATGTTACTCATCGGAGGTTCATTTTAACATTCAACCTTAAAACTCATTTTAAATTACAGTAAGGCGAAAATTAAATTATACTTTATTGCCACTTAATTCGTTCAAATGAATTTAATAAAAGAGAGAAATTATTTTTAACATCCACTCAACCTTAAAATGCTTTTTATCTCCATTAAGAGCAAGCAATACAAGAAAATTCTATTTAAAATTGTTCTCAAAGTATAATGCAAAACAATAGCTGAATATTTGATTTTGACAGTATGGCTGAGACAAAGCGTTTGATCTTAAACAAACAAAGGTACTAACTGTATTTGTGGTGTCGAACAGTAACTGAACTAGTGACGATCTCTCAATACTATTGTTAATGTAGAAAACCAAATTAGGTTAAAAAATCTTCACCAATATATTTCAATCTGCAGAACGAACTATATTGCTCAATGCGTTAACCTTAATTGTTTCAAGATTAGAAATTTACATTTTTTTTTCACGCAAGTACCACGATACCAAAAATTTCAGGTTTATCATATACATTCGTTTTTTTGTGTAATAAGAATTATGAATATTATTCCTTATAAGCGCACAGTTTGGGCGGACCTGGGGTGGACGCGCACGTTCGCCACGAATCCGGGGAGGTTGTTCTACACGCAAAGTTCCTGGTAAATGACGGTGGTCTGGTCACCGCTACCGCCGACGATCAGCTCCATCTATGGACGTTTCGGCAAAAATCTCCACAGCGGGTCCAATCTCTGAAATTTCAAAGAGAGCGGTAAGTAGTATTTATATTATACAATCTCTATTAGCCAGTCCATATCATTGTTTTTCAAACTTTTTCATGATGCGACCCCCCTGGTATAAAAAAATATTTCGCGACCCCCTTTGACCTTCGATTTTTCATGTATGTAGGTGTATGTTACAGTATTACCATTAACAATATTAATTGTCTTTATTGTTTTTTTTTACTAAAGTACCCATTTTTTTCGACCTCTGGCGACCCTACCCACCCTACAGAAGAAAACCACAGGTTGAAAAATAATGGTCTATATTTTTGTTATATTATTATTATCATTTCTAAATTATTGTAACGAACACTGAAAAACCTATATAAAATAAATTATCAGCCAGTCACATTGGCTATATGACATCACGTTTCGATCAATACAATATCTATGAAAATTTTCCAATAACGGGCAAAATTTACTACTTTTGCAAGTTTACATTGCATACGCTGCATATTATTATAGTAACGCAAATATAATTTATAGCGGATTAGTTCTAATTAAGTACTCAAACGCTACGGTTAGATGTCTGTCTTATAGTTGAACCACTACATACTTCATCATACCTATTTATGAACATAATTGCTAATTCAATTCGAAACTATTAATTTAAATAGCTTAAAAGATGTAACACTCTTATAAAAACTCTTCAACAAATCATATAATGCTGCTCAGAGCCTAAGTAATGCATCAATCGTCATTCATCTACTTCATATATTGAAGAGACAATGGGGGTGGCATGTGGAAAAGATGAAATGAGGGGAACTGAGGGACCCTTCGTACGATTAATTATACGCCGGAAACCGCGTCGTTTTACCACAATCCTCTGTTTAATTCGCGACGTAGGCTTAGGATAGAAGGGCTGCTCTCAAATCCCCGGTAACTGTACATTACCTGTTACCCGTTTTACCACACAAAGACCCTAATCGACATGGAAAAGTGGTATTTATGGGTCCCAATTGCTTAATTAACCTGATACATACATCAATGTCATATTTTTATCGTCCGCCGCCGCGCAGAGCCCAAACAATGTCGTGAATATACATGGCATTTTATAACAATCCTGATTTCACACAGGAGTAGTTCGTTTTATCGTAATAATAATGCTTTCGTAAGTCAAGTAGGTGTCAAGTATACCTTAGAGCATAAACTTTAATAAGTATTGCATTTCCAGTCTAGAACTTTACGCTCAAACTTGATAAGAGCATATAAAGCTGTCGCAGAGGCGCGGTGATTTCTTGACGTTGCACCGTACGCGAGGGAAAATGACGTTCGACAGATAAAGTTTTCATATTAAATCTTGCAATCTTGTTGATAGTTGCCTTCGCTACTTTAACACAAAGCAAACGTGTCAGAGTTTACTTTTTTGACGATTGGAAATGGTAAGATAGCAATTAACCTTAAATTCAATGTTTACTGAAAAGTTTTCATTTAAATGTTTATATCCGTCGGCGAATTGTACAAATAAGCAATTTAGAAAGTTGTCACAGTCAACTTTGACATAATTTATGAATTGAAACCTAAAATATTTATGAAGAGTAAAACCTTAAAGAGCGTGTTTATATTATAAAAAATGAGCACTGCAGAAGTGAATGTGAAATTAATATTTAGTTAAAGTACTAGGCGTATCATAATTTGTGACTTCATCGTATAATTATATCTTATTTATCGATAAAAGATTTTTTATTCTTTTTCTTACTAAGATGAGATGTTTAAAACCGATATTTAACCACCGTTGCATCGATTTAAATACATGGTATTAATTCTTATTTTTGTTCCTTCTTTTAATTTGTATTTATATATGCATTAAACTTTGTTTTATTATCTAAACGAGCTCGGCAATGTTCTTTGTGATTATCGTTGGAGAAAAGTTTTCCAATAAAAGTGGATGTAGTTTAATCGCAGTCGTTACTCGTTATAGCTCTTTTCAGCTCTCATAGCAGCTTCATCTCAGCACTTTCTCATAAACATTGAAGAAGATTTAAATGTCTAATTATATGTCTGTAGGCTTATTAGGTCTTCTTTAATTTAATAGATTTTGCAAAGTAATAAGCATACGAGCACAAGTGGTAAATACAGACCATATCTTCTTATTTTGAATAACAAAGCGTATATGCTGTAAAGTAAAAAGCCTTTAATCAGTTAGCATTCAACTGCTGTGGCTGTAACTCTTGCAAACGTACGCTGCTTCATTTGAAATCCGATATATATGATATGCCGATTTCCTCTGAATATTTTCCCTGATCGCCGTTAATTGCGCACATAGAAAGACAAAGCCACTGCATAGCCAGGTGAACAATTCGAAATCCGGATTAGAGATGCACGTATAACCACATACATAACCAAATAGCGCTTTAAATAGGATTTCATTGACGCCATTTGCATACGTCGTGTTGTGTAAAATACGTAATTAACATGCTCGGTAACAAAAGCGTCCCCCCCCATCCCCACACCACGTGGTAGCGATGGGCCAAGAGGGCGTAATCACCCGATCATAGCGTTAAGCAAAGCCAATCCCGGCTTACTGTTAATTAAAGAGGTTTTAAATATTTGAACGAGAGTATTAGATTTACCTAAAGTCATTTTTTATTTATTATATTTTTATTCACGTTTAAATATTTTTTAAATATTATATATTGCAATGAATATTTATATGTTCATTCAAAGATTATATAATTGTAATATTTTCGATTGAAGCAACGGCTTATTCATTTATTATATCACAGTACCAAAAAGTACTGTGCTATAATTTTAATTAGTAATTTTCCAAATAACAAGTTACTGCTGGTTAATATAAATAATAACCATACTAATTATTATATAACACATATTTACCTTTCAAGTCAATCCTAAATGGTTTCTACTGTATGCTTGCTATAAATCTTTTGAACATCCTTTTATTTTAACATAGGTCATAAAAATAAAAGGTAATATTTGGAATGGGTGTATAAATGTATATTGTACTTTGAAACTGCTGACTGAAAACCATTTTGGGACACGTTAAATTTTATGACTACGTGTGTTTTAACCTAAAATTGAGAAATCGACCTTTTTTCATTTTAAATAACTACCACGGACTACATAAATATCATTTTATATTAATTTTATCTCTCCGCGGCTTGGGTCTCGGATTTTACCAATTCATTTAATTTTAGCGTTATTTACTGTATCTGGCTGAAAAGATTATAACTGGCATACACAATTCAACGTTTTGAAAAGCTTTTATTTGGTTAGTCTAATTGCTTCCAACGTATTTACATTTTATATAAATTAGGTTCTTGCGTTATATAAGTAGTATTAAATTAATTGATCTTATTGATATTTTACTTATCCACCTTGATAGTTTTGTGAAACTGATGTGTCATTGGTTCTTTCGTCTATTTTGTAATCCTCACTTAGCTAGCAATGGCAGAAGTTGTAAAAGCTTTTTTTAGGTATTTTGTGCTTCTTATTTGGGTTGTAAAAGATATAACTCAAAATTAAATTTTAAAAGTTAAATACTTTAAAAAGTTGTTTCTACTGCTTACAGATAGCAGCCTAGTCGTTTGTTTTACTTATATCAGCAACGCGATAATCACTTGCTGTGAGCATATGCGAGCTATAACGTGACAAGCCTCACGCGATCCGTTCGTTACTTCCGAGTTACAATTACCGTAACAACTGTCCTTATCGCCATCGGTTTTTACATCAAATTCTAGCGAAATGTTTTCATGCAAATATCTTTCGCACACAAAAATAAACAACTGAATTGCAGATGGAAGTGCGCGGATTAATTCGTGGCTTCTGCTGATTGAACAGTTTCGCATGTTGTTCATGTTGGAATTTGGTTTTAAATGTATGTTTGAATTTGTATATTTACATTTGAACATTCCAATGGAATTTCAGAATTGCACACACATACATTATCACAGTTGTGCGTGCTTCATCTACGTTCGGCTTGATCCAGAAGTTCTTGAGATTAGAGTCCGAACAAATAAACAAACTTCAGCTTAAAAAAAATAGGTTAATGTGTTGTTTTGTGGAGATTGCACAAAATGGCGCTGACGAACAAAGAAAAATATCTATAAATATTACAAAACATTTTTTTGTGTAATATCAAAGACAATTGTTGCATGGCAAAGCCAATAGGTATGTTGCTTAATTATATCATAAAAATTTTACGACTTTCTGCTAACTAATTTGACGAGTCTTCTTTCCGAGCTAATTCAATTTTGAGACTTTAATCCTGTCATAAAAAGTTTTTATCCCGCTGTCAGTCTTTATAAATTTCTTAATAGTTCTATGAATTATTCAAATTTGAAGCTGGTGTATTTTATTAATGGCTTTATAATTATACTTTATGTTTTATTAAATTAACTTTTTATTGCTCTCCATAATACGATCGATAAATGTTTTGATGTAGAATATTATCATATGTGCCTTATGCTAATACATATCAACACACGCACAAAAATTTTAAATAGTAGAAAAATTCATTAATATGCCACATTCATGACAATCTATGGCCTCGGGTTTAGTTATATTACGAATACTAACTGGTCTTCCTTTCGTCTCTTTCAGCCAAATCATATTTTCAAAAAATAGATCACCGCTTTAGGTAACAGTATTATAGAAGGATAAAGTTTTTATGTCTTCAAATAAAAATCTATCTTTACATGTTCATAAAAGTCTCCTGAGTACCATAATTTTCGACCAAATCGGTTCTTGACCTTGATATATAAATAGTGTCATTAACACAAATTTTTATATATTGTCTGGCCATAAATAGTGTTTCATAAAAACCTCAGAGCTGCCGCGTGGTATTAGAACTACAAAGGGTTAACGCTGTTAAATCCAGAATTCGTCGAAACCACATTAGGAGAAATAAGTCTTATCGCGAGAAATAAAGATTCCTGCTAACGAGTATATTGATTAAAAAACAAGTTCACGGTAATCTTGTCACAACCCTAAACCAATTTTACATTTAAAGAGAGTGTATTCATTTCATTTGTAACGGAAACTGGTGGACAACGTATATTAGATAAATATATTATACTCGACGTAGACTCTTGTTCTCTAAAACAAAATCCTCAATTTACTGACAGTCTCCGTGCGTTTTACTTATATACAAGTTTCATCGCTTTCCAATAGGTTGAATCGGATAATAAACCATTTTCATTTTCCAGCCAGGGCACATTCAGTGGTTTAACGAACAACATTCAAAAGTATGCAGAAAATATTTGATTAGAAAATATTTCAAATATTTGCAGTTTATTGAGTTATAACTTCAACTAATCTGTAAGTCAAAAATATTAAAGCTGCATAAGTTCGGATTCTTGTTCTCAACTTTAGAGTGCTAAAGTAGTCTTGAAACAGAAAACTTATTTAGTATTAAGAAAAATATGTGGAGAATAAATTTGCTCCAAAGTTTTTCCTCCGGTTGTTTCATATAACAAATATATATTTCATCGTAGGTACTTTTAAAACGCAATAACAGTCATAAGAATATCACTCGTTGCTTCGTTAGTAAAAAAATATGTTTTTTAGGACTCTTGTAACTTTTATTGGCTTTTGATTCAGCAAAACAGTGATTAGATCACCTTTTGCTGAATACATTTCCCCATAAATATAATAATAATCATAAAAATTAGTCTGTGTGCACCGTTTTGATAACTTATCTTTATATAGCATGTTTTTTTTCCCACAGAATAACCTGTCTTCATCTACCGCTGTCTTCAAAATGGATGCACGTCGGCACAGAGCGAGGCAATGTGCACGTTGTCAATATCGAGACCTTTGCCCTCAGCGGATACGTCATTAACTGGAATAAAGCGATTGAAGTGTGAGTAAACAATACTTTTATTAATTAACCATATTGAAACAAACCGAGTCTTTCTAAAGATGCGATTTAAGATCTAAATGATAACAATGATCACACAGACTGTGTGATCATTGTGTGTTATATGGTACGGTAATTTATATAAATAAACATTATTCAGGTGTATTCATTATAAAGTATTTAAAAAAACAAAGATTTTTGGCAAAAATGTTTGAAATGATAAATTGTTTCTTTAAATGGATACTTCCATTTCCAAGGTTTGACGAGGCTGTTAGCCGCAGCTAATTACCGCATTTATTTCCATTGCTATCATCATCTGCAATTTATCTTTTAACAACACCAGCACCTAATGACAGCGTTTTAGTCTAGAACTTTGGAATGGAAATGTACAATGTGCACTATCGTTAAAAGCAACGTTTATTATGCTGAAAGTAGTAAACCTAAGACGTGAATTTGTAAAAATAATTTCGTGTAATATCAGAAAAAGGTACGAATATAATCTTGATTTTTTCATTCAATTTCTGAAGTGTTGTTTATGGGTTCAAGGTGCCGTCATTAATTGCTTGTTTACGGTATACGAAAAGTGCCTTATCTTTAGAAGTTTATTTACCTCTCAGAAGATATTAATTACTTTCGGATAATTAAGGGCCAGATTAAGAGCCATAAAATTAAACGGAGATGAAAAAAGTAATTACAGCTGACAGGATTTAAATTGGAACGTACCATGAAATGGTGACAAAACAGTTTTCAGGATCGGCCACAAACGGTACATAAACGATATATACATACACGAGTATTTCATACTACAACATGTAATTCCAACATTGGACAATTTAACTCTATGACTGTAAAAAGTGTTTGTTTCGTCTAACTGTCAATGTATAATTTTCGTATGATTTTGAACGATTTTAAGTGTAATTTGATAGCTCAACAGAGCAACGCTCGGCTCTATCTGTATTTGGTGAAGAAAGCACCAAGACGAATATTTATAGGTTTGCTGAATTCAAGCATGGTCCTGTCAACCTATGTGATGAATCTTGCGATGGTCACCCGTCCGCCACTGGAAGCAACATCGATGCTATGCGCATCATCATTAGATAGGCATGAAACAAGTAGAAATCAAGTCTACACAAGGTGGTGGGTGCGAGTGATGAAACTGTGCTAGCGCATAATTAAGCTGAGGCTTAAAAAATGGACCGCGTCTATTGCTGCTGTCCATGCTTACCAGAGACAACGAAGGTGCGTCAAATTTGGGAAAAACAAAAGAAAGCAGCAAAGCGTATGGGTCTTTCAAGATGAGTCGAAACCTATCAAGCGGTGCGCATAAAAACTGCATCAAAACAGATAATTTTTAATAAAAGTTGACGCGCTACTGTTGATTTAGTGAATCGTCGGAACATGAATAATGACTAGTACACGAATTAGTTTCCGGAAATTATTGACGAACTACGTAAAAATCGTATCATACCAAGACAATGCGAGTTTCCCACACGGTCAGTCAGACAAACGAATTTTTTGAAAATGCAAAACGTAGAACTTATAAGCCATCCTGCATACAGGCCCGACCTGGCACCTTGTGACTTTTTTGTTCCCAAAAATTTAACCAATTAAGCGGTCATCTATTTGTGATGACCAAAGAGGCTGTCGAAAAGTAAGAAAATATTTTTTTTATGTCACCACGGAGGAGTGGCACAGACGCTTTCAAAATTGGTTTAATCAAATAAAAAAGTGCATTTACGCAAAGGCACAACACTTTGAGTAACAATCATTCATTTTGGACCTTTAAAAAAAGATTTTTTTCTAATTAATTTCGGAAACTTTTAAACAGTTTATAGTGGGTCGTAATCATAGGGATCTACTACAATCTCTCAGCGCAGTGTTTAGGACCATAAGTTAGGAAACGTCATTCTGTTTTTTATTAACAAAGTACAAAGTGTGTTCTTTTGCTCTTTTATAATAAATATTTTTAGATATCTTAGCTTCCATTAATATTCTGAAGATTACTTAAGCCCTGTATTATATATTAAATCCTTTCTTTTTATAATAAATTTACTCGAACCTCATCTCTTAATTAATTTTAAAATTAACCTTTTCCGAGCTCTATGTTTTTCTACGCTATTTTCAAGTATATATAACAAACCCGATAGTTTTAGTTAAATTAACTTATATTATAACATAACATATATATTCATATGATATACAAAATACAAAAAAGGTTAGTTTTACAGTTATACATTTCTGAAGAGCACATGCTACGGCGTAGCGGCTACAAAGCCGGAGTAAACGTAATGGTTTAATAGCTACAGATAGCGGTGCACTTCCGGAGTGGAAAACGTAATGTTCAGTAATGATCGCATGGCCGAGCAGTGTACACATTGTGTAGCAGACATTAAAGTTTACGAGCTGTCTATGCGAATATTGCCCCCATTACCTAAGCGACTTTATTTTGGAAAAGTAATTCGCTTTTAGAACGCAAGTCCGTTAAACGCACATTTTCCCCGTGATTTATTTAAATGTTAAAAAAATTAAAGAATGTTATAATTTTATCGATTAAGGGATTATTCATCAGGTGCTAAAAAATATCGAACCAGTTTTTCTTAAGTTGGTTAACGCGTTAAAGTTTAAAAGTTAATTATTGGAATTAACATATCGTGAAGACACAACGAATTTGTTAATTAATTAAGCCCTGACGAAGTTTCTTATGGCACACTCTCTAATTAGGAGAACAAGAAGCGGCCTCTACTTACAATAATTAAGTCACCCATTAAACTGCCTGACAACTTCGCAACTTAGCCTTTAAAGTTTACACGCCCTTTCGTAATTTAATATTCCATTATAGGTAGAAAAAACTATTAGATACTATAATATATCTATTTATTTAACGCCAGCATTTACTTAAATAAAGGAACGCCAGCATAAACGTTAACAACAAATTTCGTTGTGAAAACCATTGTAGGCGTACACGCCATTATCAAGGAAACCCATCTTAAGACATCATAAAAATTAATGAAGGAATTTCGACATAAAAAAAACAACAACAAACATAATAAAAATAGAAATAACACAAAATATTATCTGAAAGAATAAGATAAAATGTATCTATAGTATATATATAGATATAGCTTTGTTATTATGTAAAATAAATTTTATTTATTTGGTCAATCTTATCGAAGCTATCTAGAGCGGAACCCGTTAAATATTTATCCCTTTCAGACTGTCAGGCTTATGCTACATCTGTATTTGCATTTGCCGCCTTCATATGCTTCGATTTTCTAGCGTTCTTCAAATTTAAAATCCTTTGAAAGTGCAGAGATTTTTTTATGAAATAAAATACATCTTTTACATCTTGGTGAAATTAGATGCAGTGATAGATTGGAACCTTTTTTGTAACTATAGCGCCTTTTCAAGTGTAGTAAGGAACCGGAACCGAGGAAGCTGAGTTAAACATAATAAAGTATTGTGAGCTTAGCCCGTGAAATAAACACATAAAGGATTATATAAATATAGACTATGTTAGGTTCACGCCCGCCCTCGTTTGAAACTGGGCACTTCTCACCTCGCATTAAACTTTATTTTACAAAATAGTGTTGAAATCTGAATACTATAAAATGTATTAACGCGTTAGCAAATTACAAATCAGTTACGCATTATTTATATAATTAGTTATTGAGTTATAAACCAGCACTACGTTGCGGTAAGATCCCTAATGAGATTCATTAAATTTGCACAAACTATTGCGGTGATAAATATTTGATTAAATTACCCAGCCCGTTATGAATACAATTAATATCTTAATAATAGTAAGTTATTAACATAAAATCATTCTTGTTGAGAAATACAGCTGGCTAACATTGATTATAGTGAGTTCTCTGTTCCCATTGCGCACTCTCCCTTGAAATTGATGCAACTCAATTAGTTGTGGAATAACAAGAGTGTTAATTGGAAGCTCTGTCCCGCCGAAGGACAGACGGGACGGGACCAAACAATTAAACTCGTTATAACATACCCGCAAGCCTCGCAGCAAATCCTTCAATTGTTACAGTTTCATTGTTGGGGGATTCTATAAGCGAACGGTGGAAACGAGCGCTTGATAGTTCTGGCAGAGGTTCATTGTCTCACGTTTAATGTAATATACTATAAATTCTATTGGGGTGTCCTCTTTTGTTTGGTATAAATTTTGCATTTGCTATATAATTATGCTATAACAATCATACTTCAAGTTTAAATAACATAATAATCATTCAATTGAATTCTAACTACCTATGCCTAGTTAGTTCCAGGTATTTACTAAACAAATTTTTTATTATTTAAATCCTTCCCCGCTAGGTTATTGTTATTACATATAAACTGTACGGAAATGCTTATTTTACATACAGATCATTAAAGCTATATTTTTTAAATATCTAAATTATTATTTAAACTGCCTAGGTTCTTAGTTACATAGTTACATCATTTCCGTCACACCACGGGAGGCTGCACGCGCTGTATGTAATATCCTGTACACTTCCGGTTTTAACCCTAACATAGTTAGCGATAGATTGAGCCAAACTCAATCTATGTACATACCCTATATTTACCTACACGTATGACTTAACACGTTGATACGTAATAGTCCCTAGTCTCTTGCCATTCATCCGATGAAAGTAACTTTGTAATGAGTTTGAGATAGTTTGATACAAATGTAGCCTCGTTTAGATTCATATAGGTATCTAAAAAAATAAGAGTCTATTTGCTCTGATTAAGGCAAAAGACTGATTTTATGTATATCTTTTCTGTCATTTGTTTTGATGACATGAGATATTTTTTGAATATAGATAATATTCCAATATTTTTGATTATTTATAACCTGTACAATGTTGTGTTTATGAAAAATACATTGTCAACTACTTAATCATACTTACGTTCTTGACATTGTGAGAGTAGATTACAAAAATTGCCACAAAATTTCATATTGCGTGTTTATGAGATGGCGGCACCTTGACGGGAATTACTATCGTAAACCCACGACGCTCAAACAAGAATTACCTCGAAATTGCATATAGTATATAATATACTTGTTGATATCTATTGAAACAACCGTATCTGTGCTTTGGCCTAATTACTTTGTCATATTTGAGATAATCAAAAATGTCAGGTAATCAAATTCGAAGGAAATAAAAAACCCTCGCTGGGGTGCTATATAAGCTGGTGCTATATAAGCTTTGGCTAACAAAATGTTGTTTTAGCGAGGTATTTGCAATAGTACTCGTATGAACGTTGAGCGGTTTCGGCTGGACAGTTTATCCAACTGTAATTAGTTTGAGAAACGAGCTCGGCGTGATCAAATACTCCTAAATACACTACAATTTGCTCCAATGTTATCTCTGTGAACCACTCGGGTTATGTATCCGTATATACTACATATATCATGCCTAGAAGCACAATTTTCGTGTTCAAAGTAAAGTTTTATTGAATACTTAATCTATTGGAGCGGTAAATTATGCCTCTCGTGACATAATAGGTATTTACAAGCTTGAGAAGGGGAGGGCAGAGAGCGGTCGCGGGGCGAGAGCTGTCAACAAGTGGCGCCGCGCTTCTGCCACTTGACGCCTACTCTATCTATAATAATTTGTGATACTTAAATATCAGCTATGACTGCCCCATTCGACACGGGGATAACGTGGATAAGAAATTTACTAAGTTTTATGCTAAATTACACCCTTCCTATTGTACATACTTTGCCATAGTATTACTATGTGTACTAAGTGTTTTAGTTTAACTGCTGTTGACATTAGTTAGCATTGATTTTTAGTGAAGGATATAGGAAATACTTAAATTGGTCTTGTGGTTAATTCTTATAAATAATATTTTTTCAGAACTCGACCAAATCATCCTGGGGCAGTAGTGGAAATTATAGATAATCCATTAGATGCTAGCAAGGTAATCATTAATATAACATACTGATCAATTATTTTTCTATAAAATTATAAAACTTATTTCCTTTAACTCCCATCGGATTGGTAACATTTCAAAGATAGAAATAAGTGATAGAAAGTAGTTTTTTTCTTTTACAATAAAGCTGAAGTTTTTATTATATACTTGAACTTTTAACAACGTAAAGTATATCAATTTCGTTGTAGAATACCCAATACGCCAATTTGTCTCTAACAAAAACATGGTATCGTGTTCCAGTTGCTGATAGCGTTCGAAAGCGGGTTGGTGATCGTTTGGGATCTAAGGGCACGTGCGGCGGAATGGCGTGGCTGCATAGGATCAAATGGTCCAGGGGAAGCCGTTCGTGCCGCCGCCTGGCATCATGACGGCAAACTTATGACGGCACACGCCGATGGGGCTCTCGCTACCTGGACTGTGCGATCTCCCAGACCTATCGCGCTCTCTTACCCACATGGTAGGATTTGCTTAGAACCATGAGCCTCTTTTTGCGGATGATTTTAGAGTTTAGGCTTAGCTTGTAAATTTATTGTATGCATGAATGACGTTCACAAATGATCATGATTTTTAAGTGGACATTCTGATTTTCTATATATATTTCGTAGTAAGACTATATATTGAGGATTTTTTCATACCTTTATTTCGTTGCATTTATTTCAACTATTCTTTTGGATGCGTGATCATTTTCAATATGCTTGTGTAACTTTTACAGCGAAAGCTAACAAAGACGGTAAATTAGAAGCTTGTAAACCGATACATAGACTGGAATGGAAAACTTCAAAAACGGGGTAAGCTTTTACTTCGATCATATAATATTATATCTATAGGTATTTACATACTTTTTATATAAATATGAAACGAATTATTCAACAATACTTTTACATTACAGAGAGAGTCTGGTAATATTTTCGGGCGGGCTTCCAACGGACAAAGCGGGTCGAACTCATAGCATTACAGTTCTAAATGGGAAATCTACAACCGTACTAGAAATGGAGCACAGCGTTGTCGACTTCGTCACGCTTTGTGAAAGTCCACATGCCGCCGGTATGTCGCCTTTGCTATTCATGTTTTTAATCGATATTTTTATTTCTTTTATGCATATTTGATTTTTATTAAGGTAATTTATGCTGTGAAGTGCATACAAATATGTAGAGTTCAGGCGCTGAGCTAAATATTCTTTAGGACTTTCGTAAGAAAAGGTGTACCGAGGATATAGTTTTTGACTTTTTTATGTTGTTTAAATATAATCACTGAATATATTATCCATGTATAATATAACGCATGCATACTATCTTCTACACTTTACTTTACGAAAGTCTTTACGAATGTCAACTTGTGTCTATTAGAATAAAATTGATATCAATTCATACTCGTAAACAATTGTAGAATTTACTATTATTACATTTTTTTAGCTACGGTACGGTACATTTTGTTAATATGTTAAGAACACCATGTTAAGTGAGGATCCGTTGTGTTATAGAATATCAAGAGCCTTACGCGATAGTGGTGCTGCTGCAGAACGACCTGGTGGTAATTGATCTTCAGTCGCCCGGATACCCCTGCTTTGAGAACCCTTATCCCATGGACATCCACGAGTCACCTGTCACCTGCTGCTCGTATTTCGCCGACTGTCCCTCGGATTTGGTAAGAAAAATAAAACTTATACTAATATTTTAAAAATGAATTTTGAATTTACGCTAATATGTACAGTCTAGAAGAAAGACTAGAAGTTCTAGAAGAGAGGCTATAACAACGTTAATTGATTGATTGTTAAATCATAATTTTAACATTATTTAGCTTAATTTTACGAACTTTGAAATTTGTAAATCTTACGAACACTACAGGAATGTTGATAGCTTTTAGGCATTGGATGGAAATAAATAGACTCATTTTTCATAATATTTTATTATAATTTTCATTCTTGTTATTTATATTCTTTTAGGGACAACATTCTCATAGGCCTAATATACGCAAATATTTTTATGTATATATAATTTTTACTGATATAAATACGACTTTATTACTTTACTGTTTGTTGTTGTATTAGTACCGTGGACAACTTCCATTATTACTTATAAGACCGTGGTTGTGATTCCAGATCCCGGCATTCTACTCAGTTGGTCGTCAGGGTAATAAGAAACCAGCTGGTTTCAGCGACAAGCTGTGGCCGGTGGACGGTGGCGAGTGGGCGCCTGCCTCTTGCTCCTACAGCGAGATCATACTCACGGGGTACCTTTATTTAGATTTTTCCCGCAATTTGCCTTTCTCGGTTATATTTGTCCCAAAATTTATACGCATTAGTTACGGTTTTTATATAATCTTTATGAGTTGTAAAGGATTGCTAAATAATATTAGTATATGTTTTTAATTAAATAAAAACAAAATTATTTCAGGCACGCGGATGGCAGTGTCAAATTTTGGGATGCAAGCGCAGGGACTTTACAAATATTATATAAATTAAAATGTGCTAAGGGTGAGAAAAGTTTTGCGTGGTTTGTGGTGTAATATTTGTTGCTATTGCCTAACATATCGCCTTCGACAGTGTTCGAACGACGGGCAGGCAGCGCAGGCAGTGCGAGCAGCATGGGCGGGAGTGAGGAGGACAGTCCGTTGGGCATCCAGCAGTTGGCCCTCTGTGCAGAGTCGCGACGGCTTTGTGTGGCGCTCCCTCATGGCCATGTTGTGCTCTTCAAGTTTCGGAAACAAGATCTCACTGCGCAGACGCATGTAAGTCTTGCCCTGAGATAAGGCAAAGCAAAACATATTTCAGCTCGAAACCAACTTTTACAAAGGCTTCATATTTAAAATAACATATATAGAGATATTTAGAAAGAGTTGTAGGCTCGATCGAAAATAAATGCAAATTGCGATATTTTACACTTAATATCTACTAAAACTGATGTGTGAATTCCTATAATAGGTTTTGGAGATCCCAGTAATCAGCGATGCAACGGAGGAGGAGACGTCTCCAGAAGGCGACGGGGGGAGGGGGCCCGGAGGCCGCGAAGACCACGACACGCCAAGAGCACGGGTAAGATCGCTTACATTTTTTAATACCTTAAATCCTCCAATTTTAATATTTTCCCTTTTGGTTAGTCTTTGTGTTATTTGACTTATGTTTGAGGGTATCTGCGGTTTATTTAACCCGCATTAAAATTCCCGCGCAAACTGTAACGACCGATAAAGATGTTTCCCCGATTTCACAACATTTATTTTTAACGCACCGCTCTTATTGCTAGTATCGAGATAAAAGCCTTCCACGATGAAAAGACACCCACACAAATATAATAGTTTCTTGAATCGCACGGGTGGTGTGAGTTTAGCCCGTGCAGCCATACAACCAACTATTCCGCTTTACACTGGAAATGTGACATGTGGCAGTCGGCGTGGGGCAGCGTGCGCGTGCGTGGCGCAGCGGGCACGGGCGGGTCTCGGCGCGTGGCGGGCTTCCAGGCCACGCTCGTGGCTCTGCAGCAAGGACCGCCGCACCCAGTCGCCGCTCTCACGATCAACTCCTCCTATGGACTGTTAGTACCCTCTTTTAAAACTTTTTAAAATCATTTCTACGTCCAACGTTCATATTTACTCTACTCGTTACAATATTCAGTTACGATTCATATATTTTAAAGCGTTTGTTCCACTCTACAGTCTTAAAATAAAGTTATGAATTAGTTTTTAAATAAAATTACAGACATTTTTTAAAGTAACGGTCACTGTACCATTGCAACTGTGAAAGCTATCTGAAGTTAACGCCACCGACAATAGTGACAGGAATATATTGTACACTTTTGTTATACGACGTGTGTTTCTGTTTCCAGAATAGCGTGGGGCGGCGAGCGAGGCATCGTAGTGGTGGACATGTGGCGGCGAGCTGTGGTGGCAGCGTTGCCCGCGCACTGCCTGTACTTGCCCGAACCTGGCCTGCGACCTGACAGGCACGACAGGCACGACCGCCGCTCGCCCGACCTCGACCAGGTAACTCTAACCACCCAGAGATATGCGATTTCAACTTGCCGACCAAAGCTGATTACGTGCAAACACAATACACGCAGCGAAACTATTGAAATGTCTTAAAGAAAAATGATAGTTCATTTGTAAATAAAACATCTTGTCTTGTATGAACTTGTCTGCTTATTAAGTTGTGAATTTTACCGAATACTCAAACGATATGGGAAACGAAATTTCTAAATTAGGTTTATATGTGACGATTTCCAGTAATGGCCAATTCTGATGAATTTAGTACGTTTAAATATTCGGTTGGGACATAGTTGTGTAATAATTACGAAGAACCCTCTGAGAGGTTGTTATAAAACTGCGCTAAAAAGGGTTAAATTCTATATCGTTTTAAAATAATTTTGAAGAATTACATTAGAGGTGACATTTGCGTATTTTGTTTCATTTGCGATTTGATTTATTTTAAAATTTCTGTTGCAAGTACCAATGAATCAGGAAAATTCTCTCTGGTCCGCTATAAAACACAATTTAAACAATAATTTCCGTAAATGTGTAGTGCTGATGAGGGTATCTGCTTGTCCAGGTAGAAGAGAGCATGGCATTTAGAAGTTCGTTATTAGCTTTACCCACCTTCTACCACGCACCATTGTAGCCGCACCGGCTAAACTCAAAAATTAATCACTTTGTATACGACTATTATTTAGCTCTATTTCTGTACCTACAAGTAGTTTACGCTCTTCGCTAACGATCATTCCTTGATAAAACATAATCCTCTTATATATTTCACATATCTATTTGGTAAAGGAATGGTCGTTACCCGTCTGTGTGGTGTAGCCTGGAGCAACGCAACCGCACACGTAATATTATTTGTGCGGCAACAACCAAATGATGTGTTCCCTCTCCCTGAAGCTGGATGAGGCGCCGGGCAGCCCCGAGCCCGCCGAGGAGCCTCTGCCCGAACCCAAACTCGACGCCAGGCGGAAATCTACACCCTGGAAAACATTCAATCTCAAGAGACAGCTTTCCAAAGTCGATCTTAAGCTTAAAGCTGCATTCGCCCCCGTCGACAGCGATGAAACTAGCGAAAAGAGTAACTCTCAGTTTTATTGTGAACCTTTGGAGAAAACGGAAATCGTTCAGGAAAGAAACGATTCGCCCGAGGGCGAAGAACAAGCTGAAAAACTATCAGAAGAAGATAAAAGTCAATTATCATCGCCGCTACGCGTTTGCTCAGATGTGTTCGAAAGAATGCACCGAGAGTTACAAGAAAAAAGATCGTCCGATGTTTACGACCGAATGCACAAAGAATTACAAGAACGATGGCAAGATAAAGACCGGACCGAGTCATCCCCAGATGTGTCTCCTTCTAAACTTGGAGACGACGATAAAGCCATCCGCCCAGATAACCTGCCGTTGTTCGATGATGAGGGAAAGCCAACGCGGCCGCCTCGGCAAAAAAGTAAAAAGAAGGATGAAAGGGATCAGAGAGAGCAAAGATTACTGTCAGTGCCGAATATAAAATACAACAGACAGGAATCTGTGAGGGACCTGCGAAAGAGACAAGCGAGCCAGCCGGCGCAGTCGTTCGCGGGCAACCTCATGCGACGATTTAGTAAGTAACTGGGCACTGCTCACTCACTCACGTCACGGGGTCGGTAGCACTCACGACATCATGTGCCTAATTAGTAGTCTTATGAATGGTAATGGTTTGTTTTCTACTAACGTAGATTAATACATAGAACTTTTAACTCTTAGGCCAGCGTAGTTAGCTTCTGCGATAACGAATAATTGTAAATAAAACAAACTAAACGCAATTTTTTAATAATACATATAGTAATATGTTTCTTGTATTAAGTCATTAATAATTGAAGTTATGCTTTCCGCTTCTTGTGATATTTGGCTTTTTATTTTTTGTATATTTTATGTAAATTATTATTTTATATTTCGTAGGAATTTTATGTTTAATATCTAAGTATATGCATATTTATGATTATATATAAATGTTTATAAAAATACGTCCGACTCCGCTAGGTAAACGATTATATTTTCTTTCTCAAGGACAAGGACTCATCCGATGAAGACTCTAACTGCCTTAGATATCTATTCGCAGATCTTTTCGGTAAATTGAATTAATTAATTTAAAACATTCATAATATAGAGTAGGTTCTGCAATCTGTGTTCATAAAATGTGAGTAAGCTAAGTAGCGAACCGTAGCTGCACACCGATAGCCGCTTGAACTACGCCGAGGTACCGACCGACTGAGCCCGTCGACTTAGTATCAAAGCCCCTCTGATCAATATGATTTCTTCAGGAGACTTTGTAGCGAGCCTCTGCCCGAGAAACGATCAGATCGGAGACGAACCTAGAGAAGAAATCGTACAAGTGCCCAACAGAATAGGTATGCATCTAAGAATCCGTAAGACTAACGGTGGATCTAGAATCTTCGACCACGCCTCACTAATCTAACAATCTGTACCTTCATGCGAGGCACCGCCGCGTTAACTTGCGTCCGCGCCTCTCGTCCGGGGTTAATGTTTTGTACTGTAACCAATATCACGTCCGTCGGTGTCGGTTTCTCGGTCACATCACCCTGTAGCGGCCACTAGCGAATGCAAGGCGGCGGAGCAGCGAGGCGCTCGGCGGTGAGGCTGCTGTGTGTGTTGTAGATGAACGGGCCGGGCGGCGTCGGCTCGGCGGGCGGCGGCGGGGGCGGCAGCGGGGCCGCAGCGGCGAGTGCGTCGCGCGTGAGGCGCTCGCGGTCCCAAGGTACCCGCAAACTGCACAAGTGCCTCTCCACCGCGTCCGACGTGTACGCCGCGCCCCCCGCCCCGCAACACTCTCTGCTCACCACGCGACAGTATTGCAGTTTTGGTAGTACAGTCACCTTATAAGACCGCTCTCGTCTTTCCGTTCTGAAGCAGTCGCAATTTCCTCTTCTTACTTTGTTTTAGTACCCTATGTTTGGTTGAACGCGTCGCTCGATTGATCTGCCTCCTCCGGCCGATTGCGGAATGAACTATCTCGAAGACGACTAACTTTGGCATCGAGTTGTTATATTGTCGCTTTATTAACACATGAACGACTTATACCTTCGATGTGCCTGTTCTGTCATCAAACGAGCTCGCTATTCTCATTCATTATTTTTCTTATTTCTGTTATACATTTTATTTCGTTATTTTTGTCTACACTCACTCGACTTACCTACTTTCATTACTAATACTTCTAACATAGTGGTAAAAGTTGTTAATCTGGAGGCTTTCCAATCTTTTGTTACCTTCAGCTTTGCAGCTTGTAATAAAGGATAGCCTTAAAACTTTACAGTGTCATTATTAAGGATAAAAGTAGAACAGCAAGTGATGAAGAAACGTAAACATCGATTCACAGCTTAAATTCACACGACATGCATGCGTCGAGCTCATAATGTTGTTTTGTTTCAACTTTCAGATCGGAATCATGTAATAGGTAAAAAATCATAAAGCTCGCCATAAGTATATTATATACCTGTTAGTTGTCATTCCAAGTAGTGATCTGTGATGCTGGTGGCGTGTGTTGTGGCCGGTCTGGAGCGGTGAGCCGCTTCCACCTTCAGGTGCTCGTGGCCTCACCGTGCCCAGCCGTGCGCAGTGGCCATGCTTGTAACATGTTGTGGTTTTTGTCGATACAGAACCATCTATTCCGCAGTCTGTCGCATCCATGGAGTACTTACAAATAATGCAACCGAATGGTATCCGAACACGCATCTGTATTTACACATTTTTGTTATTTTTATTCCATTTATTTGGCACAGTAGGTGGTCGTTATTTTCCTTAGATTCGAAATTGTGGCTGTGTTTTAGCGATGTCTCCTACACTGCACTCGAACTGCACACATTAAAACTGCGGCATGTGTTAGAAAATTAACTAAAAAGGTGACTTACTACTAAAAACTATCCTCTTTATATTCTATCACTCGCTCTGTGTACAACTGCCGAAAGAATCTCTTACTTATAACCTAAGTTTACGTAACACTATGTTGTGCATTTTTAACGAGGCTTTCTATAATTATATAGACACGAAAGCATCACCAATTCTTTTGCCTTCTCTGTCTTAATTTACTTGTGAAACAAGTTGTCATAAGCGGTCATTTTTATATTTAATTTGCTCTTTCAATATTCTATGAGTATTTAATATAATTATTGTACTTCTAAGTTTCTATGATGGTTGCTTCAAAATATGATCTGAACGAGTCTTTTATATTAATAGAATTGATTAAGTACATGTTATTTGTTTTTTCTAGCTCGACCACAAAGCAAAAACTTTATATGGCTCGTTTTTGGCTGCCTCTATATTCGACTGTCGTTTTGTCTATGTATGCTTATGGTATTTTCCTTAAACGCGCACTAAATGCATGTCGCACGAACCTGCACGAATTAATCATAATAATATTTGTTTTGTTAGTTGTAAATATTTTTTTCCTATCTTTTGCTTTGCACTTGTCTGTCCGTCCACAAACGTGCTTCTTTGTAGGTGATGTTCATTAGTGAATGATTAATTTAGGTAAACTGTAGCCTGGTCTGTAAAGCGATTGACGCACACTCAGTATAAAAATATATGCTTATGTTGGTATCGCTGGGCGCTGTGGCTTATGCCTCCAACTTCATCCACTTACATTATTCATCCCATACCATGTATTTAAGTTGCTCTTAACAAGGATTGTTCATGTATCCTATAATCACGTTCGCTATCATCATAACATCCTTATATATCATCTGTTAGTTGAAGCTCATTTTGTTTTTGGAATGAACTGCGTCTTAACTCATTTCAGATTTATAAACCTATAATAAAAATAAAAGCCTGAACTTGTAAACGTTGTGGAAATAAGCTGAGATTGGACGGGCATGCAATCAAAGTATTTTATCATAGCATGTTTCTTTTGTGCGTTCTTTTACATTTAGCACCCGATATACCTCTAGCACCCGACGGTGCCTTCAGCTAATTTCACAACTGCACTTATTACCAAATCTCATAAATTTATAGATTAAATTTGTAGAATGTTCTTATTTAGTCGGTCGATGGCAGTTGTGAATACTTGAAATTCTTTTAATTGTTGTATCGTAAAATAAGTAAAATTCATCAATTGTCACCGACTTAGCCAAGAACACTTCACCATGATGGTGTGTGGTGATGAGTTCTTGGATGATGATTTTGTGATACAGAAGGTTTTATGTGTATTTTGTGTATACGGGTCGCGTAGATAAACTGGACAGTTCGTTCTCGCGGTCTCGCTCCAGCAGCATGTCAAGCCTCGAAAACATCTCTCAGGAAGGGATTCAATGTCTGGCGTTCGCCGACACCTATATCAAAAAGTCAGGTAAAGCGTGTCATTATAATTATTGTTATAGGATTATCATTCGTGGTCTAACTTGCTGTATTTTTTTAGATCCAACCTCGTCTGTTCCAACATTGTGGATAGGAACGACACTAGGATCAGTGATTACGATGACGATCAACCTGCCTGAGGCTGATCTAAGGCATACACAACCCGTTGTCGTATCCACCAGTGGTAGGACCTCTTAAACTCTTCATTGCTTTGTTGTATCGTAATAAAACTGATACCACGTTATCCATTACAGGTGGTCCAATGTTTAGGCTAAAAGGGTCAATCTTAACAATGTCTTTCCTCGACTGTAACGGTGCTTTAATCCCATATTCATACGAAAGCTGGAAGGATGACAATAAAGATGTAAGAGATTATAATTTTAGTTTGCTATGATAATCTGAGGCAACAACGTGGAACGTAACAAATGTATTTTAAGAGTCGGGAACGTCGTGAGCGGACCCCAACGAAGCAGACGTCGTCCGGTAGCGGACACGGCAGCCACACCAGCCCGGTCCCGCAGGAAGCAGCCGACCGGCAGTTCGTGGTAGTGGCGTCTGAAAAGCAGGCGCGCGTAGTAGCTTTGCCCAGCCAGAATTGCGTCTACCGCCAACAGATAGTAGAGACCGACTTTGTCGTCAAGGCCGAGATCGTCAGCCTCAAAGGTCAGCGATGCGACGCGAGAATATCAACATGTTTTTATGTAATAACTTACAAATACCCATTGATGTTACAGATAGCGTGTGCCTTGTAAGCTACCTATCCACCGGTCACCTGGTGGCCTACAGTCTGCCCTCGCTGAGACCGCTCCTACACGTTGACTTTTTACCACTTTCAGAACTCAGGTGAGACTAAAGTGACGCATTCCTATTTGAACGATTTATTCTTTTTATTCTATCACTTTTTATGTTGAAGAAAATCGTTTCTGTTTCACCCTCAGGCAATTATAGAAACAATTTTCTTCAGCCTAATTTATAGAATGAATTACGTTTAACATAATGACGCGGCGCGGCAAATCCGAGTGTATCGGTACGCGGCGTCAAATGACAAAGGCCAGCTTTTCGTAATAAGATAATCGGTGTAAGATAATTCGCTTTTAAGCAGTGACGAAAGCGTCAGCAGCATTTATCATTTGGAGCCGTCCGACCGCTCCCGGGCACCTCGATGTTAGTTGTTCCGCTTGGCGTGGGACCGGTCTCGCGACTAACATTTTTAATAATCTTCACTCGCTCGTTTCAACCGGTTCTCTGCCAAGCGATAACTTAGACGACCGTAAGGTGCTAGTGGCTGTCGACTTTTTATCACAAATGTAGTCAAAATTTTTGCAATCTGACGAGCACCTCCTGTGCTTTTGATATTTGGCACACTGCGTTTTTATTTTTCGCCGGACGAACCGAACACGACTCTACCCAGTACATGCCCGTCCGAATGACCGTACACGATGCATGGTGCCCCACACTCGGTGCCGTGACCCTCGCCACTCACCTGGGGCGGGCGCGCGCTGCTCTCTGACCGCAGGGAGCAGTGCGCGACGCCCTATACTGACCATGCCTGTGTTCCTGGTAGCTTCCAGACACAGTCCAAACAGAGGGGTATCGTAGACCCTATGCTCTCCATTTGGGGTCAACAACTCATTGTAAACGAGGACACGGACCAGTAAGTCTCCGTCCATAGCGGAATTGCGTTTCTCATGTACCCGCCGCCATCACTGTGGAGTCGCTCAACGCGGCCTCGCCTCCTTTGTTATAGACATGTTAGTGTTTCATGTTACCCCCCCCCCCCATTCCGCCCCCTACCTGCAGAGCTTTACGACCCCCGCTACCACTCCGTGGACATGGGCGATAGATACTCGAGATGGTAGTATTGTATAGATTTTCTTAATCTAACATATAAAGTTTATTATTAAAATTATGCGTCGTAGTAAAAGAAAAATTACCTCGTGGCTTGAATCGCTCTAGTCCTTACCCTTTGTCTCCACTCAGGAACACACAGTACACGCTCACACTCGTATACACTCTACCCGATGTGACACTGTACCTGATCACCACTCTTTTCTGACATCCTCTTCTCCTTCTGTCACTTTATGTCTTGAGCATGGTAGCTGTTGCATGCACTTTATCTTTTCTTTCTTTAATTTATCTTGGCCGTGTCGATTCATGTTCGCTTATGTATATAGAGATAATGTAATTTTTTTCATTAGTCATAAATCATGGAAACGTACAAGGTGAGGTATTTTACTTTATACATTTATAGTTATTAGTACATGTCAACGAATTGTACGCAGTATATAAGTAAAAAATTTATTGTCCTAACTAAAATATTTATATTGAGTACTTACTTACATAAATATTTGTAATGTCGTAACGGCCTCAGTCACGTCTGAATTTCATTGGAAATATAATTGTTGAAATATTATATAACATGAGATGTAAATAAAAAAGTGGGTACATCAGGGATATAAAGTAAGTGTATATGACATAGTTGTGTGACATTTATGTGTTGTTTTCCAGGATAGCGAAGACGTTCTGCTTTAGCAACCGCGGGCATGGGCTCTACCTCGCCTCGCCCACTGAGATACAGAAGTTCACCATCGATACGGAGTTTTGGTAAGTTCAGTTTAGTAAGCCTTCACGTTCGGCTCAGTTCATCGCCATTTCAATGAGGAGACCAGAAAAAATATTTTAAACCTTTGTTTCTTATATCAGGGGTTCCCAAATTGATTTTGTCTTATAAATACTATACTCTAAAAACACACAATAACTTTTTATTTTTATTTTTACAATTAACTATAATCACACTATAATCTTTTTTCAGCCAACAATTAAACGAAATGATGGGCGAGTTGTTCCTGCCGCGTGACATGCCGGAACCTCCTAAAGAAAGCTTCTTCCGAGGACTTTTCGGGGGTGGAGTTCGGCCTCTCGATAGAGAAGAGTTGTGTACGTATTGTGAATTTATTGAAGTTGAATGCAATAGGGATTACAAAGGTAACGGATACACAAAAGGTACAAAGATTGCGGTGATTTCAGTCGGCGAGAGCAGCGGCAAGCCCAACCGCACCGTGGCCAAGCACATCCCGGGCTGCGAGGGCGTGGCGGCGAGGGCGTCGGCCGCGGGCGGAGAGATCGCGCGGGCGCACCAGCTGGTGGTGGAGCGAGGCGACAAGCTGTCGCAGCTGGAGGACAAGGCCGAGCGCATGCACACCGAGTCCGCCGCCTTCTCTTCGTCGGCGCACCAGCTCATGCTCAAGTACAAGGACAAGAAGTGGTACCAGCTGTGAGCCCCCGGCCCCCGGCGCCCCCCGTCGCGTAGAGCTTAGCGTCCCCGTAGCGCGTCGTAGCGGTAGTCTGTAGAAACACGAACGCACAAGATTTTCGCTCTCTCCGTCTCCCGTTCGTTAGAGCACGTAGCTCCGATCCCTTCACTCGCGTCCCCGTCGAAGATCGGCGGTCTCCTCCCCTCGTCCACTGTATATACCGATCGCATCTCGCGACGTGATATTGTAAATACGAGTCATACACGATATTGTAAACTTTTGTACGATTCCGTAGAGTAACGTCGTCTCCGCGCCCCCGTTACGTCGGAGACGTTAGGGTGTAACGTGTTAAAGTATTGCATAAACGTGAGATTATTTAATGTTGCGACTATTAATATTATCGATAGCGTATGAATAGATATAATTTTTTATAGATACGACCGGTCGTCGATACGTCTCGACGACGATTAGTGATGACCGTTATCGGTCTGTGTGAAATGATGAAATATAAAAATAAATTAATTAAATACGAATAAATGATTGAAGTAAGCATCGGATGACAATAATTGTGTTACATTCCTCGTTGACATTGAGTTGGGGTTTCTCGTTTGTTTGTTTCTGAAATCGCACTTTTCTATGTTTTAATAACGGTCTGTTCTTTCGACGCTTGTATATAAAAGTATGCCTTATAAAATATACCTTGAAGTTAATTAGTTAGTATTTTTATAAAGCGCACGTTAGTGATTCGGTAACCTAAATACGCTTTAAGCGGTACGTACTGCGGAGGGCAGAGGGCAGCCGTCGGCCGGACCAATCGGTGTCGTGTGGGTGTCGCTAGTTATTTTAGTCTTTACAATGAAACCCTCTCTTGGCCCCGCGAGGCCATCACCCTCATCTCCATGTTCTGTTAATCGTCCGCAGCTGTGTATAAATGTTTGATGCCAAAGTTTACTATTTTGTATATAAGAGTTTTTATTGTTATAATATTTGTAACGTAATATTTTATTTAGTGGATTATATTATAGTCGTATTAGTTCCGCATCCGACGCTAGTTACTGATTGCGACATGGAATTATATAAATATGATTGAAGATAATGTTCCGAATGATAATAATAGTGAATTAGTGGTCAGAATTTATTTTGTTACGAACGCACTTATTTAGCTGTGTATATGTCGGTTCCGGTTTCAAGAGTGAATATTTTCGTATTCTAAATATTTTATGAAGACTTATATACTAAGTAGCTGAATATTATATAATTGTGTTAGTTGGGCGTTGAGTCGCTCCTTTGTTTTATCTACCTCCCTATGATTTTTGGTACTGCAACTAACGTTTGAGATGTAGAAGTGCGTTAATAATACACCGCACCTATAAGATGCTCATTATTTTTAATTCCTTCATCGTCGATTTAGTTCACCTTAAATATTTAGATATTTTTGCGATTAAACAAATTTTCCATGTGTTTGTGATATTTGTATTAATAATATAAGTATAATAATTCAAAAAATCCACATATTATATAATGCTCGTTTTGTTGCTTGTAAATGTCTATTTATTCAGACCAGATAAAATAAGACGTTCGCAATTTTACTTCGCAAGAGCGGCAACAGCAAATCACTTATTTACAAAATTGTTGAAGTGAATTAAGAAAATTATCTTGTGTTGTTGAAATTCATAATATTTATCTAATAATTAGAAATCTCTTCATAAGTTTCTGTCACTGAATAGAGTATAGAACTGAATGATGAAAAAAATGTGTATGTCAGGATATCGAACTTACACACATGACATGTTTTTCTTTTTAAAAACATTTAACGTAACCGAATATGCATTCGCTCGCGTTCGCTTAATTGCTTACGAGTTTAATGGCACCAAAAAACAACGTCTCCTAATCTAACAAAACTTATTCATTTGTATTTGGTATGCCTCAGAAAAATAAATTATAGCAGTGTGAAACTTTACGATAACGTTAAAACTTGGTCGGGTAATATGCATCTCATAGTAGCTATTGGTTAAATATTATATTTAACTGAATTTAAATCTTTTGAAAACAGATACGCATCACGCAAATAATGGGACTAAATTAGGTTAATTAAGAAATGTAAATAAACACAATTGTGGCAAATTATTTCTCGTTACTTGATCTAGTTTGTTTAACAAATGTCCCTAAATACTTGATATCATGACTATACATATTGTACATAAATTATGCTGTTGAATTATTTAGTTTAGTAGATGATTATAATAGTCATTATATATAATAAAATGAGAATAAAACTATATCAAACTATGTTTTTGTTTTAATTGCCAGTGGGTCGTTCAATTAATTATACAGTGGGAATTTTGAAATGATGTTTCGAAAAATCCTTTGTAAAGGACTTTTTATAAATGTTAAAGGTAATGCATACTGAATCCAGCATGCATTAACTTTAACACGAAGAAAATGTATAGCAATACGTTATTTCATCTTAGAGGCCGGCAACGCACTGGTGAGCCCTCTGGCTTCGCGAGTGTCCATGGGCGGCGGTGTCGCTTAGCATCAGGTGAGCCTCCTGCTCGTTTGCCCCCTGTTTTATAAAAAAAAAAATACGTACGCAAAGCAAATGCGTTGTGTACGGAATGTAGGTAGGGAAAACCACATTATTGTTGTTTTTGAAATGTCCGAATGAATTAATATTTTTGTTTATTAACTGCACCTCGCAAAAGATAATTCGATTATTAAATTACATAGAATATCCAAATTAATACACGAATATAACGCTATTGCCGAAATAGCTGCGTTGTCTATAAAGGCATGTGGTGGGAAAGCTAAATTATTTAATTTGTTGTCCATTTTAAACTGCTCCATAGACGCAGTTGATGAGAAGACAAGAAGAAGATTTAAAGTGTTGTGAGTTATCAAAACAGATCTCTTTATATATAAGATCAGACATAACTAAACTTAAAAAAAACACGTGTTCTCAAACATTACATATATTTGCTGCTTCGTTTATCTTACATTGCTTATGATTATAATTAAGTGAGTAGTTGGACAAACACGTTAATCTGTTCTGTAATCGTTGGTTTACAATCCACGCAAGCTTGGCAAGACTGGATATGAGCGCAGACAAGCAATAATTTAATATAGTTAGCCTTGCAGCTTAATTTATATGAATATTGAATTTTATTTTTATTAATATTTTAAAAAACTGCGGTGTAAGAAATTAAAACAAACGCGAAAAAACAATCGAGGATGGGTATCGAAGCACAAAATCGCAAACAATCTTTTTGTCTTGTCACGCCATAATTTCTTGACCGCTCAGAATTAAAATGCACAATCGTCTTGACATTTTTAACACCTTATTAAATTATTAAGAAGGCACACATTATCCAATTGGTGTAAATCCCGGAAAAAAATAATATATTTTAAATGCACGCAGTCTACCTTCATAATACAATAATAATCTTCATAATATAAAGCTTTTTATAATTAATTCTAAAATTATTACTTGTCTTGAGTGATATATAAAACAGGTGTATTGAAACATGGATTGTATGTAGCAAACAAGGCTCTTACATTGTTTAACTAGTATTCTAATATTGTAAATGTACACACATACGTACAGCGCTCATATTTAACCTTAAAATTAGCACCTTTCACCGGGCGCCGCCTGCGTGCTAAGGTTTCTCGGACTTTAAACATTTAAAAAAGTTTTTAATCTCTGTCAGTTACATTTATTTCAGAATTAAATCAAGTAGTATTTGGGTATTATAAAAACTTTGGATATATTACGCTTATTTAAAACTATTACTATTTGTAGGCGACGCAGCGACGCCCATCACACTCAAAATCATTCAAATTCATTCATTTATCCCTAAACGTTTAAGTTACGTGCTAGTTAACGAAGAACACCATTGAAACGTCGCTTTATTCACGAGCGTCATCTTGTTTAGGTTTTAATCGTTAATACACACACACGCGTGTACCTATACAAGCGAGTCTAACGACCCTTAAACCAACGAAATACGCATCGGAAGGCTCGGTTTGGGTACATACAGTAGCGATATGTATCGGATCTCAATACAGTGACCTCGAGGTAAACAATCATTGTCTCTACACCGAATCATCACTCGGTGACTACTGAGGACTATGAATATATTTCAATTGAATTTTTTACCTTTCTTAACCTATTCTATTAGAAAAACAAATTAGTCTATCTCACATTTCATAATAGATCATAGTAAAATACCACAGATAAAACATTGTTCGGAACAAGCGTCAGACGGTTTGGCATCGCACAAATGGGTTTAACGATATAATCAATTTTCAATCGATAAAACAATTTCATATTGCACATTCGTTTATTGATGATTTTCAATTTATATATCACGGTAATCGTGCGTGTTACTCACACGCGGACACGCAGATATGTAGCAACCGACAACGATTATTAAACTTTAAATTCAAATACCAAACTTGATTATAAGCTCAACAAGGGCCAGTAACAAAATTACCTATAACATTAACAACACGGGTCCACTGTCTATATCATAAGATTACGTTTTAGACAAGGTTGTTCCGCGACGCCTGAGTGCGGTTTTCGGTCATATGGACTTAAAAAAACAATAGTAGAGGATCCAGCAGAGCTACTCTAACAATTAATTTGTGGTGTTACTTTAGCTGGAAATGGCACTCGTTTAAAACGAACCAAAACAAATAATTATTAAGTCACACGTTAAAAAACCCAATTTCGATTAGCTCTTTCTCGTAGCTTACTGGAATCTCTATTGAAATTACAGTTCAATTTATTTAAGAATAACACAATAATATTATTTTTCTTGCAGTTTCTTCTTTAAAAAAGCGAGAATTTTATTTTTCTTTATTTGAACGTCCGCACTGTTTGAAGATAGAACAAAGATAGCGCATTCCCTGTATTTTACTTGGACAACTGAGGATCTACAATCAACGAGCCATCTTTGTCTTTCATTTTCGTGTAGCTTGCTTTATAAATTGGACCTTACCGACTCAGGCGAGGCTAAAATAACATAGGTACAATACTCAAACTCACGAAGACTTTCTTCGTTCGTTCTCACCGAACCTTAGGACGAGAAAGCGATAATAACTTCTCACGATTACTTCGGGGCTTTCCGGCGTGAGTTTGAAGCCGGCCTAAGAGAAAACGCAACCTTAACAAATGTCAATACAGTAAAGATTGATCGTTTTGGAAGAAGGAATTTACTAATTAAGTACTGAAACTGAAGGTTGTAAGGAAATATAAAAGCAAAGGCACCGAGTTAGGGAAAGGGTCAAGCGAAGAGGACGCGATACCGATATGTAAATGATATACACAGCTCGATATGATTGTAGCGACACGGGAAGCAATCAACTACATAAGGTACAATGTTAAGGCTACGCGTTACACTATTTACACCATAAAACTATGCTAACGTACAAATTGAACACGCATCGACTACTTGCTGGCAGCCGAAGTAAAGTTGCCCTATCACCACAGTCACTTGAAACGTATTGGTCACGAGCGCTGGGCCGTCGCACTGCGCGATCCGATCGAATACTATCCATAGCATTGGAATTATCGGGGGTATTGAGACGTTCATCGTTCGTTCTGAATCGCGCAAAGCTAAGCTAACGACCTACAAAACTTGAGCAATTGATTCTTATTAACGAAGCGAGCCACCGACGCGTAACCAAAACGTGACCAGCGACTGTTATAGTTATCACCATTTATCACCACAGTTTTATATAAGAGGCAATACGAATGTAGAACGTACAAGCAGACAATCGGGATTACAATAATACTGAGGTCTGCTGTCTGAAGGCTGTGGCCGCGAGCGTCCATCAAATTGTCTATTATTTCTCTTTTAAATAAACCTACCTTTATCTAAGGACGTGGCTAAAGCTGTATGAATGATTGTTTGCGTAAATAAACAATATAACAGAGAGGATTTGTTTTCTAAGAATTGAATATGGCGCTCACGGCCGTTTGCGTTTACCGGTAATGTTAATTAGTGTATAATATAAAATGGTCCAATAAGTTCCCCAAAAATCTTCAAAACTTTGCACTGTTTTTTACACTGAGGTATTAAGAATATGAATCTTACATCGCGAGGGTGATAAACGTATGATGATCAATTCGATACTAAATAAGAGATCGAGTCTTTTTCGTTATAACAAGATAATAACGATCGACGGACGCGATAACATTCGGAAGAACTAATGAATTTAAATTAAGATATTGAAAGCATTGGTATATACAAACGTGTGACCTCATGTCGAGTGACCAAATAAATTTGTATAACTGAAAAGTGCGAGTCACTAACCGTTATTTACAAGCCGCAAGCACCAGGGTCACCTCACACAAACTGGTCTTCGACACAGTCTTAATCTTATAAAAGGGACATTGAGTTTAACAAGGATATAATACTCCAGCATTATATGTGACACCCATTTGATGGACACAGGTACGAGGTCGGGAGGAAGGTAAGAGACGGGCACGCGACTTGTGGAATCATCTCTCGGCCGCAGTGGGATTGCTTCCAGGGCTACAGATGTCCACTTCGCTGGAAACCTTGGAATCGTCTATTTCACTCATCTCCGGGTTTTTAATCTCACTTGTTACTTCGGTTTCAGGTTTCCCGACATCATTTGACATTTTGATTTCATGATTTCCGACTTCATTTGGCATTGGAGGGTCAGATTTGCCGACTTCACTTGAATTGATGTTGGTGGATATCTCATCATTTACTAGATCAGACTTGGAATCGCTGTCGGGTTTTTCCAGCTCCTTTTGATTGGTAATCTGGGGAGTGGCATCTAGACTGTTAGCTGAGTTGGAATCGCCGCAGGTAGGTGGGTCCGTGAGCTGCGACGCGGTGTCCGCGAGCTGCGCCAGATGGTGAGGGGCGAGGCCGCTGAGGGCGGAGAGCAGGTTGTGAGTGAGCTCGGCGGCTCCGTCCAGCTGAAGCTGGTTAAAACCCGCCTGCAGCCCACACATGTTGTCGCTCTGCTCGCTGCTTTCTGCAACTAGAATGAACACCACACAATCATTAATAGTTTAGAGAATAGAGAACTTCATCTTTGAAATAAAGTACTCTTCGTGACCAACTCACCGTTTTGGCTCCATGGCGAGTGGGGGTCTTGGGGGGGCGAAGGGATCAACGGGGGGGCAGACTCGTCTCACTTCCGAACTGAGCCCAACCCTCGTCTTCGGGGAGCGACACCCCCCCCTCATCCTCATTCTTCTCTTCATCTCCCCATCCGGACCTTTGCTCCCATGCTGCAATAAACGCTTATTTTTGCTCATCTTTTTTTTTATTTTTTTTTTGTCAACAAATCAATCTGTTGAATACTTACGCGGAACAAAGGAATACTTCATGTTTTCAATAGCATTGATGGGGCCATCATCCCACATACTGTTGCGAACAAATAAATTGTTAATATTTCTGTATAAGTTAATTAAAGATTCATCAAGTATCATAAGCAATTAGTAGTTAAAGCGCTTTAGACATTCCAAGATTTCGTAATAGAAGACTAAACTGAAAAGGTAGCACGATACATCAAATAAATTTCTATAAAAATTGTATAAAACATAAAACTAGCAAAATCTGACAATGCAATAGTGGTGTAGACATATGTAGTGCTGACCTGAATTTTTGTTTGTAATCCCTAATCACAAGGTAAAAACACTATTACTGGACATGCAACACATTCAGAAGTGCCTATTGTGCTTTTATAACTGCTCTGCCTACACACAAGTAATGGGAGGTGTACTCACTCGTCACCATAATTGTCCGCGTCGATCTGCGACACGCCTTCCTTGCTTGCCTATTATTAATACACGATAATGAGATAAATTAAACAAATAATCTGCTCGCTTCGGGCATTTCAATGGGAGCTTAATAAATACAAAATCTATGAAGTTGGATTAATTGAAAATGTTTAATGATTGTGATATAAACCGATCTCTTTCAATCCGAAACAGTATTTTTTGTCAGGTCCAAGGTTAAGAGAAAGCGGATGAATAACAGTAGATAAATGTGAAGTTCAATATTAAATAAGTATCTTACCTCAAATGTATAGTCACAATCGCTCTCAGTGTTGCCAACCTGCAAAAACATCAGTTTTATTCTTACGATTTTTTTAATAAAAAGACGACGTTTGTGACGAAAAGTGAATTTATATGACGGTATCTTGTATTTTTTCACAAAGCTACTTTCGTAAGAGAATAGAGTAGATTTATTTTTTTATGTAACATTTTATTTTTAAACTGTAAATATATTTATGGATAAAATATTGTCTGAAGAGTTATGTATATTTAGGTCTAATAGAATTAAAAATGTATTTCTTCATTATTTGTCCATACCTGAGTGTGGAGTGTACGAGTTTTTTTGAAAACTATTTTAAATTTGTATACTCACTTTGTACGACGTCTCCGATGGGTACTCTCCGCCCTAAAATAGAGTAAATTATACTGTTAATACATGAAAAAATAGCTCTTTTTTTATGAATACACATTATCTAAAATTTGGATATGTGTAAATTATAATTTCTTTTAAAAAGTTAAAAAAATCTAAACCTGAAATAGATTTAGATTTATATAGATATGTAGATTAGATTTATATTTTAGTTGTATACGAAACGATGTGTGTTCTTACATTTTACACCGAGTTTTTTTCGGTGAAGTCAACTTACTGCCACGGATAACATTTTACAAAAGCTCATAAGAAGAATTTAAATTATTTTTTTTAATTTAATTTGACGTTCATAAGCGTACACATAAGTGTCACGTAGATATGCATTAAAAAAAAGTTTGAATACATACAAGTGGTGCGTCGAGGCGAGTCAGCAGCGGTTGCAAGCGGGTCTGCAGAAAGGCTTCCCATCGCTCGCGTACTTCGGGCGTGGCGAACGAGCCAACGCCCGCCGCTGCCAACGTACGGCACGCCAATGTCACGTGGCCCATCAAACTGGAGCGACGCGTCGTCCTGACAAACGCCGCAAAATAACGCACATCATGTCATGTGTTGTTATATAGTCAGATGTTTCATATATAGTATACAACTTTTCATATATTTCGTCTTTGTTTTATATTTGGCATAACTATAGTCTACTATACGATAATCAATAGATGTCAGAATAGGTAACTAACAAGCGTTGCATTTCAAAAACAAACTGCTATGTTATTTTCAATACTTGGACAATTAACTATGTCATTTATATATTAAATTAAAATAACTCACTTTTTATCCTCATTTTCCTCAAAAGTGTCCATTAGCCGAGTCAGCAAGTTGCCTTCTTCCGCTAGCTTCACATGGATAATAAAATATTGTTTATTAGATGATTTAACCTCTTTAATTTTATTTCCAGAGTTAAAGTCTGCATTTGTAATTTTATTACAGTAAAATGGAAAAGGCTCTATTTCTTAAAATAAAATTACTGTACAATTCTATTAGGAGGCCACATCCTCATGATGCTCCGATGTCGGGGCGAAACGTGCATCGAGTGTTTGAGGATATTTTCGCAAAATATTGGTAACGAATTGGTATACTACAACCAACATATGGAATTGCATGAAATAAGATAATAGGTAACAAAAGTGTTCTTTGCTCATGCATAGAGCTAAACGTCCATTACCTGCATCCAATAGTCCGGGGCCTGCGAGTTGTTCTGCGCGATATTGCGCAGCATCGTGCACACTTGGGCGTGGAGGAAGTTGTTGTCGGGGAAGGCGTAGAACATGTCGAGCAGCTCGCCGGCTAAGTTCAGCTTGCGCATGGCCGCGTGCACTGCGTCCCCGTGCGTGGCGACGAGGTCCGCCACGAGCGCCGCCACCTGAAGCCGCGCCGCCCCCACCCGCCGCCGCCCGCTCGGCTCGCGCAGCAGCGCCTGCTGCAGCAGACGCAGGTGCGGTGTGAGCGCGCGCAGCTCCACGCTCCCAAACTCTTTCGACGGCTTGATGAGCGCTCGCAGCAGGCGGCAGCCGTTGAGCATCGCGGTGTCTTGAAATTCGGCCGGACTGCAGAAGCAGCCGAGCAGAAGCCCGTTGACCGCGAGCGGCTTGGTGCGTAGACGGGCGCTCAGGTAACGCGTCGTCCAAGTATATTTCCGGTCTTCCCCAGGAAACTCGTCCGCTATGCCGCACGCCAGCGCACTTGCACTCGATGACGCCGCCACTTTAAGTCGCCGCGTGCGCTCCGACATCCCCTCGCCTGGTGGTTTTTTGGAAACGCCTGACAATTTACTTTTTATATTTCAACTATATCATCTATATATATAAAACAAAAAACAAAATTACTCACTATATTTGTCAGAGTCACCACTGCTGTTGGAATCCTTGTGACTGGTTTCTGCTTTTTCACTCTCCTCGTCCACACCTTTTTCCACATTATTTTCTGTCTTTTGTTCAATTGGCATGCATACAGGTGTTACTTGAATCTCCTCAGGCTCATATTCACAGCAAATTATTTGTATAAGATTTTCCAAAAACGCATGTTCATCAAGCCACTGTAATTATTTTAGTATATAAAATATTCCTGTCAATCAACATTATATCAATATACTTAAAATGAATACTTTAATGAGGAACCAAAACAAATTCAATAAAAATAATTTGTAACAAACCTCTTTTATTATTTCACTAAATGGCTCTTCAAGATAGAATATAAAATATTTTATAGTATCAGCTATAGCAGAGGTGGCAATGTGTCTTAATAGATTAGGTAAAAAATCCTTCCGAGCCTTGAAAAAGTCCAGTGCTCGTAAACATAAAATGTGATGCAAGTAGCAGTCCTACAAACAATCAAAAATAGTGAATTATTTTTACCAAAGAGTCTTTATATAACTATTTTAAAACTGGATAGGCATGTACCTGCATAGGACTTCTCTTCAGCAGTGTTTCAATAGTTCTACTAAAGTATGAAGCTAGCAATGGATTGAGAGGTGGATCCTGATTTAGAAAATCACAAAGCCGATTCATCTGCTCCACATCCATGCATAAACTGGACATTAGGCCAGACAATGGGCTGGTCAACACCTCACAGGCAATATTTGAGTGTCGATACTGTGTTGTCAATTCTACATCCTTAGATGGCTCCTCCGTTATTAAGGTAATGAGTTCTTTTAAGATCTCTGGTCTTGTTAGACTGAAATTTTGATACATGGTATGTAGTTATGAATATTTTCAAATATGGATTTAATTGATATGTATGTAGAAAACACGATATTTACAATCGTATTAGATCTTTATTGTCCGCTTTACACTCCTGAAGGATGTCGTCCGCCTCCAAAATTTGTGTCAAAGTTACATTCTGAAAGCAGATAATATGTCAATTTTACTATTAGTTCACACACTGGATAAATAACGATTCAATACAGAATAACTTAAAATTTTAAGATTGATCGTCAATGCATTTTACAGTTCATAAAAATAAGGACGTGACTTCACATAACCACCAAGACAAACAACAAAACACCGACCTCCTCCTTAAGAAAAAAGTTTAACTGCCTAGTACTCATATAATTCGCGCTCCAAAACATTCTTAATGATTATTATGTATAATTTAGGAAACTATATTAAATCCATAAATTTTATAGTATCTCTATTCTTTGCGAAATGTTACAAATCCGAAATGTATGTGGCTCTAAACAAATCCGTAATGTTGAATCCCAAATCCCAACTCCTGTTTTCAATGCCAGTTGATTTTCTGACTGTATTTGACATTGCCTACTGTCAGCTGCCATATTTCTAATATTACAAGTATTATGTAGAATGTAGATATAACGCAAAAAGAACCAGAGATTAAAAATAAAACTGATAAAAAAAATTTCATGTCGCATAAAGAATAATAATTAATGAAATAATTATTTGAGTTAGGGCTGATTTGTCAATCCTCGGATAAACAGTTAGATAGTACGACAGATGTAGTAGGATAGTACTTATTAGACAGATAACAAAATATTGCATTTTTTAATTGTCAGATAGACTCTATCTGGTCGTTAACGGGTTTAACCAAGCTTTAACTGAGAAATAAATAAAGGTATGAAAACTTTTTCCGAGTAGACCGTAGATTTAAGATTTATACCCCAAAATGCATTAAAATAAATAGGTCTCGGTTACACGGTTTTATCTCATCATCTTCGCAAATCCATTGATTCGTATTAAGCATTAAGTTAAATTCATAATTATAGAACCATACTATAACTAGGCTATGAAAAGAGTTACCCAATGGCAACTCCTTTAAATAAAATCAATATTTTAACATAAATGATTAAACCGTTACCGAATAGGTACATACACTTTTTTGTAATCGCAATCTCGTTCGATATTATCCATAATTCAATCCACGAATATCTTTTAACTCTTGTTTAAAATAAATATTTTTGTTATATATAAAGTATATTCTAGTCTTAGCTTTTCAATTCACCGGGCGTTGCACTTCTATACATACACTCACCGTAAATTCTGCAGGAGCTAAAAAAATTTTGTTGGAGCTTTTATCCCTCAACCGCTAACACCCAGTGACTTGGACACATTTTATTGTTATACAATAAACGCCTACACACTTGAATGTTAAGGTAAATAATTTAAGTAAAGTGTAAGAAGTATAAACGAAAAAATAAACATATATTAAGCAAGTTTTAAAGAAACCCTAATTCTCGCGAGGTTCGCACATAATTCTTGTCGCAGTCCTAAATACCGACATTGAACGGGGTATAAGTAATGAAAATGCTAAAAACATCATAGACACATAATATATAATTTATATTGAAGTTAAATAGTATATTTCAAAAAAATTATTTATTTTTTCCCCTAAGCAACTGCATAGCGAGTAATTCCGCTTCATTAACGGACAAAGATGCTGATATATCTTCTATTTTCTTTATTTTCCGAGGGGTTACACTTTCTTGAACTATGCCTTTGCTTTCCACGAGCTTACGCTTTGAGGGCCTGTGAAAAATAGTAACATAATATTTCATTAAAATAAAAGTTAAATAAATATCCATCCCATCAATAACATAGATATTCTCGAACCGCAATTCTTCCGCAAAAGTTATGAAATCAAATCGGTTAAGATATATGTCTTTGAAGTCAAACAGTTTGTGAGCCCCAAAGTAAGCTATTTATAGCTGATATTATGGCCGCTTATACTGGATAACATATAAATACATAGATTTTTTTAAATAATCAGCCAATGTTTATGCTCATCACACAAATGTTGACCGCATCGGGGATCGAACCCGGTACCCTCTGTTCAGCAGTCCGGCATTGTGGCCATTGCGCCAACTGCGTTGTCAAATAATATTGTTAGATGTATAACGTAAAATTCGCATTTAATAAATTGGTCTAATTGTAACAAAAGAATGAATTTGTATTTTAATATAACAGTCTAAACAATATGAAAGAAAGAGACAGTTTATATTGCTAAAGTAATTTAAAACATACCTGTGATATTTTTCATCTTCTGATGCACTAGACTGCGATTCTCCAGATTGCGAAGATAATTTCTTGTTATTACTGTCATGATTTGTTTCATAGACTTTGTCTGGATCAGGCAACCAAGATAGATCAGGTCCATCTGATTCTGTCTCAGTTCCAAAATCATCCATTTCTCCATCTTCTTTTTTCTTATTTTTTAATTTCCTTTTCTGTTCTTTATGCTTTGCTTTAACCTTTTCTCTAAATCTCATTTTGTCAAATTTATCTTCCTCTTGTAAAACTACTTTGGCTTTTTCTATATCAATTCCACCTACATCTTCATTTAGGAATTGCTTTGCTAATTCTGATTTAACATCTCTTTTCTCATCACATATAGCTTCACCATCATCAGTGAATTTTATTGTTGTGTTTACTTTTATTTTCTTTTTAAGAATTTTTTTAGCTACTGCTGCTTTAGTTACAGGTTTCTTTTTCTTAGATGATTTGGCATCCTCAAAACTAGCTGGTTCAATATCTACATCTTTCTTTCTTACCTGAAGGAAATCATCTTCATCACTCTCTACCTCATCATAGAAACCAAATGTAGGGATCTCTTTCTTATTACGTACAGCCTTAGTTATTCTTAGGTCAACCTTATCCTCTGAATCACTTGTATCATAAGTGTCATTTACTGGTGTTGTTGTTTTTAATTTTTCAACCACAGAAGCATTTTCTGCTTGATTTGTTTTACTATGAAATAATTTATTCTTCTGGGAATTTTGCAAAAATCTTATTCTTGGTGGAACAATCAGACCAAGGGACTTAGCATATGCATCAGTGTCTAATGAGTGAACATTAAATATCTCTTTGTTCTTCATGAGAAACACAGATTTTAAATAACTTACAAAAGCTCTCTGAGCTGTTTGCTTTAGGTCTGTATTATCTGAAAGTAGAGCTTCTATCTTTCGTTGAGGTGACATAAGTTTTGAGGGATCCACTGATATTTTGTTAATCGGAATTTTACTATTTCTGAGATCTTCAATAATTTTTTCCTCTGTTGGCAAAACCATTAATAAGCCTTCTCCTTTACCAAAGACACCTCTAGCTGTCCGGCCTGCTCTATGAATATATGTTTCCACATTTTCAGGGCAATCATATTGTATAACCCAATTAACTCTAGGAAAATCCAAACCCCTAGAAGCCAAATCCGTTGCAAATAATACAACATTTGATTTTCTACAGAATTCTTCATAGATTTTTTCTCTTCTTTCCTGGTGAAGTGTTCCATAAAGAGCTAACAAACTAACTCCAGGCCTCAATTTACAAAATAATTCATAAGTATACTTCACTTGTTTACATGTTGACATAAAAACAAGAATCTTTTGTTTTAAGTGATTCCTAATAAATGACCATAATATACCCAATTTCTCATCTATCTCACAGACAATAAAACTTTGCTGAAGAGATTCTGGTGTAACAGTGTCAGCCTGTTCATGTGGGGCCACATATGTAGGAAAAGACAGACTAAGCCTGGCTAAATCTTTAACTGATTTTGTTTGTGTAGCTGAGAACAATAGGGTCTGTCTCTTTGGAGGCAAATTTTCTATAATCGCATTCATAGTAGCCTGAAATCCCATATCTAAACATCTATCAGCCTCGTCCAAAACAAGAATTTGAAGACTACTACAATCAAAAAGAGGATTTTCATCCATATGCTGCAATAATCGTCCTGGAGTACAAATTAATATATTTATTTGGTCCATCCTCTTTTTTTCAAATTTTAAATTTTGACCCCCAATAATTAAACCTGCGGAAAAATCATGGAAATGTCCAACTTTTCTAAGTGTTTCATAAATTTGGTAAGCCAGTTCTCGTGTAGGTGATATTACAATAGCTCCCACACCATCTAGTCGTGTCCATTTTTTACAGAAAAGTAGTTCCAGGATAGGAACTAAAAATGCTAATGTCTTTCCAGAACCGGTCTTTGCAGCTCCTAAAATATCTTTACCTTGCAATGCATATCCAATAGCTTGTCTTTGAATATCTGTAGGTGCTGTGTAATTGTTGTCTTTTAATCCTTTTAATGTTTTTTGCGACAGTGGGAAATCTTTAAAAGATTTTATATCTTCAGGGATTATCTAGAATAAAGACGAGGCAATAAGTTTGTATGTTATACTGAATGACTAATTAATATCACATACTTACTTTATCATATTGGCTTTGTAAATATTGTATAGCAGAATCTTCTTCGACGCTTTTTTTCTTTCTAGGTTTAAAAAGTTTGTATTTTCCTTTCTTAACTTTTTGTTTCTCTGCATTATTTTCACTCGTCATATTGTAGAAATGTGCATGAATATTAATATTTTACTAACAGAATTTTTTTTACCTAGATTTCTTTTAAAAATTATATGGATATCTTATAAAAATTATAATACAAATAAGTCCTCGATTATTAAAATAATCAACCACATGAGCATTGAGCATACCACATGCTATTGACACATGAATAGTGAAATCAAACTTGACAAAGACATCATGCAGCAATAGCATATGACAACTTCAGTTGAATATGGTAACAGAATTATATATTTGTAGAGTGCTAAAAAAGGAAAGCAGGAAACAGAACAGATTAGGGGGATTATAAAAGATAGGCCCAGTAGAGTTCCTTTTTTGTCTATAAATAAAAATTATAAATAAAGTACATTTGTGTTTATTTAGTTAGTGACGTAGATAGCACATGTTTTCTAAAATAAGTATTTTTAAGTTATTATACCTAATCCATGCGGACGAAGTCGCTGGTACAGCTAGTTTTATATATTAGTGTAGATAAAAGAAAACTTAAAATTTCCTATTAAGTACGAGGCAGAATAGGCGCAAACTCTATGCACGGAAAATAAAAAAACTTATCCCTTTATTCTGTTGTCAATTGCAATGCGCGTGCAAAGGATAACTGATTAATTTGTCCCGCCATAGCGATACATTATGTCACAACTCACAACTCGTTTTCGCTGTTGAAATTAAAGTTGAAAAAAAAAATTGTTATTTTATTCACAACTGTGGTGAAAAAGGTCGCACGATGCACGTTTGTATGATGATGATAATGTTACAGACTAGTACCATAATGTACTATTATATTTTACAATCACAATCCAAAAAGTCATCTCACACTTTCTTGCCTAAATACTCTGTCGAGATAACTACTATAGTGTAGTGAAGTGTTGGACAGAACTTTATTAAAATATGACTTTTACCGTACGTACCCCAGATGTACTCCTTTTCTGGCGTAACACATAATAAATTTTAATTGTAATATATTATTCATATGTGTCACTAAGCAATATTATTTTAAATATTCAGAACTTAACAAAAGACATAGTTGGACGGCAACTTATTTTATTGTCCAAATATTTACAGAATTGTATGAATTGAATTAGGGTTCTGATCCATGTAACTGTCTGTCCGTCTTACTCGAATACTGGGTCTGATGCCTCGTTTTAGACTCCCAGTACCTTTGCCCAGTTTATTGAAGTACTGGCCATTGCCCATCTTCATATTATCTTATATTTATAATAGAAGAAATCTATGTCAACAATGCAGATACATAAAGCTAAGTTTGTGTTACTAATAAAGTATAGAATGCAAATTGCAAAGTAATGAGATTGTAAGTGATACAACCTCATACGTTTGAATACTTTTTAGTTACCATAAACAACAACGACATATAGATTATTATACGATGACTTTGTCAATCTTAATACATTTTCTAATCTCTGAAGATGTGTTTTACTGTAATTAAATTGGCGACGAGGAAAAGAAGTTAATGAAAATGAACGAACAGTTTGTTCAATTTATGGCTGTCCAACAAGCCCAACAAGAACAAATAAAAGAAATTTTAGAACTACTATCACGCTCACTTACACAACGTCCAATAACACAGGAATGTGTAACGTCACATACACCGGAACAATTTTTTTTTAAAACTTTTTCATGTGAAAAATTCAATCCGGAAACCTGCAGAGTTGAAGAATTTATAGAATACTTTGAAGAAAAATGTAGAATACACAATATTATAGAGGACAACACAAAAAGAAGTTTACTTTTTTCCAATGTTTTACCGGAGACATATAATGAACTTAAGGTAGCACTCATACCAAAATTTGACACATCAACTTATACAGATGTACGCAATAAGTTGTTAGACCTTTACAGGATTAAAAAAACTAGATACAGAGCTCTTACTGAATTTTGGACATGTATTAGAAACAACAATGAAACTATGGAACACTATGCAAATAGATTAAAGAAAATTATCAAATAAATAAATAAATAAATAAAGACTTTATTTCCTCTTCACAAATAAATCGTAAGTACATAAGCTCTTAGTTACTAGGAGTCTTTATATATGGCTGACCTGTGACATTAACTTGTAATTACTTGTGAAGAAGTTCCTGAACTAGGTCTCCTAAGAGACCTGTACTACAGGTGACTAGGCCCCTCCCTTGGAATACCAGTTGTAGTCGTTAGTAGCTATATTACAAAGAAAAAAAAAATGGAAACAATATGAATCTATGTGTGATCTACATATATACTAACCTAATTACGTGCAAGTATATTCAATTATAATTTATTAATTATTGCACATTGCTTGTATTTATCATATATGGCATAACTTACGAATAACTAACGTATATTTTTATTTTGGCTGTCCGGGAGTATAGTGTGCGTGTTTGTGGGATGTATTTGTGTGCGAGATGTGTGTGTGTGGGTTGTGAGAAAATGAGGCTTGTTTGGAGGAGCGGAGGGAGCGTGTGTGAATGTGTATGGGATATCAATCAGTATGGTGTGATGAGATAGAAAGATTGCAGAGTGTGGTAGAGGTTAAGTTATACATTCTAGTAGACTTTCAGTGGCGCAGTAATTTAATGTTTTTAAGAAGTTAGTGTTTATTTTTTTGCAACTGTATTTGGCGAGGGGATATATATTCAGGTGAATGTTGAGTTTGTTGTATAGATAAGGTCCAAGGTAAAAGAAGAAGGATGTAGCAGTCGTTGTTTTGTGCCGGGGGATTACGCAAACTGTTCTTTTCCGCCGCCTGTCTTTAAACTTGTTTGGATCAAACGGCATTAGGGAATGTTGTAAGAGTGTAGTTTGTAGAATAAAAGATTGCCTGACGGTAAGTATTCCCCAATGTTGGTACAGCTCATCAGTAGGGTGGCGAAAGGGGAGACCAGCTGCTACCTTTAGAACTGCTCTTTGGGCTCTTTCAACTTCTAGGAGTCTTGTTTTGGCTACTCCACCCCACGTCGTGATACAATAATTAATGAGTGACTGACATAGGGCGTTATATACCATGAGTAATACTTTGCGATCACATATATGTCTAATAGTTTTAAAGATATAAATCAGTTTTCGTAGTCTGGTTGTCAAGGATTCAATGTGATGTTTAAAAGAGAGGGTTTGGTCTATAATTACTCCCAAGTATTTAGTGCACTCCACTCTGTCGAGCTGGGGGCAAGCACAATTTTGAAACATGTCATTACAGACGTGAGCAGTTATAGTGAAGGAGGGCGGCGGTTGAAGATTAGATTTGAGACAGAATGGAATATAATTGGTTTTACGTGTGTTCAGGGTCAACCGATTTTTTGTGAGCCAGTCATGTGCTAAGCGTAGGCCTTTTTGGGCCCTGAAGTAAGTTTCCTCCCAGCTATCTCCTTTGAAAAAGAGTGCGGTGTCACAGAAAGGTAAAAATATTGCCTCCTTCTGGCTGGATTCGGCACAAACTATCAATATAAACCAAAAAGAGCGTGGGAGAGATACAGCTACCCTGGGGTAGTCCACATGTGATATTTAATTCCTCGCTGATCGTGTTTCCTACTATCGTACGTTGTCTTCTGTCACTTAAAAAGTCTAGGAAAAGAGAGTAGGGTACTCCCCGGACTCCTATACTCTCCAGTTTTGCCAGTAGGCGAGGGATAGAGACAGTGTCGAATGCTTTTTTTATGTCAAGGAATATAGTTAGACATTTTTCTTTTTTGTCTAAGGAGGAAATAATGGTGTTGGTTAATTCCTGGACTGAATCTCTGGTTGATCTACTAGCACGGAACCCATACTGATTTGAGGATAGTAGATTGTTCGATTCTAAGAATTGTGTCAATCGGTTATTTAATAGTTTTTCTAAGATCTTTGATAATACTGGTAGGATGGATATGGGTCTATAATTGTCAACTTTATTCTTTTCACCGCTTTTTTAGATGGGTTTGATGAGAGCCGTTTTAAAGGCTGAGGGGAAAATACCGTGGCTGATTGATAAGTTGCATATGTATGTGATTGGTTCGACTAGTAGCACGGAGTATCTTTTGATTATCCAGCTTGGAATTTGGTCTAAACCCACTGCACTTTTATCTTTCAGCCCTCTGATGATCTGGAGGACTTCTTCCTCAAATACGGGAGTAATCATAAAACTGTGGGGAGGGGACGGTGTGGGATGACTATTTTTGCGAATATCGTCTTGTTCTGGGTTCCATGAGGGGATCTTATCTGACAGTTGTTTCCCAATAGTTGCAAAAAATGTGTTTATTGTGTTTACACTATTTATGTGGTTGTTTTCTTCAAAGATTGTGGGTACAGTAACGAACTTTTGGAACGGCAGCTGCGTGACCGGTTTGCTACGGGATTAAACCACCAACATTTAGAAACATACTTAAAACAAAAGTGGCCTGAATTACAAGAAAATATCGACGGAAGTATGAGAGAAGTCACATTTTCCGAAATTTTTGCAGTCGCACAGTCGCGCGAACAAGCTGAAAAAGATACTACCGGTAACACGCCAACAACATCGTCTTACATTAACAAGGTTAAAAGAGCCAAACATAACCTTATTCAGAACTCACATAGACCCAGGAAGCTATATGTACATCAATGTTTTCACTGCGGAAATAACACCAAACACGATAATTCCATTTGTCCAGGAATAGAACATATGTGTGGTGCTTGCAACGTTAAAGGTCATTTCGACGCATGTTGCATTAAATCAGGAAATGCCGTTATCAATTTTAGGAAACCAAACAGAGCTATTAAAAAACTTACAAAACGTCAGGCAGCCTCTTATCATACCAATGAATCGAATTACGATACTTCAGATGAAGACGAATACAATGTACAAAAAATCTCAGGAACTAAAGATTGCAAACGCATTAACTGTAAGATTAATAACATTAACATCACTATGGACTGGGATCCAGGTTCACTTTATTCTATCATAAACACAACATTTTGGAGACAAATAGGGTCACCATCACTACAGAAAGCTCCAAAATTAAAAGCATATGGCGATACTAAGCTGAAAACCAAGGGCATAACCGATGTTACCGTTGAAGTGGAAGGACAGACTAAAATACTACCCGTTGTTGTTATAAAAAATGCAAACCCTATGCTTTTTGGTTTACAGTGGAGTGAGATGTTTGATATGCAATTTCCTAAGCCTGTTTACTTGATTAAGAATGAGAATACAAATTCTCTTGAAGAAATATTGATGAAGTACTCTGACCTTTTCGATGGGAACTTAGGTAAGGTTAGAGATTATGAAGTCAATATACACGTCAAGGCTAATGCCGTACCAGTTCATGTTCCAGCACGCCCCATTAAATTCAGCTTAAAAAAGAATATAGAAGTTGAACTTGAACGTCTAATCGCAGATGGTATAATACAGGAAATCGATCCGAATACAACTGCAGTAGAATGGTCCACGCCGACTGTGAATGTTGTTAAACCGACGGGTCAAGTTAGGATTTGCGGAGATTTCAGCTGTACACTGAATCCAGTTTTGATAAAACATCTCCACCCGGTTCCTATCTTTGACCAACTGCGTCAAACGCTTTCAAACGGAGTTATATTCTCTAAAATTGATCTCAAAGATGCATACCTACAATTTACAATAGCACCAGAGTCACGAAAATATCTTACAATATCAACACATAAAGGGTATTATCAATATAACAGAATGCCATTCGGCATATCTACTGCCCCATCAATTTTCCAACATTACCTTGATAAAATTTTGGGAGATATTCCCGGAGTAGCCATATATTTCGACGATATCGCAGTTACTGGAAAAAACATAAAAGATCACTTACATACTTTGTCAATTGTTTTCCAACGTTTAAAGGACGCGGGCCTAAAGGTTAATCTAAAAAAATGTACCTTTTTACAAAAGGAAGTTGAATACTTGGGCCATATAATTAGTGAAAAGGGTATATCACCTTCGCCATCCAAAATAGAGGCAATTACCAAGGTTCCCGAGCCAACAAGCATTACGGAATTGAGGTCGTTCCTTGGCCTAATTAATTACTACGAACGTTTTATTCCGCATCTGCATAGTATTTGCGCAGATTTACACAAATTAACAAGCAAAAACCATCGGTGGCAATGGTCAAAACACGAAAGCAGAATTTTCAAAAAAACAAAAGCATGTATTTTAAAGTCACAACCATTGATTGCATTTGATCAAGAAAGACACCTATTCCTTGCTTGTGACGCTTCAGAAAAGGGTTAGGAGCTGTAATATATCATAAGAAAGGACTCTTAGAAGAGCCAATTGCTTTTGCTTCTCGCAAATTAAGACCAGCGGAATCTAACTATTCTGTTATAGATCGTGAAGCTCTAGCCATTTTGTTCGGGGTAACTAAATTTGACCAATACCTTAGAGGAACATCTTTTACATTAGTTACCGATCACAAACCATTAATCCATATCCTGGGACCCCGAAGAAATTTACCAAAAATTGTTAACAATCGCCTTGTTCGATGGGCTTTACTGATTGGAAGTTACAACTACGACATAGTATACCAGAAAGGAAAGCATAATCTGTTAGCTGATTGCCTTTCCAGACTTCCGAATCATGATATACATCCATCCACTATTGAACGTCAGTACAGAGTTGTCACGAAACTTATAACTGCTCACATTGAAGATTTAAACCTTACGGAAGAATTAATTAAACGACATACATCTAAGGATCTAACACTGCGTAAAATCATACAGTGCATTCGATTTGGTTGGAGGGATGTACACTTCGAAGATACATTACAACATTTTTATAGAAAGAGAGATGAACTGTCTATAGAGAATGGCATTATTATGTGGCAAGGTAGGATGGTCATTCCTCAGACTTTACAACAGTCAGTTTTAGCTTACCTGCATCGTGGGCATCCAGGTATATCCGCTATGCGAGCTCTTAGCCGTTTCTACGTATGGTGGCCATTGTTGGACGAACACATTGACATGTATGTCAAAACCTGTATAAGATGTCAACAAAATAGACCGGGAATTCCAGAACTTCCTGTTTTTAATTGGTCGATACCTGAAAGTGTTTGGGAAAGAGTACACATCGATTTTGCTGGACCTTTTCATGGTAGCTACTGGTTGGTTCTCTGTGACGCATTGTCTAAGTGGATTGAGATTAAACCTATGAGAAACATTACAACTAGACATACTTGTAAGTTCCTTGACGACATATTCTGCACTTTCGGAATTCCTAAAATGATTGTGTCCGATAATGGACCCCAATTCACCTCCAGTGTATTTAAAGACTATTGTGAAACGCATGGCATTCTACACATACGATCTTCACCATATCATCCACGTACGAATGGTCTAGCAGAACGGCTCGTTCGAACGTTTAAGAACAGAATGGCATCAGAAAATAGCGAAGAATTGTTATGTAGACTTAACGAATTTCTATTTAACTATCGTAACACTCCACACTCCATTACTGGAAAAGCCCCGTCAGAAATTATGTTCGGTCGGCGCTTGAACTGTCTTCTTTCTAACATCAGACCAAACCCAAGACAAGTTTTAAATTATCAACGAATTAAAGAAACAATAGAAGGTCATAGAGAGGAACCAAATTTTCTTCCTCAAGACAAAGTCTATATAAAAACAAGAGAAGAGAAGTTGTGGCAACCGGCTGTCGTTAAAGAAAGAAAACATAAATACTCCTATGTAGTATCCACGTCGAAGGGGGACAAATTGAGACACGCCGATTATATGCGACCTCGTTTGGCATCATGTAACCTTACACTAGCAAACCCAAGCACCCCAACACTTAATCAGAAAGCATTGTCCCACTTACGAGTCACTCCGTCCAACACTGTAACATTTTCACTCACACAAAGTCCTGGTGACATTTCAACTGTTCCTGTGACACGAAATTCTAGCGATACCCCAGCTACAGCTACGGTAAACACACCAGTATCACTCACACCGACTTATCACTCAACAAATTCGACACTACCTCAGTTAATCACCACTACACCTACCACGTCGATTTCTACACCAGCATCACATACCTCGCACTCAACGGAAACTCAGCCTCGGCGTAGCATTCGAATAAGAAAAGCGCCTAGGAGACTCATTGAAGAAATATAGGTGGGGAGGAATGATACAACCTCATACGTTTGAATACTTTTTAGTTACCATAAACAACAACGACATATAGATTATTATACGATGACTTTGTCAATATTAATACATTTTCTAATCTCTAAAGATGTGTTTTACTGTTATTAAAGTAAGTATGTTATGTATGATAGTATATACTCAGCGGAGTATTTTATAATACTCAATACTCATTATACTACTGAAGTTAGTAATCTGTGGAGTAATCCCATATTACATTATTTAAAAGAGGTACACTAGTAAAAAATAAACAATTGAAGCTATAAAATCGAGTTTGAAAGACGTTTTCTCTTAATTATTATTGCCTATTCATTCTGTAATAGCAGAACTTGGGAAGAAAAGAAAGGAGATTAATCTATAAACAAAATTCTGCCGTGCTGCTTCTTTGTTGTAGTGTACGTATTTTTTGCGTTTTATTAACTTTGTACCCGCCATGGTGGGTATTATTTAATTGGTAATCCTCATCGGAAATACGTTAAAATTAAGGTGTAATTTCTCAAATTTGAAATAATTACTTTCTCTTTAGATGACTTTACCCATGACATTCTTTAATTTAATCTAAAAATTAACTGTTTATACAATTTTAAATTAATATGCACTACAAAGGAAAAATTATTACAAATACGTAATGTATTCGGCTGTAATTATATTTTTCTTTATTAGTAATACTTACACCTTTGCTGACATACAGGTTGTTAGGCTTGTAGAATTAGGTCAGGATTTACAGAATAAAAAATATACTTAATAAGTTGTTCATTTATTATTTTCAACAGGTACTTGAAAAGTATTCAAACATGAAAGGCATAGTCTGCATTCTGCTGACTGTAGTAGTAGTAGTGAGCTCTGTCAGCTTCTTTGACCTTGTGCGTGAGGAGTGGAATGCCTTCAAGGTATGTGATTCTATATCATTTTCTTTAAAATATACAAAATGTAAATATAAATATTTATATCTTCATGAACTTTGAACAGCTGGAACATAAGAAAAAATATGATAGTGAAATTGAAGACAAGTTCAGGATGAAGATCTTTGCAGAGAACAAACACAAAATAGCCAAACACAATGCACGATTTGAACGTGGTCAAGTGACTTTCCGCCTCAAACCTAATAAGTACTCTGATATGCTGCACCATGAGTTTGTCCATACCATGAATGGCTACAACAGAACACTCAAGTAAGTCTTTTAATTGATTTATTGTGTCCTTCAAGACTATAGGATGTCATGTCATTGATATCAAGAACACTTAATCTTAACTTATCAGTAATATTAAAACTTGTAATAAAGATTCTGTAAAAGGGCAAAACATCATGTTTAGGCTTCAATAAATTATTATAATTATATATGAACATATAATTCCTAATATCAACAAGATTAAACTATCTGAGCTGAGAATTATTATACTAAATTATTATTATTTTTTTATTTATACATTTAGTAAGTAAAATTAAAAATCATGTGACTAACATTTTTCCTCCTATAAAAATGAGAATAACAAATGTTTGTTTACTAATATTCATGGATGTATTTCTTGGTTCTAAAAATAAAGGTCAGCCTTTGTTGCAAAACAAAATACAATTGTTTAGCCAAAATATGTTTTGAACATAATTTATTTTCTGATAGTGTTATTATTACAATTGTGGGAAGATTTCTTGGTATGATACTGATTATGGACATGAAAAAGTAAGATAAAACACTGATAAGTAATATGATGTGCACACAGACACAACAAGGGTCTTTATGGAAAGGGGCGGGACATTCGCGGTGCGCGCTTTGTTCCACCGGCGAACGTTCAACTGCCTGATCAGGTAGATTGGCGTCACAAGGGAGCTGTAACCGATGTAAAGGACCAAGGCAAATGCGGCTCTTGCTGGTCTTTCAGTACCGTAAGTCGAATCCAAATATGTTACGTTTTAATACACGGATTTTAATTACGTGAGCACTGAGTATTTTAATGATATTATTTATTCAAGTGGTCAAAGTATAGGAAGTACCCGAAATTACAGTTCTATACCTACAATTTTAAAAGATAATCACAGCTTGGTGATTGTCAAAACTAGGTTGAGGTCAATACATAAGTTAAAGTCGGTAATCCTGATTTAGTCACGTGCCATCGTCTTGCTGTACATAACCAACGAGCCTGACTTGGTTGCTTTAATAATAATTTAATATTCTTAGTCGGGCGTTGCGTGTTCGCAAAACAACAATTAAATGATTATTGCATCAGCAGACGAAGCCATATCGCAGCAAACTCGACGCAAAATCGTTGACATAACAAACAATATCTTTATCGTATTTATTTTATAATATTTAATTTATATCAGAGTCTATAACATGACTCATGGACCGATAAAAGTTTAATTCCGGTCAGTCCAGATACCTAACTAAATAATGACCTGATCGAATGTATGTATATAACATAATTTACAATGGAGTGAAATAACCGGTTAGTCATGCATGCGTACCTCGAAGCAACTCCTCATACCTACATCAAAGCAATGATTATAATATTATTTAGTTTTATATAGGTACACATTTGTAAACATGGTCTTATACTAATTTATCTATATTATTGAAATTATGACAATAGATTAGTGGAATTTGTGATTCGATATCGCGAAAGGCTAGAAATAAAAAGTATTAGCTTTTGTGCTAGAAATTACTCATTAAGCGTCATACGAAGCCCCACAACTTTCTAGTTTCTTTTAGGTATATCGTGTATAGTTCTAGTAGGTATACGGTGATAGGCATAGAGGTAACAGAAATTGCGCAGTTAGCTGCTATTTATGTTTGTCTAATGGTGTCAATCGCACGAGTGTTCTCTATCAAGTAGGTCAGCATAAGAACTCGATTCAACACAAAGAATCATTATTATTGAAACAGTTGAACTCTTATAAGGAAATTCGTTCTCAAATATCGGTTTCCGGTTTGTACAATAACAACCCATTTAGTTAAATTTTAAACACATAACATACAACAGATGATGTAACTTTATTTTCTTGATACTAAACTTAAAACTCTTTTGTATTTCATTCTATAAGATAATTTATTAGCATGTTCCGCGAAAAAATCCTTAAACACTCGATGCACGTTTCGCACTGGCTGAGTAATTGCTACCAGTTGTTACCTTAGTTGTTTTAGTTCAAAAAAGTAAATTAGAGTTCACCGTAAAAAAAATTTTTCGATAAATTTCCGGCTACTGGGATAAATGTTCTGATCTCCTTTTGCTATTTGACCTTTATCATAAGTATATGTATAGGTTTATCTTTTATATTTGTATGTAAAATGTCGGGCCAATTATTCTTCAACACACCTAACGTCCACAGACTGGCGCACTAGAGGGGCAGCACTTCCGGCAGACCGGGTATCTAGTATCTTTATCCGAGCAGAACCTGATCGACTGCTCGGCTTCATACGGCAACAATGGTTGTAACGGAGGGCTCATGGACAACGCGTTTAAGTATATCAAGGACAACGGTGGCATCGACACTGAGCGTTCCTACCCCTACGAGGGCGTGGACGACAAGTGCCGCTACAACCCCAAGAACAATGGAGCCGATGACGTGGGCTTTGTTGACGTGCCGGCCGGAGACGAAGAGAAGCTGAAGGCGGCTGTGGCCACCATTGGACCCGTGTCTGTGGCCATCGACGCCTCACAGGAGTCCTTCCAGATGTACGCCGACGGAGTCTACTACGAGGAGAACTGCTCACCGGAAAACCTAGACCATGGGGTAACAATATATTGATTGCATATTATTACACTAATTAAAAGATAACTTGGAAGTAGGTTTATAGTATTATTCAACTAGTCAGTTTCAATAGTTTTCTGATGATATAGTATGAAAGGAATTGATTGATTTTCTAGTAAAGTTCGCCGTGCTGGAAGAATATTAATGCTGTAATTGCAATAATATATTCTTCCGCGTTACGCGATATTGAAATATTAACGAATGTAAACAAGTTAATTATTATATATCAATTTATTGCCTATAATATTTAATTAACTGTAAACGATGATAAACAATTATTGAACTTATAAAGAAAAATCATAGTTAGAAAAGAATGAGTTTTTACGAGGGTTTCGTGAATAGGTGCTCGTGGTGGGGTACGGCACGGACGAGCAAGGCGGCGACTATTGGCTCGTGAAGAACTCGTGGGGCCGCACCTGGGGCGACCTCGGCTACATCAAGATGGCGCGCAACCGCGACAACAACTGCGGCATCGCTTCGGCTGCCTCATACCCGCTCGTTTAAACACACCCCGGGAGTGCTTCTAGCTTTAGTGAATTTGCATTAAAAATAATAACTAGGCATAAATGTGAAAATTTCATCGAAGGCTTAGCGCAATTATTACAATCTCCCGGAAGCACTGTGTTTTTCAAGTGTGATAATTACACTGTATTAGGTTTTAAGATTGTAAATTTTTAAGTTAAAGCATAAGTTGCTCTCTCATAAGTTACTAGTATAAGTACGTAAGAACATAACTGCGTGTATCTCTCAACACTTGTGATAGTTTAAGTTTTAATTAAACAATATTTTGATACCTCTTTTTTCATTTATAACTCCAATATATATTCATTGAACCCAGAATATAACAAAGAACTATTGAAGTTCAGAAAATACAGAATGACTAAAATAAATTATTTTTACTGAATTATTTAATAAGTAATTTTAATTCACGTCTCTATAACATACATTCTTTTTACCTAAATAATATGTAATCGTGATAATTGATAATTTATTCACCCTATCACTTCTTAATTTGTCCAATTCAAGTTTACTTACTCCGACCCAAGTGGGACTTGGCCTCCTAGACTAGAAAACGCCATTTCCGCTCATTCCAGATCAGCCAGTCGACAACGTTCAAGTAGAAGTCGAAGTAATTAGCTATTGTAATTTTCATTTTCCAAAATGATTATCGAGTTTTACATCTATGCCTTGTCTTTTGCTGATCTTGACCAATGTTTGTAGCAGGCCGGCTATCATATTATTTTAATATCCAGTTTTAAGCAGAGTTGCCTAGGCATTTTTCATGTTTTCATGCGGTTTCGCATTCGTACTTTATAGATTTATATTGATATCTGTCATGAGGTCTAGCAAAACCCATATTTCTCTTTTGTAAAATGCTCGCTTTTAAAATTAAAAAAGAATATATATAAATTCCAGTAAAACCGCGTCAGTTTAATAACAAATATGCACAAACGGTTTCCTGATTTATTATTTAATTTTTTTAATAATCCGTCAAAATGGAAACACAAATAATCAACGGTATGTATGCACTTTCCATTTTGCTCAATTAGGTATTTTAATATTGAAACTGATACAATATTATTATTAAAGTAATCTTTACGCTGATGAAAATGTAAAATGCTTATTACAATATAGATTGTTATTACGTTATTTAACATGATTTTGTACTATTTTTACTCGATTGTATTTATAAAACATTGATTTAAAACATATTTAATAATCCATTGAACTAGGAACGGAACAATACAAGAGGGCAATGACGTAGTTAAGCTTTAATTGAGCTACACTTACATTTATGTCAAGCTTATTAATAATACTAAAATTTATTGAAAGTTTATTCTATAAATAATGCATGTAAATGAATTTCAGTAACAATATACACATAGCCTTTGTTATTATATGAGAAAAACAGTAAATGCGCAATTCGTATTTGTACGTCTGGCCGTTATCATGACCCGACAGTGTGTTATAACTCACGTGATTTACGCTGCTGTTGAAAAGAGCAAACTTCGATATTAATAGGGCATAGTATCAAAGTATTAAAAGAATTGTATACACATCATGTATACCGAGATATATTTATTATAAATTATTCACAATAAGGGTAGGTATTTATGTCCATGACCCTACGACATTTGGGCGTTCCACTTTCTCCTTATCATTAACATACAAAACTTGGACTAGAATTTAATGACACTTTACATATAAATTAAAAATCCTTATGTTAATAAGTATTACAGCTAGTGTATCGTTCATAGAAGATAAAATTGTCCTACTCCAAATTATATTTTTTAAATTTAATGATTTCTCTTTGTACACAACAAAAAGCAAAATTAATTCACAGAAATGTATGTATTAAAATTTTATCTACTTAAAAAAACTGTTTAATTTATGTAGATAAAGGTAATCAAGTAGGTCATTTTCAGATAGGCTTATTTACTAACAAATTTTATTATAACCACTTAAATATTGACAATTTCTACAAAAAAATATTTATTATAATATACACAAACACATTTATTATCTACAAATGCAATCTTAATCAAGTAATCATATAAAAAAACAATTCTTTGTGCATTTAAATATCTGACTGAATTATCTACAACAGATTAGTAAAGATAGGGAAACCGTTTGACTTTTATTTACATTGCTTTTAGTAGGTATTTCCATTGGTGAGTAACAAAAAATACAGTCATGGTGAATATAGTCGATAAAAATTTAGCAGAGGACTGACTTAATAAGACTATTTCTTCTTGGGTTTTTTGGGATTGCGTGAGCGACTTTTGGCTTTGCAGAGTGGACATATAGGAGCATTGCGGTGAATTTGCTGATGACATGATAGACATGACTTCATTGGAGGCGGCTGCTGCCTGCAGACATATACATATGACAATATAATTATAAGCTACATTCATATACTATATCTAAATTTTTAAATAGTTTATTAATAATTCTTAAGTACTATATTGGCATTGGTTGGTAAACAAAAGTGAAACAAATAAAGTTGTTACTAACAACAAATATAAAATGTTTTTTTCTTAATTAAAAATATAACAAGCGTGAATTAGAATTGGGCAGTGGACTATGTGGATGGACTGGAAGGAGTTGCAACAAAAGAGATAAATCAAACCTGAGAGAGACTGTAAGGAAATCTTGTTGGAGAGCAGACCTAAAGGCAGGCGGCGGAGGCGGCGGCTTGCGTGGGGCTGGCGCCACAAACGGCGGCGCACGCACAGGACCCGCAGGGAACCGGCTGCAACATTATTGGAATTTGCAAATACAATAGTGGATAGTAAACTTATGGTGTTTAGTATGTTAAATAAGAAAGTAGGTACTTACTCTGGAGTTATGGGACTGCCTTCCTCTTCATGCAAATCAGGGAGACGGTCAAGACCCAAGCACTGGCGTCGCAGCAAGTCAACTTCAGCCTTTAATGGACGGTAATCTTCGTGAAGTCGCGACGCCGTACTTATCTTACGAGACATGCTCTCTTCTGTCTGCTTTATCACTGTCTCCATCTGCGTTCAGATCATATATTTATAATAGCAAAAGAAAAATATAATTCACACAAGTCAACATAAATACATAAAACCACTAATCTGACAGGAAATACAAACAAGTGGAATGTTAGCAGCTGTTACTATAATAGACAATCACTTACTATACAGGCCAATGCAATAACAAACACTAGATGAGATTGCCACCTGGTTCTTAAAATAACTCATGACAAAGATTAACAATACTACTTCCAAACTATGCATGAAAAGCAAAAAAAAGCTTGTACAGATTGTATTAAATTTTCCTTTCAGCGATAATATTCAAGTATGTTCTTAAAATACTAATACTAATAAATTATTACTCATTTTAGCTATTTTTTTCAATTCAATATCCTTATGTTTTATATGATTTGGTTTGTCTTATTATTATGATTACAATAATAAAATCTTAATGTAATTTAAGTGTTTTTGAATCCTTAATATATAAAATCATAACGAACAGCGTTAATATCTGCGTGTATCTGACGTAGCTCTTCGACGTGACTCATCTTCTCCTGTTGCAGCAGCTCCATTTCACGCTTGTACTGCGCCAGACATCTTCCTTCTTGATCTCCACTACGTACTTCATTTAAAATGCTTCGCTTTAGGCGTTCCAGCGTGATAGTCTTGTTTCTATAAAACATAACTTAATAATGTATTTATTTAACAAACTAGGGCCTACGACACTATAAAAAACCCAGTATGAGCAATGCTAGTGAGTTTAAAATATTAACATATTCTTAATAGGATGAAATTTAAAGGTTTGATGAGTGTTAAGGTATTGATTTAGTACACAGGTGTGAAAGATGTAAGATATTGTTTGAACGTCTATTTTATTACCTGATTTCTTTCATTGCCTCTAATTTTTGATAGATATCTCTTTCGTTTTCAGCGGTCATTCTCCGAGGACTCTCAAATATAATTTTATTTGCCTCTTTAGTTGTTTTATTAGTTCGAAATTCGAATACAAAATTACAAACAGCACAGACAAATCATAAAAGACCATAGCAAAGGACATTCCGCTATCGCTTCCAGTATAAACGGATACTGCTGGTAGAGTCTGTACTTTGCATAGCGTAATTTAGTAAACCACAGACAACGTTGCAATAAAATAATTATAAATTTAAATATTTATTAATTCTAAAAGACTTATAAATAAGTAATAAACAATATAATTGTTGATTACTTATTTCTTGCGTCAGGTTGAACCTATAATGATGACATTAGCTGACGCTTGGTTACATGATGAATTCTTTATAAAACTATTTATTGGTTGTGAGTATCGCCTGTTTAGCGTGGTTTTGTCTCAAGCCTATGAATGAAAAACATAAGAATAATTATTATCTTGGTGACACCATCTTTTAATGAATTTAATTTTAAATCCTGTAAAACGTAACTTATCTTGAAGCGGTACTATCGATTTACGAATAAAGACGATCGTCATATTTGAAAGATTATTTTTTTACCCCTTAAACGAAGGGAAAAAGACAAAATCTCGCATAGCTAATTTTTTTAAAGATTTATCTGGTAAAGTCAGCAGCTTTATAAATTCACTCATACTTTCTTCAACTTCCCTCGTGTTGATGCTACCCCTTGTCCCCCCTTATTATAATCGTACAAAAATGTCAACAATTGACAAGTTAAGACCAAGAAATCTGTGCATTAAGATTACCTAAACTATGCATTATTATATACATTATCTATAATCTATATCCTATTTGGCTATCGAAAATGGCCGATTGATCGTAAAAGCGGCTTGCTGTCAAAATATTACAACTGAGGATAGTTTTTATATCGTATATATTTTATTTAAAAGTATTGTAGATATATTTCAGTTCATATTAAAATAGCTGAATGAATTTACTTAATGGTATATCATATATTCACAGCTAAAATTAAAGGACGTATACACCTTTGCAATTTGATTCGTGTCGTGCTTATTAATCTGATCTTGTTTACCGTTCAGAAATGAACGAAGACGGCGGTGATGAGTCGCCACCTCGATCCAAGAGAAAAATAAAAAGAGTTATGATAGTGTCTTCTAGTTCTGGGTCTGACAGTGATGATAGCCTCGCTTTGATCAAAACTCGTAAAAAGAAGCTCAGGGTAACTATTATTCTCAACCATAGCTAAATATTTTGAAAACAATTGTAACTATATATGATCCTTTTCAGATTCTAAGTGATGACGAGGCAAGTGACAGTAGTGGCAGTTCTGTAGTGTGTGCTGTGAGAAGAAAGCGCGGCATACCAAAGTTGAGAGACTCTGAGCTTGATAGCGACTCATCGGAAGGCGCTGATAAAGTTGCAATGGCATCTACTTCTAAACAAACATCTGGATTTGCATCTGACAGCTCAGAGGGAAATTCTGACAAATGTTCAATCTGTTTGCTACGCTTTACTACTCAAGAAATTGGTATACCAATAAACTGTGAACATATATTTTGTTTAGATTGTATTACTGAGTGGTCTAAGAATGTGAACACATGTCCAGTGGATAGAATAACATTTGAATCAATAGTTGTTAGAGCCTGTATTGGCGGACGTGTGCTTAGGACTGACCCAGTCAAAGTGATAGAGCGTCGTCCATCTTTTGACATACTTATGGCAACTGTTTGTGAAGTAAGTATCTTATTCTTTAAATAGATTTATTGTATCAAATAAAGATAAATATTATAGCCTAATACTTATACTTGATTTTAAAAGTTCACCAAAGATTGAGCTCAAGCTTAATGAGGCTTTTCAATGCATCCATAAACAGAAAAGTAAAATTTACTGTAACATTTAGAATTCATTCAACCATAATCTGTTTTAGAAATTATTTCAAATCTTAAGATAAATGTTAAATGTATGTTATAATCTATAGAAGTGACATATAAACTTGTTAAAAATATTTATTATTTCAGATATGTGCTAGAGCTGACAATGAAGACACTATGTTGTTGTGCGATGGTTGTGATCTTGGCTATCACATGCAATGCCTCACACCACCCTTAACTGAGGTAAGACCTAGTTGTTTTTCTTTTATCTTTTTATAAAAAACATATAATATGTACTGTTTAGTCCTTTTCACAAATGTACATACTGTACAATTGAGACATGTAATTTTCATTTTTGAATAAAATATTTCAAAAGATATTAATTTCAGGTGCCTGCTACTGAACAATGGTTTTGTCCCAATTGTGACATGTTTGATGTAATGGATTTTATTGATTTAGATGAAGTAAATGACCTTTTAAATGAAGCATCTGATCTGAGCATGCCTTCAGGGCCACGACCATCTCTTTTAAGAGGGGCAAGTACTCGCAGATCAACAAGACACTCTTTACACAGAAGTCTTAATGGAAACATGGCAAGTAATACACGTAATAATAGAAATAGTATTGAAGATAGACCAAGCACCTCTTCAGGTATTAGTGGAACTCATCGATCTAGGACTAGAGCTAATACTCAAAGAGGACAAAAAAGAAAGAGAACAAACAGAAGAACTAGAAAAGTTATAATTGAATATGAAATAGAAGAAAACGGAAAGCTCCCAATCACTAGGAGGTTTACTATGAGAAAGAGACAGGTATATATTTTGATTGAACCTTATTCTTCAATAATTTTAAATTCTCTGCAAATTATTTATATTAAATAATTTACGTCATGGTTACACTGACAACTTTTAGTTGATATGTGTCTTTAACTCAGATGTTTCAATTATAGAGACAAAGCAAACGTCGGCCGCGAACGGTGGCTCGTCGCACTCATGTCCAGCGCAGCGTGCGTGCGCGTCTGCAGACGCAACGGGGGAGGTCAGAAACGAACAACCCGCCTTTCCCTCGGGGCCGCGACGCTATTCCCGCGCTCAACCTCTTTGGCACCCATCCCCAACTGGACTTCTACTCCGATGACGAGGTCGACATCTCTGAAGGGGCCTCCACCATGGTTGCAACGCGCCCCACACCCACCATTCTCAACGCCTATAGACAGGTGAGTGACGCCCTTTTAACTATTATAAGGATATTCTCTTCAATGATAATATAAAATGATTTCTCATCAATTGTAATATTAGTTTTTAATATTTGTGTTGATAATATACAGCTGCTTCTTTCATTTCAGGCAAGAAGAAAAATGATTTCAATTCCATCACCTACGCACGCATCTTCTGCCCCAGATGTACTTTCGAGTATATTAGAAAGTCAGACATTATTTCTTTCTAAAAAATCAATTGTGTCAGTATCTGTTGACGGTAATGTTAATATAAAATTACAAAAAAACATGACTATCCCAAATGTTCAAGGAGAGAAAGAGAAGGATGATAAAATAAATTTGTTAAAAAATGATGATTATGGAAAGAAAGTACCTTCATACCCGGGCCAGTCGCGCGGTGGCGGAGGCGGTTGGGGAGGCGGCTACAGGCCGCCCCGAGATCAGCCGCGAGGCGGACATTGCGGCCGTCCAGCCTACGAAGCCTACAGGCAGCCGCCCGGAAACGTCTACTCTGATAACTATAGAAACAATAATATGCGACGCAATTCTGAGTCAGACTTCTTTGACAACTTTCCTCGGCGTCCTCATCAATTCCCTCCAAATGATGAGAACTATTTTGATAGGCAGAGGCGAAATCACCAGAATGATCCGAATAGACCTCAGCATTTTCCCGACAACTTTAGACCTGACCAAAGTCAAGGAAGATTCAGCTCGGGTCCGTCGTGGCAACCTTACGGGAATCCTCCGCCGATCGCTCGCCAAGATGTGCCACCGGCCACGGCCAGACATTCGTTTGGCGGTTTCGAGAATCCCCTCGATATGAGAATGGGGCAAGCTCCACTTATGTCATCATCCATCCCTCCCTATTCAAGGCTAGAATCGTCTGAGAATTCACAACAGAAACCTCATCCGTACAACAGACCAGTTGATTCTCAGCCTTATCGACCTCTTCCACAGCCGCCAATGTTAAATTTTCCTAAATCGGCTGAATTAGAAAAGTCTGAGGATGAGAAAAGCGATCCGGGTCTTGTCATCGATACTGAAAAGTATGACCCTACTGAACCCACCAATGACGACGACAGCGGTGAGGACAAAAAGTGCGCACCCCAGCCCTCGATAGCAGTTTCTAATGATCAGATCGAGCGAACAGATGTCAGCGTGACGCCAGCTGCCAACCCCGGACCAGCAGTTGCCTCATCTTCGCCGACAGCATCTTCTCGATGTGTTGAAAATATATTAGCTGAGATCGACACAAGTAACATAAACGTACCACCGAACATTCTAGATAGTGCTGTTAGACAAGTATTACAAGAACATAGAAATTTAATTGCTTCGCCTGGTGGCACCCATAACAATGAGAAGAGTGAAGAAGAATCAGATGGAGATTGCCCTAACTTTTCAATATACTCTGCAGCAAGTGTGCATATAGCCAATAATTCTTGCAGCTTAGGAGATGAAATAGAGCAAAAGAAACCTCAGCACGATAGCATGGAAGATCTCGTTCAAGAAGATGATGATATTCCAACACCTGAGGCGGCTTCACCCATAAAGTCGGATAATGAGGCCCCAGTTGAAACGCAACAACAACAAACAACAAATTTAATTTTACCTTCTATCCCTAAAACATCTATTTCCAATTCTGAATCCAATTCCGTGAAAAGTAAAACTGAAGAAGAGTACAAAGAAAAGGTGTCTAAAAGATGTCCAATAACTACCAATACCAGAAACCCTATTAAAATCAAACTCAACACACCATCACTAATAAAGAGGGTAACTTTATATGATGAAGAAGATGGTACTCAAGATACAACTGAAAAACCTGATATACTAATATCAGAAGAAAAATTAGATACCGTTTCGTTACGAAACGAAAAACGTAACGAGAAAAATTCTCATGAAAATATAATAGAAAAGTCAGTTATTGAAGAATGTAATGTTTCAATTAAAGAAAAATTAAAACCTTTGACAAAGGACTTGTCCGAAGTCAACAATACTGTAAAGGAGAATATCAATAAAGTAGATGACATCGTATTGGAAAGTCAAAATATCAGCGAAAATAAAGAAAAACTGGATTATTCTGATGAAGAAAAATTAGAAGAAATTTGTCATAAGGAACTCCTCACTAGGTCGCAACACGAAGACGAGGTAGAGAAAGACAAAGAAGATGACGAGAACCTAGAAAAAATGACAGAATCTATCAGCGAGACTGAAGATGAGCGAAGTTATACGCCGTGCCTGGATGAAAACAAACTGAAAGATGCCTCCTTTGAAACTGATAAGGATAAAGCATTAGAAGGATTGGACACGGAAATGATATCTGAAGAAGAAGGAAATGAAATGTTTTCAGAAAATGAGCGACCGAAATCAGAGCAGTCGGAACCCTCTCCGAGTGAACTCAAACCTGTTGAACAATCACAACCTGATCTGATAGAAAAAAAGAAAAGTGAAAAGAAGAAGAGTGACAGTCGAGAAGACAAAAAGAAAAAGAAAAAAGATTCTAAAAAAGAGGGGAAAGACAAAAGTAAGGGTAAAAAAAAGGCAGAAGTCGCTTTTAAGAAACTAAGTAAAAGTGGCAAGGAAAGAAATTATAGAGAGAGAGATAAGGATGATAAAAAAAAGAAAGAGCGACGGTCGTCGAGCGAGCCGCCTGAATCTAAGAAGAAGCGTAAGGAAAAGCGTAAAGATCTTGAGCGATACGATGTGCGCACTGTTGTCAGTGAGAAGCGCAGGAAAGTGAAAGATCCGTTCGGCCGAGACGTTTCACCCCGGGCGCGTTCTCCTTCTCGGTCTGTTTCGGTCGAGCCCCTAGCGCGATCGCGTCGTCGCTCTTTGTCACGAAGTCGCCGCTCAATTTCGCGTGGACACACGTCGCCTATCAGGAGTCGTCGAACCCCGTCTCGACCGCGACGATCTCCTATTCGCAGATCAATATCTCGCGTTACTCCGGTGGGCCTTCGGGAGTCACCACGACGGCGCTCAACAGGTCGTATCGGGCGATCTCCTCCGACGCGTAGAGGCCTCCGCCGTTCGGCCTCGCCGCGCCGTTCGGCCTCGCCTCGCCGCTCGCTGACTCCGCGGGTCTCACCTCGACGCCGCTCTCCACCCAGGAAACGACGACGTCGTTCCGGCTCGCGTCCAAGACGCAAACGTTCGCCGTCCCCAAGTCCGCGACGTGCTATCAAAAAGAAGAAGCGTACTCGGTCGGAACGATCGCCTTCCCGGAGGCCGATAAAATCACCGCAGAAGTCGCCGCACAGAAAAGCAAAGAGTAGTAGATCGCCAGAGCCGTCTCCGGTTCCTGAGTTACCTTCACCGTCCATTGATTCGCAATTACTGTCGCCCCGGACGCCGCCCGAACCGTTGCTTCGGGCACCGTCCGAGGAAATGACACGTAGAAAGCGGCGAGACATCGACCGCCCGCGACGTCGGCCTCGGGATCCGCCCGGCCCTTCGAAGGAAGTGTTTACCTCTGGAGATAACATTTTGGTCAGCGTCAGTTTTAAAGACCAAGAGAGAAGCGAAGACACTGAGCGCCGACGACGTCGAGAGAACAAACGAGAGCGACGGCACCGGCGCCGCAATCCCGCCCCTATCGACACGGAGACCGTGAAGCCGGTCGCCATCATTGACCTTGATCGCTCACCGTTTCGGGAGCTGACTCCTTCCCCTAAAAACGTGATAGTACTAAGTGACAGTGAGCCCGGCGAGCGAGACGCTGCCGAGGAGAGTGCACCCGCTCCGGAGCCTTCACAGCCTCCGAGCGAGCAGCCATTCGTTGGCGCAGGCCCGAAGACTCCGCCTGAGCCGAGCGGACCCGAAACGATGCCGCCCGTCGCCGCCGTGGGACCGTCGACCGTGACGCCGTCCGCCGAACAACCGCCAGCCTCCGCGCCCCAGTCGGAGCCGCATTCCCCAGACGCATACGATCCGTTCGAGCCGACCCGGTCTGCCTCCGCGTCCCCGGCTTCGGAGCGGTCGGGCGCATCCGGTGACGGAGACCCGACGCCACCTCGAACTCTGATGACTCTGGAAGGGGCGCAGCGAACAAATATGTCAGCGGACGAGGTCTTAGATCGACGGCCGTTGTCGCCAGCCGAGAAGGTGCTTGCGTTGCTGCAATCGACGCGAGACACTTCGCCGGAGCCGCCGCCGGGCGAGGCAAACGAGCCGGCGGGTGCCGGAGCCGCGATACCCCAGATGCAGCCACGTATTGTGCTGCCGTCGCCGACGCGAGCACCGCCCAAGCTGTTCCCTGGCAAACCTTCACCGATCAAGTCCAACCCGGTGAAACCCATGCAGGCAGTGCGACCTCCGTCGGAAGGTGGCGCTTCCCCCTATTCGCCTGGCTCATCGGACTTCGGCGATCTGTTTGAGCCTAAAGACTCATTCGAGACTATCCTCCGCGGTCGCCGTAGTAAAAATACTGCCAAGGTGCCGGTTAAAATAAACAAAAAGAAGGGCAAGTATAATGATATTAAATATAATTTTTAAATTGTCGTGTGGCTATTAATTTATCATGTATATGTTTTCCCCAGGTAAGACGCAAGTGGGTGTCAAGATAGACGATGAAAACCTCAAGATCTTAGATGAGCTACCGAGCTCTGCGGTCGAGATGCAAGTCAAGAGCAAGGTAAGATTTATTGTAATTAATACATAATATACTAGTATGTTATATTCTAAGTTCTTAAATGAACCACGGAAAAAGTTACCAATTTATGACGATGTGAATGACCGTTTTTATAAGGAGATATTTAATTTTCAGTTCTTGAAGAAGCTGAATCGTCAAGAACGCGTTGTAGAGGAAGTGAAGCTGGTGTTGAAACCACACTACAACAAGAAACACGTCACCAAGGACGAATACAAGCACATACTGCGGCGCGCTGTACCCAAGGTACAAGGATTTACCAGGCATTCCGAATTTAAAGAACCATTATTTCGAAATTATGACATAGTATCGTATGCATAAGCTCGAGCACTGATAATGAGTCTGTTTCAGATATGTCACAACAAGACAGGCGAGATCAACCCAGCCAAGATTCAGTCGCTTGTGGAGGCCTACGTCAAGAAATTCAGGAAAAGACGCAAACTCGGGCTCGCCTAACCTTTAGACGACTCTATCAGATTAATGATTGTAAGTATAATTTATGAACGGACTCTGTATTTTACACAATGTTTTTTATTTAAATGTTAAATATTATTGATTGAATTTATTTATGAAATCTCTTAAATTGAGGTCCTAAAAAGCAAAATTGTTTGTATAATAGGCTGCATATGAATTATCTACCGAATGTTAAGTAAAATGATGTACAATATATGATATGTATTTTGTAATATTACAAGAATAAACTTGTGGACTTCAATAAATTTGTACAAGATTTTTTACACTTAAAAATTAAAAATCACTTCAATATTTGTAGAGATTTAGTTCAATTATATTTAGTTGAAAAAATAATATAAGTTTAAATTAAGTATTAGTAAGGTAGTAAAGTAAATAAATGTTAATGCATAAACAATTTTTTTCTTCTGCTATATTATGACAAAATATGTTGGTATGTACCAAACAGTTCGCCAAAATCCGTCGTCATAATGTTAGTAAACAGAGATGTCTGTGGTTGGTATTTAACATTGATAGGATTAAAAAAACAGTATTTGTGATACAAAAAAATAGACATTATTTTATCAAAATTTTATTAACAAAAATATTTTCATACAAACGAGAGACATGACTAACAAATGGAATCTCTGATGAAGGTCGTCTTGTTAACACTGAGATTTAAATCTTAATAACTAACATTCATATATGAGAATGCTGTGTTAAATATTAATTCGCTTAAAAACAGGAAGCAGCAAGTAGGGGTTTCTATAATCTATACTACATCTTAAGCTTTGGATAATCATTGAAAGTATAGTTTAATGTGGACAAAACACATTATTTCACTTGGCCTGGGCGAAACCAATGGTTTTGTTCTGCATGTCGAACTCGGTGTAGTAGCGGCCGATAAACACGTCTCCCAAGATCCACAACGGTCCATTAGGTGGTGGGATGTCTAGTCCCATGAAGCCCGAAAGACATACCGTCTTGCCGAATTGGGAAACCTGTACACAACAAGTAATCAATTAAATAATTATCTAAATCTCAACTTGGCCAGCTGGGGCCAAATACTCACTCGTAGGATATAGTCCGTTGGCTGCAGAGGGAAACGGGCGCCGGCGATGGTGATCGTGACGGACGGAAGGCCTGGCAGGAGGGAGCAGTCGACGGCAAACTGGCCGAAAGCGATGGGCGTGGCACCAATAGCTCGGTTAAGCGCTTCCACGTCGCGAGCCGGGCCGGCAATCAATGATGTGCCCGTGTCGGCGATTGCCTGGCAGCCCCCGCTGCACAGCGACACGTTGCCGCCTTTGAGCCCGTCTAGCTGGAATTGCCAGTAGGTGGCACGCGTCAATGGCACACGTGTGAATCTGCCCGAGTAGTGTGCCGGATCCGATCCGCCAAGGATGATCTCGCCGCCCTGGGTAGCGCTTGGGTCACGGTTTGAGATAGAAGGAGAATACGGGAGCCACGAGCCCCTGCGCCACCATGTTGTCGAACACGGGCGGCACGCCGTCGACAGCGATGCTCGAGAACGCCATGCCGAGGATGCCGTCGAACTTAGCGGCGACGAAGGCGAGCCCTGGCTCCGACATGGCCTCAGCGAAGGTCTGGCGGCGCACCGTTAGTCCGCCCACAGTCACGTCGTCCGTCGACAGGAATCCTGATAAAGAGCCTGACCCGTACTGGATGGCAAATTCCGTGCCATTCTTCACGTAACTCTGTGACTTGCTACTGTCGTACTTGTTATGCAACACTGAAACATGAACACTAGATAAGAGCTGAACTAGCGAAAGGTAAGAAATATTCAACATGTATACGTACAACATGCGATGTTTGTGTAGTGACATTTTTTTGACGGCACCCAAAGGTTGGAGGAGCCTGTGTCGAATACGACCTTAAAGGTTTGCGGCGGGTTGCCGATCGAAATAGGTCCATAATATTGTGCCTGAAACATATACAATTTTATTTTGTCTTAATTTTATAAGTGTATGATATCTGAAACCGCACTATCTCGTGCTATCTATGAATCAACTGCAATATAAGGCAAAGGCCTTATAGGATTCTATTACCACATATTTACCTTTTTCTTATTAATATAAAGTCTACAAGATCCTTTTTAGAGTTTCAATGAGAGGAAATGTAATTCTTAAAAGAATTTAAACAGAAGTTTTAAAGTATTATTTTTTGAAACTACAAATAAGATAAATGCCTGAATGGTGAACAAAAATAGGTCTACTTTATGTTTATGTAAAAAAAATATAGCGGGAATCCCTTTATTGGATTACTGTCTTAAATTGTAACAACAGTTGTGAAGCCTTAAAAATGTCCCTAATTTGTTTTACTTTATCAAGTTCAAATGGTGCTAATAATAAAAAAATTAGTTGCAGTGTTCATAAGTGATAGCCTATACATAATTATAGAACAAGTTCATATTTCTTGTAAATAAAAGGTATAAAAATACAAGACAAATAAATGTAACAAAGCTGGAGAAATTACAAATGATAATGCAAGGGTTATCAGTTTTTAACCTTAAACATTGAGGACAAAGGTGAATGTTTTACTGACTATTTACACACAAATAATATGAGTACTTACATCTAGGTAGTTAGACAGGGGTTCGGGAGCGGGACCTCGCGTGGCATATTTGACGCGCGTCACATGTAGCTCGGTGCCCACCTCATGCAACTGCTTGCGGACTGACTGAATGCGGTAGAGAGGCACTCTAATTAAAAACAATTTAAAGTTTAATAAATGTAAATTAACAATTGAGGTTCAGCTCCATATAAAGCAAGGTATTTTCAGGCAGACAATTAAATTTGATTGATTTAAATATGTAACATATTTCAGGACACATTTTACACCTAAGTATTGATACTGTATATATACTGTACAACAATCAATACTTCTGTAGGTATGATTATTATGTTATGTGACAAGAGCCATGCATACCTCTGAAATTCAGCCAAGCATGTTGCTATAGCAGCTAAAAACACAATCCAGGTCTTAATCATCTTGTCACAACTAATCTGAAATATAAAATCATAATAACTCCTCACTGTTTAATACTCAACAACAAGGCTAAAAATTAAGAAATACGAGGAAAATAGCAAGAAACAAAAAATAATAATATAAACTTTCTACTCACCGCGATGCGACTAGCTGCCGACGACCGTTCAACCAAACTCCAAAAATAAAACAAATCAGAAACAAAGGGTTCTACAAAAAAAAAACAAGTGCTTACAATAATTGTTTCAATGTCTGATTATGTGGTAGCGAAAAATATAAATTTATATTGAAGAGCGAAAATTTATTTTACGTACTTACCGGCAACAATTACAAATCACAATTATGAAATCACAAATAAAAGTACACCGTAATGCTATTGATATTTGATATTTCAATTTTCACAAAGTGACGTTTCACGATGACATTGATAGTTATAGATAGTGATCATTCATCTGTCAAAAAGACCAATGAATGATGAATGAAATTATGAGACAATCCATTCCGTTCAGGTATAAACATTTTAATTAATAAATTTTTAGGATTCCGATTCCATACAGAAAACGCATTTTATTTGCTCAAACTCTCACCCATTGCTATTGTGGTAAGACCTGAATCAAACTCATTTACACGAGTTAGTTAAAATACTTACTCCATGGCCCCGGTAAAATGCGGAAGCAACCCCGGGAGTCTCTGTTTATGCGGAAATGTGGGACACACCTGAGGAGTGTTTTAGTTTACCCGGCTCTCTAAGAAACAGAGAGTGCCATTCAACGCTGCAGGGAAACGGTGATCGTCGATAGGTGGAAGAGTAGTGTGGGTTGGAAAGTAATGAATATTTGAATTACCTTTTCACTAATATTGCCACTATAAATTATCTATCTTCACTTACTTTAATTTGACCTTTTCCCCAAATCATAGGTACTGTGGCACCTCCTACACCGAAATCTTGCGGGCTATGTGGACTTTCGCAATGTGCGGAAAATATTAGACTTGAACATTTAAAATTGTTAAAAGTATTTTTATGCGAAATTCACTCTGTAGCGAATCTAAGAATCTGAAGCAAATTATCGGATCAAAAGTTCTTTGGTTTAAAGATTATATAATTCATGTACATTTTAGTAGTATGCCTTAACTATTAATATATTATTGACAACTAATCAAAATTTATAAATGCAACACTTTACATATAGGATTTTTTATAGAGAATGAAAATGCGTTTTTTATGACCATAATCATTCATATTTACATAATATATTATTTACAATTTCTTATAATACAATTTTTCATAATGTTTATTTTGTTTAACAATCCAAACTTTTTTTATATTCCTAGATAAATCCAACCATACATTTTTCATGCAAAACATCAAATAGGTTTACTATTTCTAGGCACAAGTTTCTTTGAAAATTGTGTATACAATATTATATTCCATTTTGCATTTTTAACAACACTTTGTGCCTTGTACGATTTTGATAAAAAAATAATTTGGATTCAAATATTAAATTTAAGGAAAAATGTAAAAGCACATTTACGGAACAACCTTATTTCCTCATCTTTGGTGTGACAAAATGCTAAATGAGTTATTTACAATTATGGTGAGATGTATGATTAATTTTGGGAGTTGTATTATTAATTTTATTCTCAAACTTTCCAAACCATATTGTCAACTCAAAAAAGATTATAGCTTATAGTATAATGTGGAAATTGCTAATCATTTTAAGAATTACAAACAAATAATACAGTAACTTAATGTACTTAAATTGATAATTATCTTGCAATTTCATCTCTCATACCAACACAAGGTTTTGTTAATTATTCATTCGTATTATATAACTATAATACTCCTAAGTAGACATGGGGAGTTTTCTTAGCCTTGCCTTCCAAACCAAATAATATGTTCCCGCAGGGAATTGAAACAATGTAAAGCAAACTAAAAAAAATATAGTACACTAAACAGGTCAAGCTGTTGAACGAGGTAAATAAACGTTACTATCTAAGCTTATATAAATTCTGCCTTATCCTTGTAAATCTGTGTCTCAGCTGGGAGCGTCTCTTGCAAGGGCTGGTTGGTATAAGGACTCATCTTGGGACACCACACGAACCGAAAACGAGTTTATTGATAGCGGTTCGCCTTGGACAATCTCTATGTTGCCGCTATTTGCCTGAAAGATATAAACAGTTTATTGTACCAAATGTAAAGATTTGCTAAGTTTGCAGTATAAACTGATTATTTACAAAAAAATATGATGATGCGGATGTACAAACAACTATAGTCCGTATTATCATACCCGATTTCGTATATCAATTTACGCACAAGATACATTAATTAATTTAAGGTCCGTAAGTCCAGAACGTGACTCAAGTCTGTAATAAAACTAATTGCCCCTTGGTACAGAAAGAAGCAAATATATGTAAACTAGTTGGTGTTTTCTTTCTTTATGGGACGAATTTCATAATGGGACGTACCAGAAAAAGCGCAGCGAGCATAAGATGTGCGGGTTTAGTGGCGTGTGCCGTGTGGTGGTGGCGTAAGAGCGCCGTGAAGGGCGCGGGGGGTGCGGGGGAGGCCGGCGCCGAGTGCAGCAGCAACGCGGCCGTCCGTCGCACGTCAGGCGCGTGTGCCGTCGCTCGCGCTAAAACGCCTTCCCGCCATTTTTGCCAGTCGGACGGCGATGGCTCTGGCGACCGGCGCGGCTCGCCGTCGCTCGAGGAACTCTGCTCGAAGAAGCCGTCGTCGTCGCTCTCGTCGGGGGCGCGAAGGCGTACTCGCCGCAATTCACCGAGCGTCGTGTTCAGTGCCGAACGCGCGGCTTCCTCGGGCCAGCCACAGAAGCCTCCGACGTCAGAAGCGACGTTGTCCCAACCGCGGAATACGGGCGGTGGAGCACTGGCGCGTAACCGAGTCCGCGTAGCGAGCAGCTGTCCACTACGTCGCTCCACCACCCGCTGGATCCAACGCGAGGGGACACTAAACTCTCTATCTACACCGCGTAGCGCAGTCAGCACCTCTGGAAATTTTTCCGTAAAACATTAATTGGTCAGACAGTGAACATGGTAGCTCTATGGCCATTATAAGCAAGAGTTATTAAATAGTATTTTTTCTTGAACTTATATTGTGAAGGCATTAATTTGGCATGATAATGAACAAAAAATATTTAGATAGATAACTTTGATTCTTATAGCATGTTACTACGTTTTAATTTTATCCACAAATCAATACTTTATAATTTATATAAACAATAAATAAAATATTTTTATCTCTGTAACCAGTGCGCACTTTGTAGAGAGAGTCGTCAAGAAAGTCGTAGCAAATCATTCGATCTCTTCTATTTTACTAAAATAAAATCACAAAGTTGACATTTACATTTAACGTTCATCAATACCTTCACTTATAATCAACTTCGCGCCGGGATCCACATCTTGAGAAATATCTATGCGTCTCTTCCTTTCCCGCTTGATGGGCGACGGCAGCGGCGTGGAGCAATTGAAGGGTGAGGGGGGCAGGAGGGGGGAGGGCGGCGGCGGCGGCGCACTCAGCTGTGGCAACGTCAACGGCGGCGGATCTCTCGGCGGCGGAGCGACGGGCGGCGGCAGTAATGGTGCTCTCTCTTCTAGCTCTTCGAGAAGAAAACCACCCTGAAAAATAATACAGTTTCATGTAAAAAATTTCATAGTAAATATCTATCTATTTCATAGCAATAATTTCTGGTCAGAGTCAAGACTTTTTTCACAGAGAAATCGTTCGTTGTAATATCAAGCAATCGATGTCAATTATTAAAACTAATATTACAGAAGAGTATGAGAGTTGGTCTGGTGGAACGTGTTTACTCGAAAACTTCTCGTACGGTACTTAGTACGAAGATTTATATGATATAATAAGTCTATCTTTATATATATAATTCTTCTGTGAGTGTGTATGTCACTGAACTTCTCTCAAACGACTGGACCGATTTTGATGAAATTTTTTGTGTGTGTTCAAGGGGATCTGGGAGTGGTTTAGATTCGCAATTTTGCCCGCTGGACAATGTTTTTTTAATTAATTTTTAATTTATTAGTAGTTGTTGATTTTGGTCATCGCAGTGTCAAATTTAAATAATATTCGAATAATTAATTGAAAATTGAAATCACATGTATGGCAAAACAACGTTCAGCTAGTTTTATATAAATTTGCGTCACATCAATAGAAGATTTAAAGTTGTTGCAAAAACGGGTAATTTTAAAAAAAATGCTAAATAAAACAGCGGCATTGCATTTTCTATATTGAAATGTACCTTTTACGTACAATAGCTTAGTTTAGGTTTCGGTCTGCAACCGGCATTATGTTATTAAGAAGAATATTTTTTAGAATAAGCCCAGAATAATATTTCCACGCAGATCAATGCACGTCTACCGCTGTGAACATCGAAAACTTTGATGCTGTGCGCTTATCTTGAAAGATATGATCTACCGTCCCTAAATTATGGATTCACGCATCCTTAGTCATAGGCATGATTCAAATACTGACTCTATTTATATACTCCACATAAATTGACCGAGGCCGATAAATTCGTTTTACTTGGTGCAGTAAAATGATTACGAAGGTGCGTCAAGTTAGTGGGACCTAAATAGTCATAGATTTATTTCGATCAAAAAATTAGAAACATACGCTCATTAATTCAGCCACTAATTCTATAGAGGCGCGGTTGAAAAGTGTGGCTGATGCCTTAAAGAACCGTGACTATGACTGGTAAATGATAATTTCCCGAATAGTTTAATTATGAAATTAGTTGAAGAATATAAAAAAAAAATTCTAAGGTCACAAAGGTTTTCAAAATTGGTTTTGATTTTATTGAAACAGATTAAAAAGCATCTAGACGAAGAATTTATATAACAACACTATCAAACTTTATGCCATAAATGTGATTTCTACAATGATTTTTTTTAGTTCAATAAAAATAATTATCAGTTTAAGTTGCGGGATATGTTTATAATCGAAAGCGTTTTAAACCTAAAAATTATGCTTTATTTAGGTTAATCAATTAATCTTTATATGACACGTTGGTTGGTTTACCATAGCAGTGTCATCGATTAATTACTTACTTAATCCAGTCGAAAAGTAACCTTGTTAGAATCTTTTGGAGATAACAGATAATTGTGACTGTCAATTAATTATAGACAATAATTTGCAATAAAATAAAATTCGACTATAATTAAAGATCTAAGCACTCTATCTCTTAACTTGGACCAGACTGCTAACAGTGTGGCAATTTAATTTAAAATCGGTTAAATAGGTTAGGAGTCCATCGCGGACAAACATCGTGACACGAGATTTATATATATTAAGATAAAATAATTTTTTTTACAGTTTTTTTCTTATTGATTCTGTAAATTTAGTGCGCTCCGCGTATAAGGGGTTATTACCGCGAGTCTCCAGGAGACGTGGAAGTCGGCGAGCAGGCCAATGGGTTCAGCGGCGTAGTCCGAGAGCTGCGTGTCAGCCGGTGCCAGCGGGCGTGGCTCCAGCTCGATGTAAAGGCGTGGCAGCGTGGGTGGCGGCCGAACTGTCCCCTCGCGCCTCGCCGATGAAGCTGACTCCAGCCGAATGGGTTCGAAGGCGTCCACAGCAGCCGCCACCTTCCGCTTTGACGGACTGCTGCCACTGACCTCCGCTTCGCCTTCCTCCGGATTGTCCTCACTGAATAAAAATATAATGCAAGCTATTTTCAAATACATTTTGTGTAACCTTTTAAAAATTGCTGAAATATTACATTATTTTACTCAAAACTACCATACTTTTTAAATTAATGGAATGAACTGTATTTTGTAGCTCAAATAGTGGTGCCTGACCGTTGCAGTTTATTTTGTGAAATGTAAATGGGTTTTGAAAAAAGTAAATTTAAATAACATAACTTAAGCATGCTATTTGCAAATTTCAGCCACTTGTATTGACATTACAAAATTAGGAAGATAATAGCTCAACCAAGGTCAAGTAGTTGACTCAATTTGCATACTTTCAGGGTATTATTTTTTGTACACAATGTTATCAACCGTTACTATGCTAAATTCAGCTTTTCCTACATACATTTTGTTTCGTAAAAAAAAGGTTATTCCTCTTAAAATTAATAAGAAATGTAAAACAAAAAGTCTATAGAACTATGTTTATAATTAGATAATTTAATTTATTCCTAATCTTTAGAAACTAATAGAAATGGTTTTTCTAATATTGATTCTCACAGCTATTACAACTGGGAACTTTATCCTTTACCCTCTGTTATTTAGAGTAAAAATATCTTAATGATGATTGTTGATGAATGTTTAACAGTTAAAATTATATAAAAAGTCTACTAACAGGGTGGAATTGTTGAGTGCATCAGTGACACGCAAAACATCCTGGTAAAGACAGTCAACTTTGCGGCTGTAGATGTGTGCTGATTGCTGAATCAACAATGCAATTTCAGTAAAGTTAGGTGCCACCTCATCTCCAAAGCCAGGCCCATCAGACTCACTCGCCTCCAAGGCATGCAGACCTGCCTCTGTCAGATATTCCTCCAACAACTGTAAGATATGACATATGTTATTAAATCTTTCTTTAGATATACTTCTCTTAGACAGTTAAAGAATAAGAAATATACATTTTTATAGTATGGCAAAATTTTGTTGGTAAGTAAATCATCTTGCTTTGTTGGCTGCATATTTGGAGCTATATGATTGAATGAAGTTTGTGTCTGTTATACAAACAATTTAGTTGAAAACAGTAATCACAGGACTGTTTTACTAACTTCGGGTACACAGTAATCAAGATGTTATATATCAAAAGATCTCAAAGCATAAACTACACCATTCCTTTAACAAATTAGATAATTTGACATTAAATAAAAATAAACAAATATATATATATATATCTAAAGAAATCATTAAATAGTTTATAGATTGTAGGCACAACTGAAATATATTATATCTGATTGACTGATAAACAACAGAATGTTTCACTATAAATAATCATAGAAATCAAGAGCTTGACAGCCTCCTACAACAAATTTCTTTAAGTAAGCATGGGCACTTTATGTGAAAAATTATAATAAAAAATAACAAAAGCCTTGGTTTAGGCACAATTAATCAATTTTTGTATTGGTTGGCATTGTATTATCCAAACATACTAGTAATAAAATGTTTTCCTTATTTTATTAGGTATACACAAGCAAATAAAGTAGTAAATAATTATTGGTTCATTAAAATTCGATGTTTTGTAGAAAAGTAAGTATTGGCGCGGCGGGACCGCCGAGTATTTACCGCGCTTAGGTCTGTGTCGAAATTGCGGCGGATATCGCTGATGGGTTTCATCAACTCCGCCACTATTTCCTCTAGCCGCTGTGAATTCATGCTCCAACGTTTTTCTCTTCTTGATATTTCTCTGAAAACAATGCACTTCCATTGAAAACATCCCTTGATAACGTTGAACTTGCACACAACACAATGTTTTCACTAGGGCAAGTGGCGCGAAACCACATATTTTAATTTTTACAAATGCTTTTATCACAAATTCAATACTTATATGCGTAATAACGCTTTTACCTAGAAAATCTAACCTTTCTTCTGGTTCTGCGTCCATTTTATTTACATAAAATTGTGTGATTAGGAAAAAGGTAACGCAAATGGTGGCCATTTATTTATTTTCAAATGAGATTTTCATGTTGGATGTTTGGGTGAATTTTACTCTATGATAGTAACGTTCGCAGTTCGCTCGCGCTGTTCATACCACAGTGTAGAAATTAATTTGTGATTACAACAATGGTTCTTTATGAGCTTAGTGTTATGTCAACATCATTTGTCAAACATTTTTCGAGTTGAAATTTACATCAATTCTTTTTATCTGTAGAATGTAGTTTGATTTTAAATTATATTTATTTAATTAGTACTAAAATAATAAAGGCGATTTAAAATAAAAACCTCCCTATCCCTAGTTTATTATATAGTCTATCAGTAATAACGTTTACTTGGTGAAAGTGTTGCTGTGTATAAATAACACTTCTAAGCGTTCGCTTTAGTTGTTGTATTGCAAACAATATTTTTGTTTACAAATTTATTTTTGGGCTGTGATCGATCAGGGGAACGCTTAGCAATCTTAAATATGAGTTTGTCTCGGTGTTACTCCTTAATGAAATGCTTGCTAATCCTTTTCAATGTCATATTTTTGGTAAGTCTTTCTAAATTTCTACGGTCTTATAGCTGTTTGGGTTGGTCTTGTACACAGTTTTTTTAATGTAACTTTAAAGGAAACTGTAAACTTGGGTATACGATAAAATGCCGTTGGTTTTGAAGCAACGGAAATGTATCTATTGTATGTTATTATGTTAACTTATGTTATTATGTTAAAGCAATAAATTAAACTGTTTACAGTGCATCGGTATTGGTGTATGCTCATTTGCAGCATGGGCCCTGTGGGATGGCCGTGGTAGTGAGACGGGATCTGGGAAGGCTGGTCTATGTGCAATTGCTACATGGGGTGCAGTATTGACATTGGGAGCTGTATCAGCGATAGCTGGAGCTGTAAGGGGATCGGCGTCTCTTCTCGCCGCCAGTTTTGCGTTGCTGGCGCTGAGTGCAGTAGCAGAGGGTGCGGCGGCCTGGTGGGGATCCGCCCATTTGCCGCAGTTGCGCGCTGCACTCTCCGATCGTTTACAACATACAGTTGTGCAAGACTATGGCGTGCTTCCGGCACGCACGCAAATCATTGATACCATTCAGTCTGGGGTCATTACTGTTTTTTTGTATCTTTTTATGTAAGAGAGGTATTATCTTCGCTTGAACCTTTATCAAGCATCTGGCTTACGTAAGACTCAATACAAGATATGTCAGCTTTAGTGGATTTATCAACGTAAACATTTGGTTTAGCTTTTTGTTAGCAATGACATTACAAAGAGAAAGCACACTTCACTAAATTTTAAAGGTTAATATAAAAGTAGTATTCTATTTAGGTCATGTTTTCTTTAGTCCACAAGATCCATATTTACTTATATGATAACTCTCTTATAATTTATCTGTGAACAAAGATGTAAGAATTACTAACTTTAAATTATATTATTACCCTCAGTTGGAGTGCTGTGGGGCTTCTAGTCCCCGGGACTGGCAGCAGTCGGCGTGGGCAGGAACAGAGCCAGGGGTAGGATCACTAGACCTCAGTGTTGCTGCAGAGCCTGCCTACTACTATGTTCCACCTTCTTGCTGCATTGTAAGAACCCTATTTACCCATTATAATATGTATAATATTATATATAAGATAAACCCATTTTTTACACTACAAATACTCCACAACTATATAATAATCAATAATATCTATACATGGGCAATGTTTTTTTTTTAATTTTTTGGGTTTATTACATTGTTGGGATAACATAAGAGAAACTCATCACATAGTGCAAGAATATATGTATAGACGCTTCTATTTAGGATGGGGCGGGTCCAGCTTGCGAAGAAGCGCGTCGGGTACCAGCTGCTTCGGGCGGTGGCGCGGGGCTCCATGCGGCGGGGTGCGGGGGCCGCGTTCTGAAGGCACTGGCCGACGCCGCTCGTGCACCTTTGCTCGTCGCGGCTGCGCTGCTCATTGCCCATGCGCTCTCGTTGCTGCTCGCGCTTGCCCTCACACTACGCGCGCACCCTACGCATAATTATAAAGCGTAAGCAACTAACACCCATGTACATGAGCTGCCAGGTGCCATGCGACAAGTAAGTTTTTAGCTTTACACAGAATGTCCTACTGACAAAACATCTATGAAATAACTAAAGAAGTATTGTGAAATTTCGGAATTTAATGCCCAATATATGTTTATTGTATATTTCCCGCTTTTTACCTATGTACCTGGCAACTCTATGTTCATTCTACAATAACACATACGCATATTAATACTACAGATACGATATCCTTCAAATTTTCTCTACATGGTGGTGAATATTTAAGTATTCCATAAGCTTCAAAGATAATAGAGTATTTCGTTGAAGCTAGTCATATAACAGGAAGAGTAGAAAAATATGTGTGATCTTCTAAGAGATTAAGATTTGAGCTATGATCAAAATGTATGAATGGTGCCATTTCTATAGTATTATTATTCGTAGAAGTAAGTGTTACCCAACTTCGGGATAAAATTGGGGCTGATATAAGAGAACCTGTTTATTATCATGCATATATACCTTGTTTGATACAAGTGGATTTGAAAATAACAGGGATTTTTAAGATTTTCACTTTATTTATTTTATGAAGTACTAACAGTTATCATAAGATGTTGTATTAATTTAAGAGAAGTGTTTGCGACACCCATTTTGTATATGAGTGTACGCTTCTGCCCACCGCCAGAATGCATTTATTTTGTTCCTATTGATATAGTTTTTTCACCAGTAGTGGAGTTGGAGGTTAAATTAAATTCGAGTACGTGAGCGTAGTAATATTATAAGTAGCCTTAAAGCACCATACCATAGTTGTGTAGTAAAGAAAACATAATACTATATCTAAGTCATTACAAAGTTTTCAAATTCACATACATAATTTATTTATAATAAAGTAATAATTAAGTTTATATAGATATAAGGCATTAACCAAAACGTGTGTAGTTTTAAATTAGACGTAGTACTTATACGTTCAGAATTTTCGTCTCTGTTTTAGTGACAAGAGACATTAATCCTAGATAAACTAATCTAAATCTGCATGTCGTGAAAAATATCAAAATAAATGAAATATTGGACCATTTGTGAAGTGAATACGGTCATCTATTTACCAAGTAAAATCACATTAAGATGCTGTCAAGGGAAGTTAGATTATGATAGCCTGGTTTATTTTAGTATCACACGAAAGGATAAATGTTCAGTGTTCACTGCCATTTTTGAAAATATATAAAGATAGTCTGTGTCAAGTTGTAACAGTTTTCGACGTATCTTTTGAGTACAAATTTACAATTTTTTTATTATACCTTATGTGTAAGACTGTTAAATTATTTTATAGTTTAAATTTTGAAACAAGCGTGCGGGAATGGGTCCCTTATTTTGCACGCGAAGTACATTGACTGATTTTGTTAAGACTTTCTGCTCTTTATTTCTGGTTTTGAGATTTTTAAATTATATTTATAGAACATTTTTTATTATATTAATACCTGCTTCTGGAACGTAATTATTCTATAGTATTTATACTCACTGCCGAATCTCAGTCAAGTCATTGAAGAGAGCAAATTATCAATAAATTTACGTAACATAACTTTTTGTGCCATGTATTCTTAATATTAATTTATTGTTGTGTTCGATGTCAAAAATAAATACTTAATCGTGAAGTTGTTTATTTTTATACTACCCCCTTTTCGAGTTCCATTAATGCTTTACGTACCTAACCTAATGTCAATTACAAGTTGTTTAAAACGTATATATGGTTTCGTACCTATACGGTACGTGTAGTCTCAGAATAATATCGATTTTTCGGCATTTTCCATCGCGTGTCGGCGGAAAATAAAATAGGGCATGCACAGTTATGACCACAATTTTTCCTTCTCTGCATACGATTAGTTAGGTAATACGTAAAATATAACAATACAATACAAATCAACACATAGTCAGTTGAATTTCCATTAGATTTTGTAATTTGAAATAATATTCAACTATATCATTGATCGTATTAATTCAGTAAGTTTATTGACTATTTCGTTCAGTATATGAGACTAATTTAATTTTTACAGTAAGTACTTTGAGCGAGACGGTCATATTGTGACAGGTTTTGTTGCGATAGTTATAATTTGCATAGCACTAAGGAAAATATGGATGTGAAATATAAATACACGAATATTGAATATAATGTATTTTTAATAGCCTGGTCTATTCTAAGTTTGAAAGATATACTAGACCTTAATCACTAAGATCGCTCCTATTTCTGGGCTATTTTTAGTGGTAATATCTTAAGTATACATTTGGTTGAAAAAAAAAATTATCTTGTATTCATTTGGCGTAATATACTACATAGTTACAAAAAGCCCTATTTTTAAATTAATTACATGTTTGAGTTTACAAAAAGCCCTATATTAGCCAAAATTACACAAGGTTTTAAGTTTAGGTTATCTGTCATTTTGTCCCTCTTATACAAAATCAGTAAATCCGACACCCTTACCATTTTTAAATAAATTTATAATATTTAATTTCTCAATACAATATCTGTGATCCTATCAGCCTTTACTTATTGTATATTTGTTTATTATTTCTTAAATTGTTATAAAAAAGTGTAAATGAATAAGAAACTATGACACAATCACAGATTGCGTCTAAGACTCCATCGGAAACAGAAAATGATGACACTAAAAACACATCAAATACACATTTGCAATCTCTGATGTAAGGAGACAATAATGTGGTTGCAACATTTTGCTGACTCTAATAAGAGTCGTGTAACACAACGTGTGTTAAACATATCTGTGATTAAATAGTATACCACCTATTTGATTTTATAAAAGAAAAATTAATGTTTGATAGGAAATGCTTTTGTATTTGGAAAACAAATGTTTTTTGTGACATTAGTTTCCAACTTAAATAACAAAAAATTGTGGGAAAATTTACACAATTTCTCAAACCTCTTCTTCGGCGTTTGTTTCTTAAAACGTCCTAATTCACGTAAAATTCCTGTGTAAATTATATAAAGTGTATACTACCGACCTATGTACTTAGCTTCACCTGTTTGTTGTTATAAAAATACCTAGAATTAATTTAGATACCCATCTTGAACGGGGTTAGGAGATATAGGAAGTTGATATGAACGAAGTAGAGAATTTCTGTAGATGTAAATGTATAACATTGAGTAGTGTAATTGTAGTTGATTGTGACACGATACTGTAGGCGGAGGGTCGCGACTCGCCGCGTCTAATGGTCCCCAATTAGTAGCAATCAGCCAACGTCTTGAGCTTGTGACATTCGCCGCTCGGACAAATCAACTGTTACTTATTGATTCAACTATTTAGGTCAACCGAATTGGTATTTGGTGGCATGTGGATCAGTCGGCTACCTGGAAGGGGCTGCACGATCGCGGATCTTATTATAGTATTGAAATCCTTTTAAAAATTACACTGTATAGGTACAATTGGAATGTGCACGCGCATACTTTAAAACCGGTTTCTACTACACGTGCGCTGTCCGTTGCTTTGTGTACTTCTTTTTGGAGATGGTGCAATTTCTTAAACTGGTAGAATAAGATAACCTTGAAATTCAGCCTGTTTGAAACATGTCATCGTTTAGTATTTAAATTGATTTACCTATAACCAATATAGGTACAAACTTTGTACTACAAAGGCACTTTAAACCGACTTCATTATCATGCCTGGGGTTCACGCAAATAATTCGTATCAGTAACTAGGGAGTGGGGTGGTCTTAGCAGCTGTTGTGTATGTTATTCCCATTGGGGTTTAGTTTAGTAACTACCTCGAGCTCCTTTAACATTGAGTTGTTGGAATTAACTTTTTACGAAGCGGTAACAATGAATGTTGTGCTGAATTACTTGTAAATTTTAATTAAAATGATTAACACGTTTGTAAAAGATTCATACCATCCATTTTACCGAACCTATGTGAATGTTTTAGGTTAGTCATTTACTCAAAAAAGCTTGCCTGGTACAAAATAAATATGTTGTAGACATTTAAGTAGTGTGATATTTGCGTCTTCATCTTAAGAAATGTCTACCTATCTAAAGAAAAATTTGTCATCTTTAACGCACCATTTTTGCCTTGGCAAATTTGATCGACGGTTATTGGATTGTCCATCAGCAACTGTATGATTTGCTATTGTAATATCTAGTAACCGAACCGGGATCGGGAGTCGGGACCAAGTCGGGACGCAGGTAGTAGGACGCACACTCCGTCCTCCGCACCCCCGCACTCTATTCACGAGCCGCTCCGCTCCAGACGCGCGCCTGCCGCCTACAGTTGAATACAAAACAAAAAGGTCGTCAGTGCCTTATGAGGCTCAGTGAGTGTCGGGTGTGCGTGTGTATCCAAGCTAGTAAAGGGTCGCGGTCGGCTCTGAAGTCCGATGTGCAGTCAGTGAGCACAGAACGATCGCCAGCCGCAGTGCCGCCATGGGCTGCACCCGTGGCCTTTGCACTTCACAGAGCGTCTTCATCTTCATCAACATCGCTTTTGCAGTAAGTTAAACACCACATTGTTGTCCGAAAAAAAAATTGTATGCTGTAAAATTCCTTTAACAGTCTAAACAAAGGTTTTCGTAATCTAAATAGTCAACGTGTATTCATAATATATAATAATAATTTCTAATGTCTAATGAATGTTAATGTAATTTAGTGTTAATCAATTCCTATAGCATATTAAAGACCTTCATTGTTCGTAATAATTATGAAGTATTTGATTCAGGCGATCAAATTTACAAAAAACCAAAAACCAACAACGTGCATTTCTGAATAAAATAAAGGAAGACGAATAACGACAGCTTAAGACAGCATACTTAGGACACAAGCAGTATTCAGTACATGACCTGAAATCTGGATGAGGTCACTGTTATTTGATTTAGCATTTGTAACGCAATTCATAATATTGTATACATAATGTAAATATTGTTGTGTCGTCATGATAAGCTTGATCTATCGCATAACCTTAGGCCCTGACTATGTCATACATTATAATAATAATAATCATTACAATGGATACTTCCAAGTAACAAACAACACTAACCCGAAATTGTTAATAACAAAATGTATATATATTTTTTTTTTTTTTTTTTTTATTCAATAAATTAGGTTTCGTAAAATAGTGAGGTTTTCCCTAATTAATTTAAGAATAACGCTTTGTGGTTGTACTGAAAATTTAACACATTTTTATAGAAATAAACTTATTGCAAAAACCTACATTGGTTTCGCCACAAGATTCGTCACAACTTTTGTAAACAAAGATTACTTGTGACGGATTTGAAGATAGGGTTCGGTAAACCTATACTACAGAGACACTACTTGTAAATTATAGTCTGTTATAAGATACAATATGTTAACAGTAAACTAATTATTAACCCTAAATAGGTAAAGTATTGTTTTATGTATACTGAGTCTAATACAATTATTTGGATTGAAGTACGGGCTAAAATTTAGGTGCTAGCAAAATAACTGAAATTTGTCGGTAGGAATTTCTCGTCCTGTTCGTCATCGAGTTCCTTTTAAATTGCACGTCGTACTGATTGCCCGATCTATTGTCAATAGATAATAATTAATCAGTCGTAAAGATTTTTGATAAGAGTAAAGTTAAGAATAAAGCATACATTGAGGACTTTCAGGGAAAATAGAAAATCTTTTATTTTCGTGTACATATGTAATAGAATGACTGAAATTCTGTACCGGTTCTAGTGGTATATTGTTTTGTTTTGCTGATTGATTCACTCACATATGGCCAATGCTTTTTAACCACTTGCTACTAAGGAATATGGTCTCTCAGAACGTAAACTTAAAAACTACTAAACTGATAATAAACGTTATTTCGCGTAAATTATAGTAATTAGTAATTAAATTTTACAATATACTTTATAAATGTGTTTTGGTACTTCTACTACTTACTTTATTTTCCTCTTAACAGTAATATCGGAATCTGATGTGCATAGATATGCAAACATACATACATTGTGAAAGTAATTGTTAGCTTATAATAAAAATTCCAGATAAAAGATTGACAAAACGTTTTTCTATATCGGATTTTGATTAATTGTACTCTGTTAATTGCCAGGTCAGGTCGAACATATATAGATATTATATGTTAAAAGCACTTGAAAAGAAGGCAATCCTTAGTGTTCATATCAATCCATGATAAATGCTCGATACTTGATTTCCTTCGTTGTTTTGTTGAAGAGTTGTTTTAAAACAAAAAACTACCTTATCACTTTTTTTAAAATAAAACAGGGGGCAAACGAGCAGGAGGCTCACCTGATGCTAAGCGACACCGCCGCCCATGGACACTCGCGAAGCCAGAGGGCTCACCAGTGCGTTGCCGGCCTCTAAGATGTTTATACGCTCTTTTTACTTACCTCCACTCTGTTTATTTTTCTCTTAAAAACAAGAGATAGTAGTAGAAACTAACAGCCTTTATTCAATCCAATTCTAAACATTAGTAAATGTATTCTAGTGTCATATATGCGTAATAAATGATTACTAATAACATCGATAAAAACATAGGTCAGCAGACCTTTGCACGTGTGAGTTGAGTGTTCTATGAAATTATTATTATTTATATTATTCTGGTATTTTACACCTTCCTTTGTCAATATTTTTTTGCATTAAACAAAGTTTACTTTTTACTGCATCTCAATTTGTTTTATTTAGGTTTAACAAAATATTTCTCTCATTAAAAACCAGTTTCAAGAAATACTATGACAATGATTTTGATGAAAATAGTGAGTGGACATTCGTTTACTGTACATGATAGTTATTCAGTGCGTTTAGGTTAGATTCGCAACGTGAATAATTCATGTATTTTTATTGGCAACCATATGTTTATTGTATCTAGTGAAATATGATCAAATAATCAAATTTCCACATATAATCTGAAAGTTAAACTAAAATGTGTTGGAGTGCTACTGATTTTTTATTATTTCAAATGATTTTGTAAATCACTTGAGGAAGCAGGAACACTACTTTGTTTACAATTTGCATGCAATTCTCATTAATTGACTCGTCTCATATTGCGAAATCATCACCATTGTTGTATGAACGGCTAACACGATGTGTACCTGTTTGAATTAAAGACGGTGTACGGTAGCATACCTACGTGACATTATTTGGTATTCGTGGTAACAACTTGTTCCCTATCCTGAACAGTTATAAAAGTAGCATAGTAGATATAGCTGATTTACGGTTACCTATTTCTTGCAATTGCTAATTGTCGATCGATCTAATATTATAAATGCAATGGTCTGTATATTTAACGCACTCACGCCTCAACCACTTAACCGATTTTAATCAAATTTTGTACCTGAATAGTCTATATACTTAGAAATAGGGAGAATTGTTTTTTTTTAATGAAAATTTTGTCATTTAAATGATTGCAATTTATTTTTAGGCTGTTTTAGATCATAATACAAAGAATATATCCTTTTTTTTTGAAATATGAACACCAAAGGGCTATAAAGTTTTCGATATGAACGGGAGACAATTTAACGAAAAAACTTATTGATAGTTAGTGTTTTAAAGATAACCCTACTTTCCATTAAAAATAATTAATTTATTTGATAACAAAACACACCTTAATACTAATATAAAGAAATTATTACATAATGATGTGCTCATGATACAGACGTAAGGTTTGTGATAAAAATTGTTTTTTTCGGCACCTAAAGAAACTTAGATGAGGCGCTTACCAAAGTCCACTGAGCTATGACGCAAGTTTTCATATTGATTTGTGCTGTGGCGTGAGTTTGGGTATGACTTCGGTTTTTTGTTTATCATGACCGGTTCTGGGAGACAGCTTTTTAAATTTTGGCTTTAATACACTTAACGTGTAGTGTACGTGTATTAGTTTTGGGTCCAGCACAAAACCGGCGTTTAAAAAATATTTTTGTACTTTATAAAATAATAACTTGTAACGTTACATAAAAATGGTGAAGCTATTAAAGAAACATATGAGTTGAAGTACTTGTAAAACAAATACAACATTAAAACCAAATTATATTTAACTGTGGAATTACATTTCAACATGCAAAAAAATATTAATATAACATATGTTTATATTTTTTGATGTTTAACTCTCATAAATTTCAACTCAGATTGAAATTAAAGAAGGCAAGCGTTGCTCCGAGTCGAACCTATTTCTAAGAAATGTTGAAAGGATGTTGATATATTAACGAATTATGGTAACAGTGTATATTGAAATATCGATAACTTGTTTAAGTAAGTGTTCGTCCGGTCTGCGCTTAATCTTTTTCTGTAAAGTCCATTTAGTGGTTATTTTGATTGTCTCTGACTAACTATACATTCAAGATGTACACATTCAGAAATCTATCGATCCACAATATGTAAGGTGTGATTACGAGAGGTGTAATAACACCAAGACTTGCTTTAAAACCAACTTTTTTTTAGTAATTATTTTTTTTTTATAAATATCCTTTAAACCCTTTCCTCTCCCCCCCCCCCCCCCCCCCAAAAAAAAAAAAAATTTTTTTTTTTTTTTTTTTTTTTTTTTAAAAAAAACCCCCCCTTTTTCCCCTTTTCCCCCCCCCCCAAAAAAAAAAAAAAAATTTTTTAAACAAAAAAAAAAAAACAAAAAAAAAAAAAAAAAAAAAAAAAAAAAAAAAAAAAAATGGGGGGGGGTTTTTTTTCCCCCCCCCCCCCCCCCCCCCCTTTTTTTTTTTTTGGGGGGGGGGTTTTTTTCCCCCCCCCCCCCCCGGGGGGGGGTTTAAAAAACCTTTTTCCCCCCCCCCCCCCTTTTTTTTTAAAAAAAAACCCCCCCCCCCCCCCCCCTTGGGGGGTTTTCCCCCCCCCCCCCCCCCCCCCCCCCCCCCCCTTTTTTTCCCCCCCCCCCCCCCCCCCCCCCCCCCGGGGTTTTTTTTTCCCTTTCCCCCCCCCCCCGGGTTTTTTTTTTTTCCTTATAGGGGTCCCCCCCCCCTTTTTCTCCCCCCCCCCCCCCCCCCCCCCCCCCCCCCCCCCCCCCCCCCGGGGTTAAATTCCCCCCCCCCCCCCCCGGGGGGTTTTTCCCCCCCCCCCCCCCCCCCCCCCCCCCCCCCCCCCCCCCCCCCCCCCCCCCCCCCCCCCCCCCCCCCCCCCCCCCCCCCCCCCCCCCCCCCCCCCCCCCCCCCCCCCCGGGGGGGGGGGGGCCCCCCCCCCCCCCCCCCCCCCCCCCCCCCCCCCCCCCCCCCCCCCCCCCCCCCCCCCCCCCCCCCCCCCCCCCCCCCCCCCCCCCCCCCCCCCCCCCCCCCCCCCCCCCCCCCCCCCCCAAAACCCCCCCCCCCCCCCCCCCCCCCCCCCCCCCCCCCCCCCCCCCCCCCCCCCCCCCCCCCCCCCCCCCCCCCCCCCCCCCCCCCCCCCCCCCCCCCCCCCCCCCCCCCCCCCCCCCCCCCCCCCCCCCCCCCCCCCCCCCCCCCCCCCCCCCCCCCCCCCCCCCCCCCCCCCCCCCCCCCCCCCCCCCCCCCCCCCCCCCCCCCCCCCCCCCCCCCCCCCCCCCCCCCCCCCCCCCCCCCCCCCCCCCCCCCCCCCCCCCCCCCCCCCCCCCCCCCCCCCCCCCCCCCCCCCCCCCCCCCCCCCCCCCCCCCCCCCCCCCCCCCCCCCCCCCCCCCCCCCCCCCCCCCCCCCCCCCCCCCCCCCCCCCCCCCCCCCCCCCCCCCCCCCCCCCCCCCCCCCCCCCCCCCCCCCCCCCCCCCCCCCCCCCCCCCCCCCCCCCCCCCCCCCCCCCCCCCCCCCCCCCCCCCCCCCCCCCCCCCCCCCCCCCCCCCCCCCCCCCCCCCCCCCCCCCCCCCCCCCCCCCCCCCCCCCCCCCCCCCCCCCCCCCCCCCCCCCCCCCCCCCCCCCCCCCCCCCCCCCCCCCCCCCCCCCCCCCCCCCCCCCCCCCCCCCCCCCCCCCCCCCCCCCCCCCCCCCCCCCCCCCCCCCCCCCCCCCCCCCCCCCCCCCCCCCCCCCCCCCCCCCCCCCCCCCCCCCCCCCCCCCCCCCCCCCCCCCCCCCCCCCCCCCCCCCCCCCCCCCCCCCCCCCCCCCCCCCCCCCCCCCCCCCCCCCCCCCCCCCCCCCCCCCCCCCCCCCCCCCCCCCCCCCCCCCCCCCCCCCCCCCCCCCCCCCCCCCCCCCCCCCCCCCCCCCCCCCCCCCCCCCCCCCCCCCCCCCCCCCCCCCCCCCCCCCCCCCCCCCCCCCCCCCCCCCCCCCCCCCCCCCCCCCCCCCCCCCCCCCCCCCCCCCCCCCCCCCCCCCCCCCCCCCCCCCCCCCCCCCCCCCCCCCCCCCCCCCCCCCCCCCCCCCCCCCCCCCCCCCCCCCCCCCCCCCCCCCCCCCCCCCCCCCCCCCCCCCCCCCCCCCCCCCCCCCCCCCCCCCCCCCCCCCCCCCCCCCCCCCCCCCCCCCCCCCCCCCCCCCCCCCCCCCCCCCCCCCCCCCCCCCCCCCCCCCCCCCCCCCCCCCCCCCCCCCCCCCCCCCCCCCCCCCCCCCCCCCCCCCCCCCCCCCCCCCCCCCCCCCTCTCTTTTTTTTCTTCCCCCCCCCCCCCCCCCCCCCCCCCGGGGTTTTTTTTTTCTCTTTTTTTTTTTTTCTCCCCCCCCCCCCCCCCCCCCCCCCCCCCCCCCCCCCCCCCCCCCCCCCCCCCCCCCCCCCCCCCCCCCCCCCCCCCCCCCCCCCCCCCCCCCCCCCCCCCCCCCCCCCCCCCCCCCCCCCCCCCCCCCCCCCCCCCCCCCCCCCCCCCCCCCCCCCCCCCCCCCCCCCCCCCCCCCCCCCCCCCCCCCCCCCCCCCCCCCCCCCCCCCCCCCCCCCCCCCCCCCCCCCCCCCCCCCCCCCCCCCCCTCCCCCCCCCCCCCCCCCCCCCCCCCCCCCCCCCCCCCCCCCCCCCCCCCCCCCCCCCCCCCCCCCCCCCCCCCCCCCCCCCCCCCCCCCCCCCCCCCCCCCCCCCCCCCCCCCCCCCCCCCCCCCCCCCCCCCCCCCCCCCCCCCCCCCCCCCCCCCCCCCCCCCCCCCCCCCCCCCCCCCCCCCCCCCCCCCCCCCCCCCCCCCCCCCCCCCCCCCCCCCCCCCCCCCCCCCCCCCCCCCCCCCCCCCCCCCCCCCCCCCCCCCCCCCCCCCCCCCCCCCCCCCCCCCCCCCCCCCCCCCCCCCCCCCCCCCCCCCCCCCCCCCCCCCCCCCCCCCCCCCCCCCCCCCCCCCCCCCCCCCCCCCCCCCCCCCCCCCCCCCCCCCCCCCCCCCCCCCCCCCCCCCCCCCCCCCCCCCCCCCCCCCCCCCCCCCCCCCCCCCCCCCCCCCCCCCCCCCCCCCCCCCCCCCCCCCCCCCCCCCCCCCCCCCCCCCCCCCCCCCCCCCCCCCCCCCCCCCCCCCCCCCCCCCCCCCCCCCCCCCCCCCTCCCCCCCCGCCCCCCGCCCCGCTCCCCCCCCCCCCCCCCCCCCCCCTCCTCTTTTTTTTTTTTTTTTTTTTTTTTTTTCCCCCTCCCCCCCCCCCCCCCCCCCCCCCCCCCCCCCCCCCCCCCCCCCCCCCCCCCCCCCCCCCCCCCCCCCCCCCCCCCCCCCCCCCCCCCCCCCCCCCCCCCCCCCCCCCCCCCCCCCCCCCCCCCCCCCCCCCCCCCCCCCCCCCCCCCCCCCCCCCCCCCCCCCCCCCCCCCCCCCCCCCCCCCCCCCCCCCCCCCCCCCCCCCCCCCCCCCCCCCCCCCCCCCCCCCCCCCCCCCCCCCCCCCCCCCCCCCCCCCCCCCCCCCCCCCCCCCCCCCCCCCCCCCCCCCCCCCCCCCCCCCCCCCCCCCCCCCCCCCCCCCCCCCCCCCCCCCCCCCCCCCCCCCCCCCCCCCCCCCCCCCCCCCCCCCCCCCCCCCCCCCCCCCCCTCTTTTTTTTTTTTTTTTTTTTTTTTTTTTTTTTTCCCCCCCCCCCCCCCCCCCCCCCCCCCCCCCCCCCCCCCCCCCCCCCCCCCCCCCCCCCCCCCCCCCCCCCCCCCCCCCCCCCCCCCCCCCCCCCCCCCCCCCCCCCCCCCCCCCCCCACCCCCCCCCCCCCCCCCCCCCCCCCCCCCCCCCCCCCCCCCCCCCCCCCCCCCCCCCCCCCCCCCCCCCCCCCCCCCCCCCCCCCCCCCCCCCCCCCCCCCCCCCCCCCCCCCCCCCCCCCCCCCCCCCCCCCCCCCCCCCCCCCCCCCCCCCCCCCCCCCCCCCCCCCCCCCCCCCCCCCCCCCCCCCCCCCCCCCCCCCCCCCCCCCCCCCCCCCCCCCCCCCCCCCCCCCCCCCCCCCCCCCCCCCCCCCCCCCCCCCCCCCCCCCCCCCCCCCCCCCCCCCCCCCCCCCCCCCCCCCCCCCCCCCCCCCCCCCCCCCCCCCCCCCCCCCCCCCCCCCCCCCCCCCCCCCCCCCCCCCCCCCCCCCCCCCCCCCCCCCCCCCCCCCCCCCCCCCCCCCCCCCCCCCCCCCCCCCCCCCCCCCCCCCCCCCCCCCCCCCCCCCCCCCCCCCCCCCCCCCCCCCCCCCCCCCCCCCCCCCCCCCCCCCCCCCCCCCCCCCCCCCCCCCCCCCCCCCCCCCCCCCCCCCCCCCCCCCCCCCCCCCCCCCCCCCCCCCCCCCCCCCCCCCCCCCCCCCCCCCCCCCCCCCCCCCCCCCCCCCCCCCCCCCCCCCCCCCCCCCCCCCCCCCCCCCCCCCCCCCCCCCCCCCCCCCCCCCCCCCCCCCCCCCCCCCCCCCCCCCCCCCCCCCCCCCCCCCCCCCCCCCCCCCCCCCCCTCCCCCCCCCCCCCCCCCCCCCCCCCCCCCCCCCCCCCCCCCCCCCCCCCCCCCCCCCCCCCCCCCCCCCCCCCCCCCCCCCCCCCCCCCCCCCCCCCCCCCCCCCCCCCCCCCCCCTCCCCCCCCCCCCCCCCCCCCCCCCCCCCCCCCCCCCCCCCCCCCCCCCCCCCCCCCCCCCCCCCCCCCCCCCCCCCCCCCCCCCCCCCCCCCCCCCCCCCCCCCCCCCCCCCCCCCCCCCCCCCCCCCCCCCCCCCCCCCCCCCCCCCCCCCCCCCCCCCCCCCCCCCCCCCCCCCCCCCCCCCCCCCCCCCCCCCCCCCCCCCCCCCCCCCCCCCCCCCCCCCCCCCCCCCCCCCCCCCCCCCCCCCCCCCCCCCCCCCCCCCCCCCCCCCCCCCCCCCCCCCCCCCCCCCCCCCCCCCCCCCCCCCCCCCCCCCCCCCCCCCCCCCCCCCCCCCCCCCCCCCCCCCCCCCCCCCCCCCCCCCCCCCCCCCCCCCCCCCCCCCCCCCCCCCCCCCCCCCCCCCCCCCCCCCCCCCCCCCCCCCCCCCCCCCCCCCCCCCCCCCCCCCCCCCCCCCCCCCCCCCCCCCCCCCCCCCCCCCCCCCCCCCCCCCCCCCCCCCCCCCCCCCCCCCCCCCCCCCCCCCCCCCCCCCCCCCCCCCCCCCCCCCCCCCCCCCCCCCCCCCCCCCCCCCCCCCCCCCCCCCCCCCCCCCCCCCCCCCCCCCCCCCCCCCCCCCCCCCCCCCCCCCCCCCCCCCCCCCCCCCCCCCCCCCCCCCCCCCCCCCCCCCCCCCCCCCCCCCCCCCCCCCCCCCCCCCCCCCCCCCCCCCCCCCCCCCCCCCCCCCCCCCCCCCCCCCCCCCCCCCCCCCCCCCCCCCCCCCCCCCCCCCCCCCCCCCCCCCCCCCCCCCCCCCCCCCCCCCCCCCCCCCCCCCCCCCCCCCCCCCCCCCCCCCCCCCCCCCCCCCCCCCCCCCCCCCCCCCCCCCCCCCCCCCCCCCCCCCCCCCCCCCCCCCCCCCCCCCCCCCCCCCCCCCCCCCCCCCCCCCCCCCCCCCCCCCCCCCCCCCCCCCCCCCCCCCCCCCCCCCCCCCCCCCCCCCCCCCCCCCCCCCCCCCCCCCCCCCCCCCCCCCCCCCCCCCCCCCCCCCCCCCCCCCCCCCCCCCCCCCCCCCCCCCCCCCCCCCCCCCCCCCCCCCCCCCCCCCCCCCCCCCCCCCCCCCCCCCCCCCCCCCCCCCCCCCCCCCCCCCCCCCCCCCCCCCCCCCCCCCCCCCCCCCCCCCCCCCCCCCCCCCCCCCCCCCCCCCCCCCCCCCCCCCCCCCCCCCCCCCCCCCCCCCCCCCCCCCCCCCCCCCCCCCCCCCCCCCCCCCCCCCCCCCCCCCCCCCCCCCCCCCCCCCCCCCCCCCCCCCCCCCCCCCCCCCCCCCCCCCCCCCCCCCCCCCCCCCCCCCCCCCCCCCCCCCCCCCCCCCCCCCCCCCCCCCCCCTCTCCTTTTCTTCTTCTTTTTTTCTTTCTCCCCCCCCCCCCCCCCCCCCCCCCCCCCCCCCCCCCCCCCCCCCCCCCCCCCCCCCCCCCCCCCCCCCCCCCCCCCCCCCCCCCCCCCCCCCCCCCCCCCCCCCCCCCCCCCCCCCCCCCCCCCCCCCCCCCCCCCCCCCCCCCCCCCCCCCCCCCCCCCCCCCCCCCCCCCCCCCCCCCCCCCCCCCCCCCCCCCCCCCCCCCCCCCCCCCCCCCCCCCCCCCCCCCCCCCCCCCCCCCCCCCCCCCCCCCCCCCCCCCCCCCCCCCCCCCCCCCCCCCCCCCCCCCCCCCCCCCCCCCCCCCCCCCCCCCCCCCCCCCCCCCCCCCCCCCCCCCCCCCCCCCCCCCCCCCCCCCCCCCCCCCCCCCCCCCCCCCCCCCCCCCCCCCCCCCCCCCCCCCCCCCCCCCCCCCCCCCCCCCCCCCCCCCCCCCCCCCCCCCCCCCCCCCCCCCCCCCCCCCCCCCCCCCCCCCCCCCCCCCCCCCCCCCCCCCCCCCCCCCCCCCCCCCCCCCCCCCCCCCCCCCCCCCCCCCCCCCCCCCCCCCCCCCCCCCCCCCCCCCCCCCCCCCCCCCCCCCCCCCCCCCCCCCCCCCCCCCCCCCCCCGCGCGCCGGGGGGCGCGGCCGCCCCCCCCCCCCCCCCCCCCCCCCCCCCCCCCCCCCCCCCCCCCCCCCCCCCCCCCCCCCCCCCCCCCCCCCCCCCCCCCCCCCCCCCCCCCCCCCCCCCCCCCCCCCCCCCCCCCCCCCCCCCCCCCCCCCCCCCCCCCCCCCCCCCCCCCCCCCCCCCCTCCCCCCCCCCCCCCCCCCCCCCCCCCCCCCCCCCCCCCCCCCCCCCCCCCCCCCCCCCCCCCCCCCCCCCCCCCCCCCCCCCCCCCCCCCCCCCCCCCCCCGCCCCCCCCCCCCCCCCCCCCCCCCCCCCCCCCCCCCCCCCCCCCCCCCCCCCCCCCCCGCCGTGGGGGGGGGGGGGGGGGTGGGTGTTGGTTTTTTTTCCCCCCCCCCCCCCCCCCCCCCCCCCCCCCCCCCCCCCCCCCCCCCCCCCCCCCCCCCCCCCCCCCCCCCCCCCCCCCCCCCCCCCCCCCCCCCCCCCCCCCCCCCCCCCCCCCCCCCCCCCCCCCCCCCCCCCCCCCCCCCCCCCCCCCCCCCCCCCCCCCCCCCCCCCCGGGGGGGGTGTGTTTTTTTGGTTTTGGTGTCTCGGCCGCCCCCCCCCCCCCCCCCCCCCCCCCCCCCCGCCCCCCCCCCCCCTTTCTCCCCCCGCTTCTCTCCTTTTTTTTTTTTTCTCCTTCCCCCCTCCCCCCCCCCCCCTCCCCCCCCCCCCCCCCCCCCCCCCCCCCCCCCCCCCCCCCCCCCCCCCCCCCCCCCCCCCCCCCCCCCCCCCCCCCCCCCCCCCCCCCCCCCCCCCCCCCCCCCCCCCCCCCCCCCCCCCCCCCCCCCCCCCCCCCCCCCCCCCCCCCCCCCCCCCCCCCCCCCCCCCCCCCCCCCCCCCCCCCCCCAAAACCCCCCCCCCCCCCCCCCCCCCCCCCCCCCCCCCCCCCCCCCCCCCCCCCCCCCCCCCCCCCCCCCCCCCCCCCCCCCCCCCCCCCCCCCCCCCCCCCCCCCCCCCCCCCCCCCCCCCCCCCCCCCCCCCCCCCCCCCCCCCCCCCCCCCCCCCCCCCCCCCCCCCCCCCAATTTTCTGCTCAAATTTAGTTTTTTATGTTATATAGTTTTAACAACAGTTTAGTAGACTGTGAGCTAAGGATGACGAATCAAAATATATAAACAACTCATTTCTAGATTAAGCTTATGACCACAACGTAAAAACCACAACGTTGAACAAAATAATTTAATATACCTACCCAACATAATATATTCGTAATATCTTTTCCAAGTTATCCAAGTATCTCAACTTGTAAACGCACACATAATTTAGTACCTACTGACGTTATAAGCATCATCTAGTTTAGTTATAAAAATTGACAACTATTATTGATGAAAGAACTTGTTTAACCTATTAAAGACTAAATAGCCGGTTTGTCCTCCACAATGAAGAAGATGGGATCCAATGAGACGTAAAGTCACGGACCGGGTCTTTGACCTCACTCGTTAACAACCAGATGAGCACCCAGCCTCCTTCAACATTTCTACTTGAAGTATTAATAATGCGCCGGCGTTTTGTTCCTACTTGTTATTTTAGACAATTCAAAAAATCTTTATAAATTGTAGCCTATGTGTTATACTGTTGTATTAGTTATATTGCAATCAATTCAGTTACGTAAAAGAGTAACAAACAATCCTTCCATGCATCCATACTTACCAACTTTCGCGATTATAATATGAGTTCTTCTAACTCATATTATAACCCTTACACATAACCACAATTTCTAACTGAACTTATGTGTGATCTACATGACTGCTGCGATATTACAAAAGAACTGAATTAAAGCAAATATGAGCGATTAATTATAATCTTCCGCCCCCGTAGCGTCTTCTGAGAAGGTTACTTGTCTACTTGGTTGTTACGATACGAGTAACTAGACAGTATTTTTCGTTGAAACAGACAAAAACCCGTGTTAAATGGATGAGAACGTGAGAGCAATCAATTCGGGTACTTTTTACCGTCTTCTAAAATGGATTTTATCAATTTGTCTTCAACTATATTTTTATTTCAGGTAATTAGGTAGTTCTTTGTAACTAAATAATATAAGTCTTTTGCATGTATAACAGCAACTATACTAGGAATTTTAGTGAAACTAATAAGCGATCTCTTATGTTTTATGGAGAACTGAAAATTTAGTATTAATCAATGGTATCATTGTTTCAAAATTAATTTTCTTGTAAACAAAACTCTTAGAATGAGTAATCTGTTTATGTTTATTGCAACAATATATATGATAGTGAATTGATAGCCGAGCTAACAGAGAGCCATTTCATGAGAACAAAGCTTGCTAGGAAAGCCACTAACGACTATCCAAGAATGTGCGGCAATAATTTGTTAAACGATATCAAGCAATGGGAACAATGAGCGGCTGTGCGCTACCGATATCTCTTTGACCCTCATAACACTGATGCGGTCAGTTTGTTTAGTGAATGGCGGCCATTGAAGCGGAACGTCTCTGCGCTGAGTCAGGGCCGCGCGAAGCTTCACGCACAATTAACACCACATTCTCTTATCTAAGGCTATCGTATAGATGCAATTATACAGCGCTTAATTTTTTTATGGATTGAAATCGATGCCCAAGTCTAGTTATTGAACTACATACGATTCTTCTCAAATCTGTGTTGAAAGAAAGAAAGAGTTAATTGCTCTATCAATAACAATTAATGAAAGTGTAAACAAAGATGGAGCGTGAAAAAATATGCATTCTAATTTACATTTTATTATGTGCAGATGTACAGCGGCGCACTGCTGTCAACGGCGGCGCGGCTGGCGTGGGACCCCAGCACATATACGTGGTTCCGATTCCTTTGCGCCGCGCAGTATCGCGTATCGCTGGCTTACGTGCTAGCGGCTGGGTTATGGCTCGCAGCGCTGGTGTACCTCGCGGTTGCGGCCGGTGCCGCTGCTGCTGCTGCGCGTCGTCCTGCGGCTGCGTTGCACACTTATGTAGCTGGCGTATGCGCACTGGCACTTAGTGAAGTGGCATATGGGGCTTGGCTAGTTGCCTCACTAGCTGCCTGGTGGCGCAGCGCGCCCGAGGCTGAACTGGCTCGCAAGGGAATCGATTTGTTACACGATATCAAGCCGGCGCTGCTAGCCGTCGAGCGATATAGGGACGTCGCTCAACCACTCTACAACATGATTGAGGTGAATAAACTACCTTACTGTGTGATGTGATCCTTCTATCCAATTAATTTTACCAATCATGCTTAAATATCAAGGTGTGCATTGCAGGAGGTGGAGGCACGCGCCCCTAATAACGCCGTGATTGTGGTAGTGTTCGCGGTGCTGGCAGTTGTCCTGCAAGTGGCGGCGGTAGTGGTGGCGCGGCGGCTAGCACGCGCAGGCGTGACCACTGCTCGGCGGTGCGAGCCTGGTGAGGTTGGCGAGGCGGATAGCGATAGCGAGGCGTTGGAAAAAACTGCGCCGCCATCTGCCCCACCATCCGACTCTCCGCCGCCACCAGGATGGCATAAGTCTGCTAACTTGCGGATGTATACGATATTAGACAAGATTTTCTAGCAGGTTAATATTTATTTATTTCAAGCTAAGGCTAATTAGTCGCGGAGGTACTAGTGGCATATTTTCGAGTTTAAGAAAGTACCTAATAAAGTTAGCTAAAAAAACTGACGCTCCTTGTCATATCGGTGGTTTCAGCTCCTTATATAGAGGAAGCATGATTGTACGCACTTTTCTGTATATAATAATCTACATATATATGTGTTAAATTTAGCTGTAACAAGAGTTTTTATTGTCTTTCAGGAAGAGGATGAGTCTCGCGAGAGTGTGACTCGTCCTCAGAGAGAGCCTTGCGAGTCGCAGCACAGGTCTATGGGATCCACGACGGCGCAACGTGATGCGCGATGGGACGCTGTGCATGCGCAGTTAGCCGCGGCCGGCGGGCGCCCAGCGCGAGCTCCCACCGCGCTTCTCATCCTACACGCCGACCTGTAGCTTGCCTTTTTTAAATTCATACGCCAGATTAAAATCTGCAAAGCAAGGTTTGGTAATATTTCATCGGTAATCGTTTCTGATATTATATGCATTTAGGTTTTCGAGACAAATATACTCTTGCCGTATTGAAATCAAGTCCTTACTCCTAAATGTTCCGCGTCGGAGATTGTGTTGTTTCCGACTTTTATACTACATTATGTACTAAACTCAGACACTCGAATTTAATTACCGCACATTTTTCAATATTGTACATTCACATTTCAAATCTTAACGAGGATATAAAAGAAAAGTTGTGTATGCTAAGTATTTACTTCAATATAAACAATATTTTTAAGACTATAATTTTTTTAGAATGTATTGAATAAAAAAGAAATGAATTCACTCTTATTCTAACTTTATCAAACAATAAAAAATGTAAGGGTATCTAACGGTAGAAATTGTCCTGTAACCTGTAATAGATACCGGTCTCTATGTCTAAGCTCATATTTTTCCAATACACCGATTACTACGCACACTGCCGCCAGTGACAAATTAAATGTAATAATATAAATTTCTTATCACACTGGCAATTAAGAAAATACTGCGGCCATATCATTAGATCTTCCATGACTGGGCCAACATGCTAACTTACAAGATTCTTTCTATTGCATCTACTGTTAATGATTCCATTAAAAAAATATACAGGCTGTTATAAAATGTTAAAATAGCAACGATACTAAGACATTGATATACGCAAGTATTACATGAATTTGGAACGAACTTAGCTGTTAAACAGACTGCCATATTGTTTGTAATATTAAAAGTATTGTTTAAGTAGTAAATAAAGGCGTAACGCGCCAGTGATAATGTACATCTAGCGTAAGGTTGACTCATATCACCTTTGTATTGCTCCTATTGCATGTGTTTGTGATTCCTAGTTCGTAAGTGTTCTGTTACAACGAGTGGTGCTATATCACTGCATTTTGTACGTAGTATGTTGATACGTAATTCTATCGTAACACTTTATATTAACTTATAAATGTTTTCGAGCACAAAGAGAGGTGCAGATTCACTATTTTTCAATCGTGACCACATTGGAATACATCGGTTGTAACATTAAGTGGAAGTGCCGGTGCCAAATAGCTTTAAGTAAGTTGAATTAGTAAAAATTTGTTTGTCAACGGGTGTCGGGTTGCTGACCCGATAGCGGCGGGTGTCAGATGTTGTTTACTTTAAGAATTCCGCATTATAGTTTTAAGAAAAGTGGTTCATACTAGACAATAAGTGGCGTTACATGTCTTCGAACTATTACTTACGCAATAAAGAAATATTTTTATACCGTTTTAATGCTTTTAATTTTTTGGTAATTACAAATATTATTACTAGTATTAATTATACATAAAATAAATAATATAACTTATGTGTTAATTATCACATAACAGTTTAAATCATACGCGAATTCTGACTAATAAGTCTTGAATCTTCTTATTCAAGTGGCAGTGAAGAATTGAGTGGCGGAGGCGCAGTCAGGCCTGGGCAAGCGGCGTGTCTTCGCTATGGTAGCCGTGCAGTAACCACAACCTTCCGTCTCGGTATACCGCTCGCTTCCGTCCTTTGCGACTGCTACCCTTAACAAAGAACAACTCTTGCATTTTCATACCAACTACTGGTGTTTAAAATTCAACATCATAAAATTGTATGCTCATTGCAATGAGGCGGAGCTAATTTTATTTACCTAAGCGATACAGCAATCACGCGCATCAGCTTGCATAGCGTATAACGTTCATGAACGTTACGTAATTTTTTATAATATAAGTATTTGAATAGATCTAGTTTCTACCTTAATGGCGTAGAGAGTGTGACCATGGAAGGAGCTCGGTGTGGTGTTCCAATGGCACATATCAGCGCCAGCAGCGCGGCTAGCAGTTGCAGCGTCAGAAGCAATACGGCTGCAGCGCCCATTGCTCGAAGCTGGCGCGGTAGATCAGCTCGTGCTTCACGCATCAACGCTGCAATACGCGCAACCTGGGGCAATGAAGGCCAGTGCGCTAGCTCGTCCAGTAGGGGCTGTAAGTGCTCCCCTAATGCCGCGGCTCGACGTACTTCCCGTGCCTGTTCACCCTGCGTCCATTCAGCGCAGCGGGTCCACACCCACGCTCCGCAAGCTGTCTGCCCGATGCAGCATGCCACGAGAATTCCAGCATACTGTACACAGTATTCCCATCTCTAACTGAATTATAACTATACCTCTGTACAGTTTGCCAATTAGTGGACTGAATAGTGTATTTAAATTTATATGTTAAAATATTAGGAGTCTGTGTACAGTCAATGCTATGTAATAAATTTGGCAAACTGCACTAAATATGTGAGATTGAGAGACCCAAGAACCTAACAACCCTACGGTTTTTACGCATATAAAATTTCATAAAAATCGGTTGAGCCGTTTCGGAGGAGTTCAATTACGCACCCCGTGACACGAGAATTTTATATATAAGATAATTAATTTCGGTACGTCTGCACTAAGTGACCGAAAGTGTAAAGTGAAGCGTGTGAAGAAGCAGGGGGAGCCCCAAGGGTAGGATCTAGCTAGCTATCGGGCAAACTCACTACGATAATGAAGGACTTGGAGGTTTTGCCTCATTGAGAGGATGCGAGAAATGATCGAACTAAAGCAATATTCAACTCTGGTTTATTAAACTGAAGATACATTTTAAATATAGATATTGAGAGTTTTGTGAGTTGTTAGCATTGTCAGCAATAAGATTTGAGAACATCGTGCCAACAATGTCAGTGGATCTTTTTCCAATCTTCATTTTATTTGTAGGATTCCTCTCTAAATATCTATAATAGATTCTCGCAAAAACGACACACAAGTCCCAAAGCATTCTTAGTTACCGATAGAGATCTAAACGATGGAGCGTTTTAATTTCATAAATTGAGAATAACGCGTTACATATTTAAAAAACAATGTATATTTAACATGCACAGTACACCCTGAGATTAGTGATAGTACCTACTGCTCGCCCTCTAATATTATATACGATTTTACTCGAGGCTATTTAAAAATTGTAGATAAATGTAGATAAAGGTATTTTCTCGTAGTCACATTTGTAACTTCTTATCAGATATTGTGATGATGATGTTTCTGTATTGTTGTATTATTGTGTTTAACCGATAACAGCAACCAATTCTTAATAAATAGCATCTTCTCTGATTTGTAGGTCGCCCGTGTTGAAAACGATTAAGCTATACTATAAGACTATTACCAGATACAGTAGTACTCGGCGTAGGGAGTAACGGTAGGAGCGCAGCGCAATAATTGAAGCATGAGCTGCGACCAGCGTGACAAGCGCTAGCGAAGGCAGCAAGATGGCGGTGATACGAAACTCAAGCGGGAAGAGCTCCCGTGCCGGAACGTAAAGCGTAGGGTCCCAGCATGCGCGCAGTCCCGTTAGTAGGACACCACCCACTAGAACCTCAAATGCGACACACGGTTATATTGCCTCTAATCGCCACACATCGAAATTACGTGTTAACACATGAGGCCAGCTCACCATCAGTAACATGTTGACATGAAGAAGCAACGCGGGCGCGATATTGGAACAACAGCCCATTGTCGGCTCAACTGTGTCGACGGTGGCAGGTGTGTATCATGACTGTACACCGCTCGTATCTTATCAATAATCGTAGCATATCAGTGGTTCGGCCCGTTTTCTTTCCCCCCTCCCCCTGCGCCATACATGACACAAATAATTTTTGATTACAAATGAAGGGGTTGTATACAAAGACAATGATATTATTTATATATTAATACGCCAAATTGAGAGAACCTGCGACCCTACCTTACTGTATGTAATAATAATTTATTTAGAATTTAAATCTATAGACTCGTATTCTTTCTAGTACTATACATATAATAATAATGAAATTTTATTTGCATAAACACGCATATCACAAGAAAAATTGAATTTCATATCGGAGCAAAGATTTGTGAATTATTGTATATTATTATTGCATTAAAGTCTTCCTGCTAAAGTATGATAATAATAATACAGAGATCATTTCTTTTTAATTTTTTGGTTTTCAATATTAAGACATGTTGTACATTATTATTTCTTTTTATAAGACATGTCGATTGTCCACCTATCATAAAACAAACATCATTTTTGATTTACGAGTATATGTTCTACATATAATTCGCCAAAATATATTTTTTTGTCTTAACTGTATGTTGAAAAAAAAAGCGTTTCTTATACTTTATCATATTATATTTAAGGTTTTAACGGAAAATGAAACAGGAAACTCAATTGTTCAACATTTATTATGTAAGATTGAGAGTTATGAAGGTCCGGTGACCGGTGCAAAAATATATAACTGTGCCGCGAGCAGTACACAACGATAAACATCTACGACACGTTCAACAAAATTACTTATTTATATCTATTATAGTAATACTAGGAGTCGCGAAGCACCGCGTTCGGCAGCTCCCAACTTTACATCACGCTATGATATGACATCGTAGACACTATTTTATATTACACACTCGTACATCTCTCTAAATACAAAGCCCTGACAGAATATTTTTATTTAATTGTTGTAACTTTTGAACTATCGTCTCGTGTGTTGTAGAATTGTTCAAGTTAATAGGTACCCATATAATGCTAAGGACCCAAAAACTGACAGTGATGGTAATAATATTTTGACTATGTGCGTTAGAACGCTGGCAATAAACACTATTTGTACCGTGTATGCAGTTCTTGTTCATATGCCATGAATGTTACTATACCCAGATTGTCTAGTAAATGTAGCGACACATTTTAATGATTTGGGACGCAAACTGGCCCGGGTGGCTATAGCTGGCGAGCATTTTTACAAAGTATTTAAACATTAAGTTTAACATTAAATATTATACAGATGTTAAGCAACAATTAATATTTTGTAAATAATAGACATATAATTATATATTAAGTTTTTTATACATTTTGTTATATTTTCTACGTTATTAATAATAACACCTCACATTTAACATGTAATAAGTGTCTATAGTAAGGAGTATATGAGGTTAATCATATACTCTTATATTTATTTAACTACAAAGTAAATAGTTTAATTTGTATTTGTTTCGGTAAAAATCTATTGAGGTTAATACTGGGAAAAAATATCATATTAACCAAATTTGATTTAATATCAAAATATCTCTACATTGTTATAAATTATTATATAATCTGAATTTTGAACGACTACAAACGCCGCAGAGTGTATTCTAGTAAACTGCCAATATTTGTAATACAGTACAATAATGAGTTTTAGGTGTATGACAAGTGTGTGGCAGTAGTTGCAGTTGCAGTTTGCTATGTCACTTATCGGTAAGAACCAGGCTGCTCACTGAGAAAAGGGTTGGCCGGGGATGGGGCTGGGGGACCACCTCCAGGCACACTCAAACTCTCCGCGCCGCTGTAGTTCTGCAATTTAGATACCGATTCATGTATATACTATAATGTTATAATAGTTAGAAAGGTTAGGTAGATGTTTTGTAATAACCTGTGTTGCACCGTAGTTGTCATGGTGTGCGAGATCAGCAAGACGCGTAGAGGACAGCGCGCGAGGAATTGGCGCCGAGGGAACGCCGTGCGGCGCTAGGACACCTGCCTCCGCCAGAGCACGTGCTTCTTCCTCGCCATCGACGCCAGCGCCACTCGCCGCTGCCGCCACGTCTCCGGCGTCTCGGAAGTTTACGAAAGCAAACGCTGCCAGGGCAACCGCGCACAGCAACCCATAGCCGGCAAAAGTACGCGTCGTGCCCCACTTCGCGACGGCGATTCCGCCTATGACGGCGCCGCAACCGCGTCCCAGTCCATGGTGAAGACCTTGAAGTACGCCTTGTGCCGATGAGCGTAGGCGTGGCGGTGCGCCATGAGCAATGTAAGAGCAGCACGCAGCCCACACGGCCGCATGCGTCACGCCCTGTACGAACTCGAATGGTAGCACCCACCAGGGGTCTGACAGCCATGAGATGTACAGGAAGCGCACGACATTGCCGGCTAGCCCCAGACACAGCACCTGCAAGATATTCGTTTCAACATTTAATTCTCGAAGTCTCGCTGGAGTCGGCAACGAACGTTAATCACCTTGACATGGCCCATTTGTGTGATGAGCTTAAAGCTGAAGAAATAGGCAAATATTTCCGAAATGTGGTTGATGACTGAAGCTACTCCGAATAGGGTGGGCGAGCCTCCAATGTCCTAAAATACATTCTTTTTTTTAGTTTTTGAATATAATTATATACAGTATACCTCAATTGTGGGATCTATATACTGATCGACAGTTATAATACGTTTAGCGATGAGTGAAGTGGCCATCATTTTTGAAGTAATTTCTTATGAAATCATCATCATTGTTGGTTTGGATAGTATTAAACATTTTTAGTATTATTGATTGATTGACTGAGTAATGACGAGAAAATGCTTACCTGAAGATGCCAAAAGAGGAAAGTAAATATTAGGCCAATACCGAAGCCCATAAACCAGGCAACGAGTAAAAAGGACGCCGCCTTGACGTTTTGGAACTGTCGCAGGACTGTTACCCATTCCGGCATCTCGCGTGTGGTCTGTGCAAAGACCTTTGCATGGTGCAGTGGCTGCGGTGGCGGTTGTGGGTCAGGCGCACTTGTGTCTAGACCAGGTAGCTGTAGCTGAGCTGCAAGTTGTGCTTGCAGTTGCGCCTCTCGAGAAGGCTCGGTAGTCACCACCACTGGCGGTTCAATCTCGCTCTCGGCGCTTGCTGGCTCATACTTGAAGCGAATCTGAGTGGCGGTTACGAGTGCAGCACCCATAAGTACAGAGAATGTTGCAAAGCATATGGTGTAATTCTTTTCATAACGTTGCGGACCACCACACGGATGTGTGCTGAAGGCGGTACTGTGGTCAAGCGCAATGCCCACAAAGAACATGGCCAGACCCCAACCCAGTGACCCGAACATGCGTTGGTGCCCATACCTAGAATATACGATTTTATTTTCGACTTAAGATATTTAATCATGTCTCTAATAAGTAACTTAGCAAAATGTACTTTATTATTTTTGAACTAATATTTTTCAGACTTTAAACTGTCTTCCCAGAGAAGAGTTAACGATTTTGTAAAGAATTTGTGTTTAAAAATGTATGTAATTTTGCATATGTAGCTATCAGTACTTTTACACTTATATTACACTTTATACTAAAGTTATTACTTTATATTAATATATTATAAAAATATGCGGTGGTTTTATTCTACATCCCAATATTGGTGAGCCCGTCGTGATAGGCAAAAAAACTAATTTGTACTTGTAAACTATTCATTAATAATGTCTTGTCACCTGTCAGCGTCTTCGCCCAGCAAGGTAATAACGGCCGAATCGGCGAGTGTTATAGCTGGAGCGCTGAAGAACTCTCCGATGACCACGAGAAGCAAGAGCAGGAAGAAGGTCTTCTGAATGTTGGGCGTTGTATATACGATTAAGGAATGTAACGGTGTTACCCAGTTGGAGTTGGCAGAGGCATCATAGTTTTCGGCATCCGAGACGGATAGGGGTGAGCCTGCACTCGATGTGACAGGTGTGCGGAATGATCGGGGCACAGGTGGAGCGTCCGCGTCGTAGCGTGGAGGTGCTAATATATAAGCAGAGCTGTTGACGGGTTGAACGCATGCCACTGCTCCTGGCTGCACCCAACTCAGCGGCAATGTGAATATGATCCATGCACCCAGCGACGCTAATAGAAGTGTGCGCCCTTTCTGCCAACGATCGGCGAGTCCCCCCCAGAACGGCGCTGATAGGAACTCAACGAACGGTCTCGTCCCGATGAGCAGACCGCATTGTCCGGCGTTCATACCCATCTGCTTGAAATAAACACCCATCAGAGGAAATAGAGAGCCAAAGGCGGAGTAGAAGAAGAAGTAAAATGTCTTGACTGTAAGCAGCTCAGGGTCAACGGTACCAGCACCACACATAAGCTCTAGTAGGTCGTTGCGGCCGCGCACTTTGTGAGTGGCATCTTTCGGCGCCGGGTACCTGTAATAGATAATTGCATTTCAAAAGGTAAAAAATACTACATTGCGGCGAATATCACTTTTGGCTAAATAAATAAAACACAACATAAATAAGGTATAAAACATTAGATACTAAAAGTCACTTTACTTGCTGTACCACCATATTATTACTAGGAAGAAGAGTAATAAACCAATTGTTCCACAAAAGAAGAATATAGTTAAATATTAAAATAAAACTCCCTTCCCGTAGTGAATAACTCTATATAAATAATTTCGAATCCCTTTGGACTTTTAATCTAAAATGAATTTACGAAATTAAGATTATCGCATCGAGTCGTTGCTAATGATTAGGCTAATGATGCTGTAACTGATGTTTCTACAAGATTACTTGAATATACCAGACGCTTAAGTGTAAGTGTTGTCGATTTGACTATTATAAGTAAATTAAAACGTAGTGAGCTCACAAAGCTAGAGTTCTATAATTTAAACTAAACAGAAATATGATGAAAAGTTTTCATTGAGAGTAATTTATTGTTCTGAGTTTAGAAAAAAAACTACCACTAACAACACAAATAACAATGACATAGTGACAATTATTTAGACAGAAAATTGGAATAACTGATTAGAGGTCGAATGTAACTGATTAGGTTACGAGTCAACCAAAAACGATCTTGTGGTAACATGGCGCCCAATAGAGAATTTTCAGCAGTGGTCGCGTGTAATGAGTAAGTGTTAGTGGTCATTCGTAAGCGGTGGAGCGAAAGGCTCACCTGGTGGTGTCAACTTCCCCAAATTCATCGGGGTTAACAACGGGCCGCGCGGTGGGCACGGGCCCGGCCGCATCGCCTAGCTGCGGCTCCATGGTGCGGCGCGCGACTACCGCTTCCGGCCGTCACCACCCGAAGCGCCTGTCGATACAGCGGCGCTGCCCAATGCGCATGCGTGCGCATCTCCGCTTACGTCACTTGGCGATGCTGCCTCTCACCCGGCTGTTATTATTGACCACCCACCATTTCACTTGAAAATATTAAGTTTCAATTATGCAAGACGATTTTTAAAAATCATAAGCTGAGAAAGAAGAGAGAGAACGTAAGAGTTGTGGATGTTTCGATTTACTTTCTTAAAATTGATACTTCATAAGCGATATTTTTCTTTTAACGTGCGTGAAGTCTCGCAACCCCCCAGTGGAGCATGGGGCTGTATATTTATCAGGTCAACGTTATTTGCCTATCAGCATTATCAAATGATTGCTTTGCTAGAATCAAACCCACAATTTTTACACAGTGAAATTATATATTGGTGTTTAAATTAGTGAAACCACTCTTATATGTATAATATATTAGATCATTATAACCATTTTGGGGAAATAAAAGAAATATTTAAGTACCTAATAATTAAATTGGATAAGTGTTTTATAAATAAACTAGCTGATCCGGAAAACGTTGTTTTGCCATACATGTGATTTCAATTTTCAATTAATTATTCGAATATTATTTAAAATTTGACATTGGGCGATGGTAGCGCCGTCAGTCGGATCGAATGTAAAACATTCCAAAATCAACAAATACTAATAAATTAAAAATTAATTAAAAAAACATTGTCCAGCGGACAAAATTGCGAATCAAAACCATTCCCAGATCCCCTTGAACACACAAAAAATCTCATCAAAATCGGTCCAGTCGTTTGAGAGAAGTTCAGTGGCATACACACTCACAGAAGAATTATATATATAAAGATAAGTAGTAGGTAACAAAAATTAGTGAATCACAAAGCACATTACTAATAGAATGCGTAATAGGCATTTGCTGAGTAGGTACTACGAATATATACCATTGTTATGTAATGGCGTACATTTACACTAACACGAATTTTTATTTTCACTGCGATGATTTAATTAACAGGATTCGATCCGAGTCTGGAATTAACACGTTTAACCTCCAACCCATCGCAGAAAATAAGTAGATATCTGATTCTCTTATACAAAAACTTACATTAAAAATAATTGTATGATAACAATCATATGAAAATATTATACGTTGGATTATTTGATTTAAAAATACATATAATTTCGAAAACGGGTTTTTATTTAAACTGATAAATATCAAAATATGTCAACGGGGCGTGGAAGTAGTGTGTCGCGCGAGGCGCATGCTTGCTGTGTGCATTGATGTGCGTCTGGCACTGTTTCGCCTGATCGACGCTGACCGCAACCGCTCTTGACCTTCTGCCGAGTGTACCGATGTTGAGTGTGGTGACACCGAGTTTTCTGAACCGGGTGGCGAAGACGAAGCACGAGGACAGTCGTTTGGTGGAGTAAGAGGCCCACGCACTGGCTTCTCGGAAAGACCGATTCGAAAGACGAAAAGAAGTTCTGCCCAGAAACTTCTTGAAAAGGTCATAGTTGGATCTCGCGGGTGACGCCATGCAGTCCAAGCTAGGTCGCAGCAAGACATTACTATGCCTAGGAAGCATCCGACAGCCAGCACGAGGAACAAGCCTAGAAAGTTGCGCATCGACAACTCCTCATTTGCAGGGTCGTCATTGGGCTGAAACATTTCCAAGTATATATCATATATCCTATAAAATATATTACAAGTTATGTTGGAGCTTAAAATACGAAATGATATGAGCTACCTGACAAGCTCCACCGCCATGTTTTTCGTTCCACCAACGGTACTTCATCTCGCGCAGTACTCCCGACTCTTGAAGATTCAGCAGCGCCAGGTTCAAAGAATGTCGATACGGAGAATCTATACAATTCAAATATATTAATATATTTTTTCTAAAAGTCGTTGAAATTTGCTATACCTTGAGCAAGTACAAACTTGTGTGCTTTGCAAGTCTCAATGCTCAAAGACAACCAAAAATGTGCTTGCTTGGCTTACTTAGTTGTATTTACGTGCGTGTGTCGTCTTACCTAAAATGAACAACTTACTTTTTTTCATGGCGATCCCATAGCCCTTACTGTCTAACTGCTCGCCGACCTATGAGCACAGAAATTACTATTAGGTGCAAAAGAAATAAAAACATGTGTATATTTCAAAGAATCATTATATTATAGAGTTTGATAAAGTATATATTTTTTTTTATAAAATAGGGGGCAAACGGACTGGAGTCTCACCTGATCTTAAGTGATACCGCCGCCCATTGACGCACACAATGCCAGACGGTTCACAAGTGCGTTATCGGCCTTTAGATTACTTTTCTTGAAGGGCCCTAAGTATTATAACATCCATACCATTGTGACCTCACAGTTACGCTCAATTGTATACTCGATGGTGGTTGACTCCGCGAAAAATGCGTAGTTCTCCTTTACGACCCTGCAAGCGAAAGTCGATATGGTCATATTCCACAAGCGTTTCGGTTATCGCCTCTAAATGCTCCTTTAAATTCAAACGTTACTTTGCGATTCCAGCCTCGTTGCTCTTGGGATTATCCTGCTCCTTCATCTTTTGATACATCCTCTTGTACAGCTCGTTATTAGAATACTGCAAAAATCAAAACTTTCATTATAAAAATACGAGTTTTGTAAATTATTTGTCTAATTACGAGATTCTATTCAAATAAGAATTAAAATAAACTTGCATGTTACTTTTATTCCACAGCAACAAAATGAGACATGTCATAGCTAGTTAGCTATACCTATCGATATAGTTTTGAATTGTCGAGCACAGAAAGCTACTTAATAACTTGGTTAAAAGAAAAATCTCTATCTATGAAAAATACACAGAAATAAATCTGCCTTATTCACGATACAAAATCATTTGTTTAATGATTTTATTTTCACTATAGACCCAAAATTATACAAAATATACTTTATTAATTTCAAATCAAATAATTAATATACAGTGCAGTGGCTATAAAGCTCTTGGCATTATGAGTTCAGTTTTACCTCGAAGAAGGTGTATGTGGAACCTTCGGCCTTGGCGCCGTAGGTGATGCCGAGCTCGTTGTCAGCTAGATCACGCACATCGTGTATGAGTTCGTTGGACGTTTTAGTACCGAGCAGTGTGGCTAAATTTGCAGTATACGAGTTGACAATGACCAGCGCGAACACCCACCAAGCGCTCGCCACGGCTCGCGTGCCGTATGCTACTGGTGCGACCTCTGAACCCTGCATTAACACTGCACCCAAGTTAAACCATAAGGCGTTAGCTAGTGTGAATTGATTTTCAAGTGCAGGTGGTTCCTCTATACACGGGTACGGATTCTGCCACTCATCGGGGCACAACCGCCCCACAACAAACAGCACCAGGGATGTGCCGAGATATGCCAGAGCCACACATAACCAAACACCATTTGAGAATGGTAGTAGAAAGGCAAGTAGTGCAGGTGCAGGTGGCTGTGGCCGACGGAACATAATGGCGATGCCGAGGTTCATAAACGGTGTCGTGAAGTCCACGATCTCCTCGCGTTCAGCAGTTATTGTTAGATCCGTGATGGCGAAGTGTATACCCTGTCGAGAAACGTGGTGGATTGCTTTACTGAACCTAGTAGAGGGTGTTGATCTCGTGTTAAGAGTAAGTTCATACCGGGTCGGTCATGAGGCGATACATCATGCCGTTCCATTGGCCGGTAGTCTTGTTGCGAGAGCCATAGCTGCCGTCGGGCTGCTCCACCAGCGTGTAGTTGAATTGCAAGAGATGAGCCAACCGTTCAATCAGTTCGATGCAAAATCCTATACAACAAGGTTACGGTATATAGTAAAAGAAATTTAAATAATGCGACGCTGATTCAATTTCTTTTCTCATTCTTCTTTCGAGTGAAAATAAAAATATTTCTGCGTTTGTAACATTTCTCCGTATGGTGTATACTTATGAATGAAAGTAAATTATATTAATTTAACAATAAATATTCTTAAGAATATTAGTAACGATTAAAATCGAAATAAGGTAATCTTTTAATTAATCATAATTATTAATTGGCACTTTCATACATAACTTCTACTTTACAGTCAATAAATACATGTTCTTAAAAAAGGCTATTAAGGAGCTATTAAGAATTGAATACAGGAATTTAAATTGTACCGTTGAAGTAACTTCCATCCGTGAGTGCTTGTAAATTTTTAAATAATTTTTAATATATTTAAATTAAATGTTTTATAATAAATTTAAATATTTTATAATCAAACAAACATTCCGTCAAATAGGGGTGTCAGTTAAGGTTCATAATTGTTCACCTTTTGTAATAAGGAATTAAACAGTGAATATTATATAGTACCTTCGTAGCGCTCGTTACCCGACAGACGATCCGCAGACTGCTGCCGCATTACGTATGGTTTATTCTGTAATTGAAAGTAAGTATATTTTAAATATCCATTGGCTCCTAATAAGTAAAGCCTGTCTGCCTGTTGAATCACGTTAGAGGGATCCGCACTGATACATAGTATCCGATTGAATTGCGCAAGCAATTCAATGAAATGATCCTGAGTTTGTGATATCAACGCTGTGGATATTAAGACAAATACAGCGAAACATGTAACAGTAAACTGTATGTCAGGATCGGTACTATAACTGTTGGAAGTTCAAAGTTAGAGACTTTTCTGTATTTTTACCCTGATTGTTTTCATTTATCTTTCCTATGTATACCTAACTTATATGCAATTAATAGATGTATTTTTTTAAAATCTGTATGGAAGGTCTAGAACATAATATTCAAATGTTTCAATTATTTTATTAAATCTTCTAATTCCTATGAGAAATATTAGTTTGCAGTACCTCAGCTATGAGGACAACGAAAGTTCGGTTTGTCATAGAGTCTGTGGGTGGCGGTGGGGCGGGAGGTCGTGGGTACCACGCCAATCCCCCACGCGGTGACCACGCTGCCGCCGTCCGCAGCTCGCCACCCGGGATGAGTTCTGCGGCTAGCAATGAGACATCGCGCCGTGCCCCACCTGCTGCCCAGCGCACGCCAGCCTCGCTGCTAGCACCCTTCCAACCACGTGACCGGATCAAGTTAAGTAGCGTGTCCGCGTGGAAGGCAGCGGTGCCACGCTCACAATCGCCTCGCTCGCCGCTAGCACTCAGCTGCAATTCGCGTAATGTAGCCGCTACGATGCGAGCTGCATCGTACGCCAATACTAGAGCACTCGCCGGGGCTTCAGATATCTGTTTAAGTTCCTCATCGTTGGCTGCGTCACCGAGTCTCCTCTTGTACTCTTCTCGCCAACCCCGCATTGCCTCTACTACGTTTGTTGAATTCGGCTCAAAGAGACGCAAAGCAGTGACATTGGCACCTCCATGGCTATAATCATCGAGTGATAGCGTATGCAGGTCAAGTGCTGGCAGAAGATATGCATGTCGTTCTGACAATAGCCCTACGCGCTGCGCAGCGTCCAACACGCGCTTGGTGCAGTCTGCCTCACACCAAACTATGAATTTCTTTGATCCCCACTTTTTTAGGATCAGTAGCAGATTTCTGAGGGCGTCGTCATCATCCAGTGGCGGTAGCTGACGTGCTCGCAGTATGAGGGAGTCACGTCGTGCGAGAAGGGGCACGGCTCGAGCACTCCCCTCATGTAGCACCACCGCTTCTTGCCAGCCCTTTGCCACGCATAGATCCGCCACGGCCTAAAACAAATGGTAGTAGTGATCAGGGATGATTGGACCCGGATAAAGGAGGGGTTGTTACGATTGATAGACACGGGTTCCAAGCAGATGCGAATGCGTACCGTAGCGAGTACATCAGGGTGTGGGAAAAGGTCTAGCGCAGTGGCAAGTGTGTCACGGTTTCGGTGTGATGATGGCACCGTCAGCAGCAGCAGCACACCGGCGCGTACTGCAGCTGCTACCCCCTCGCTCCCCCCGTCACCACAAGCCACTGCCTGCGCGCCGTCTCTTGCCTGAAATTTATTAATTTTAATTATTTTTTAATAAATTCTTAAACCCCACTCTTCAAGTCCTGACCAGTTTGTAATATACATAATTGTTCCGACAATCAATTTTACATTGATAGCTATATAGTACTGCTGAACAGAAAACTGTCTAATATTAATCTACAAATTAAAATTATTGAAAACGCATATAAAGAAACTGATAGGAGCGGCTGTTTTGATTTGTTTAGTGTATTTATTAGATAGTGAATCAAGTACCTGTAGACAGATGTGGGTTGGTATGGCAAGGGGTTCGTTGGGTTCCACAGGCGCAAGGGTGGCGAGCGCATGAAAATCTTCATCGTCTGTAGCGGCTTCTGCACGAAGGCCAGCGTCTAGCGCCGCCGCTAGCCGTGCACCCAGCCCCGGATCGCTCTCTACCACTCCTGTACACAAACACAATTTTTCCTTTTATACAATGGCGCACATTAAGCAACTATGTGAGGTATTACGCACCGATCTGCAATTCTATCGCAATCGCTTGGTCACCAGCGAACGCGAGCAAAGCAAACGCTTGCAGCGAGAGCCCAAACACGCCCCCGTGTCTCATTATACTGTCGTGAGTCGCTTACTCTTCTGCCCCACCCTTCATCCGCACGCGAAATATAGAACACGTGCGTACAGACGCCGTCAGCTTATTTTTAGACAGTTTGACAGAGATTTGAATGGAATTTCCTAACACATTGTGGACAGTTAAAATCTACGTTAAATAATATCTACCATAGGAGCCATTTGTAAACCAAAATTGACCTATGTGCACAAAAAATATCAAAAAACAAGCTCGATAACTTTTAGTTCAATACGGCTGTCGAAATCGTATTGAACTAAAAGTTATTTATTAAACTTTTTGTTTGACTCAAAAACTCCGATCTTATATAAACTATAGTTACGCTATCAAAAATATACCAAAATATATAGAAATTGCAGATATCTCATACTACCTGTTCTTGATCTCTCTACATAAATATAAGAAAAATTAAAAAAAAGACATTGCTACTACAAGGACATGGTTTGGGCCTGGATCATTTTTTTAAATTTGTTTAATTATCATCATCAAAAGCGGTATATCCGAGTTACAACATTAATCTCTATCAGAATGCTAACTAAAGATACCAATAAATAACAAATATCGCGCATACATAAGAGCGAACTTTACTATACCAAACTCAATGGTTTCGTATATTTCATATTTACTCATCTATTTCTCCATAAAACGTTTATATTTATGATTGTAATGTTTTTACCTAAGTAATGTATTTTGGTGTTAAGGGCTATTACTAATGTCATGAGACATATATTATGCCAGCTTTTTATATAGTTCGTATAGTCCTGACTGAAATAACGCCATCTATGTTTACTCTCACAAATTATCTATCATGAAACATAAGTTGTATTAAGCGTTAAGAATTTGTAGTTGTGTCGCTCGCCTTCATATTTACTGTATAATATATTCACTATACCGTACGTGTCGATAGATGTCATTAATTTTACTGTACGATTTTTGCAATGGAAAAATTAAGAAAGGCCCCGTCGCGTCGCGACGGCGTATTAGACTAAGCAGAAGTTCGAGTGTTATAGATATATTTGATAAGACTTGTTTGGAAAGTAGCTTTCGAGATTGAAGGATAAAAACTGTTAAATTGGTATATTATGTTTGTATACAACTAATGTTCTTACTAAACTGTTAAAGTACCGTTAATTCCTACCGAGTCTGTCTACCGTGTCCACGTCACTGCTATAAAGCATTTGCGAACGAAACTGTCGGAAAAAATTTAAAGTATCGTTAATATTATTCTTTGACCTCTATTTAGGTTGTCTACCGAGAACAAACGATGTTTTCAGCTCCATTTCTGATCATGTTGTATATCTCATTTTTGGTGTTGAGTTACATCATTTTCAATTGGAAACCGTTAGGGGCCCAGCCAATAGGGCGTAGAGTTGACAGCGAGGTACGAGCACAAAAGCTGAATTGGTCAGAAGTCGTGGCAGTTGCTGAGTAAAGGACGGCGTGGCGCTCTTTTGCAAAGCCCTCTGTACGGTCGGGGTACCAAAGGAATGCACCAACAATCTACATATCTAAACTTCAAGTAATAAAAAATTAATTTCGTTGTGTATAGTTTTATTCTTATTTCAATTATTATGAGTAAAATACATTTATTCATCTGCAGCTACATGACGTCCACTCTTAATCGTGCTAACGAAGTTCTCTGACAGTATTTAAAATATCATAAAGTTCACAAAAGCAATGATCAATATAGTCTTAGATAGGACGTAAAACGGATATTTTTTGTACGAATGGAAGAAAATTACCCAACCATCGCAATGAGTCATTCAAATTTAGAATGTTTTGTTGTATTTGTGGCTTGTGGATAGGTAGGATCGATCCGGAATACAGATTCTGGATGATCGATTGATGTGTTTGTAATGAAGCTGCATAACGAAATGGCTCTTAAGGAGATAATCTTCAGAATACTTGCTACTATATTTTAAATTTTCACGTATATTTCACTGCTACAGTTTCAATAGTTCAATAGTACATCTTTATCGATTCAAATGGTCCACTAACTTATAACTGTTCTTCATCACATTATGCGTTTTATTAATTAATATGTATATATACTTCTGATAAAGTCTGAATGAAAGTTACACTTTCAATTTAGGAGTTGAAACGTTTCAGTCAATTTCAAATTAACTAAGTTATATATAAGTTCAAGAGAGCTGAAAGTACGTCGCGAATTTACATTAGTATCGTATATGGCAAAGGTTCTGCGCGGTGTCGCACATAACCCGGGAGTGCTGCAGTACCTGAAACTTAGTGTAACGGATAGTTATGTCTGGCGGAGAAGCCGCCCGCAACTGCTACAAGCCCCCGCGGCAAGAACTAACCTGCTCGATAAGACGCCTCTCACTAGGGCTATATTAAACAGGGTTCACGAAAAAGTCGACATCTTCTCGTGTTCTTTGAGTGAATTCGCAAGAGTCACGTTATTAGTTTTAAGCAACTAACTATTGAATTAGGATAAGTTCCTGTTATAATAGTAGTTAGATGATAAATAAATAAGATAATATACATACATTTTTTTATAGTAGCATTTTCTTAGTGCTACTGATGTAGACAATTACAATAAAGTAATGAAAACGTGACAATCTGGTCTTTGTAGACTCAGTGTCCATTCCAGTAGCATACTATTATAGCATACTGTTTTATTTATAATTAAATAGTTGGCTAAATTTTATTTTGTTTGCAACCAAAGATTTCATGTTGTGTCGATGTAAACATCGCGACTGCGAACAATTTTAATTAAAAAAATGGCGTACCTGCGACCTTGTTATTCATAAATCATCCATATCCGAAGTCTATGAATATGTAGTAATGGAACATACGTTTAACAATCAATGATATAGATACTCGTATATAGCTTTAACAGTAATTCAGTTACGTACGTTTAATAGATTTTGTGATATAGAGATTTAAACTCGAATAAACTGAAAAGTTCAATCTTGTTTTTGTCTGTATAATCTAAGGGTCGAATTGAATTTTTATGGTCCATATTACTTTGAGGATATTTCAATATATAGCTTGCCTGGAAAATTTAGGTGAAAACTTTGATTATGGTTTTGGTGTAATTCCAACATAGAACTTTTTATTCTCTGTTTTAACTGAGAATTGAACTGTCTGAATCACAATATCAGCCATATTATTACTTAATAATCTTGATGAGATAAAAATGAATGAGAACAAAGTGACAACGTCAAAACTAATGAACCGACACACACACCACACAGTCTGTCGTAAATGATGTATCTTAGAGGGAGCAGCCCTCTACCAGACTGTAAGAAAGTCGCACTTTTCTCTAGTCTTGTAAAAATGGATTAGTATTGGGCCTAGTGGCTTCGCGTACGACTGTCTATCCTGAGATCATGTGTTAGAATCCCGCTTGTGAATTCTTCTTTCTATGTGCACATTTTAACACTAGCTCATACGGTGAAGAAAAGCATCGTGAGAAACCGGCATGGCTAAGACTCGATTGATTACCATGATATTTGATCATGAAACAATCATGCGCGAATAATTTTTTATTTTAAAACATTACTTACTAGAGTTATATTGTAAATATTTATCTTTCTTCATCTGTCTTTTTAACGCTTAATTGTGACGAGAATGTGTATTACACACAAAAATACGTTTATTTTTGCAGCAGACATTGGACTCACGTGACGTAGAGGTGCTCAAAATAAAGACTCGGAGTCGCCCCGCATACAAGGTTTCGCCTTTATACGTTTTAAATTGTTTTATATAGGCTCTTTTACCGCAACAATCATTTATCCTTAATATATTATATGGTAGTTTCAATTTTGTGCTATTTTTAATTCTTGTATCTCTGCCTATAAAATATACATACATATCACAGTTTAAGTCGTTTGACTGGACTGACGCTGTTTTGTTCTTTTTATTTATATTTGTATATCGAAGGATTCTTTGTAATCTAAACAAATAAATAAACAAAATGGTATTCCCACCAATACATGTGTTTTTTATTTGTACGTTGTTAAATGTTAATTGACATTTGTTGATTGTATATAAGTTAAATTTATATAATAACTCTCATTTACTAGTCGGTTAGAAGTGGAAACAGGAATATACCTAACGTTGTTCTTACAGATAAAGTGTTATATAAGAAACCGCTTACCTTATTTGAACCTTTATCTGAGTAAAGAAATACGCAGATGTAGTAAGTTGTGCCAATTTTTACCATATTATATTTTATGCTAAGAATAATAGTTTCGTAACTGAGCAATCGGAGCGTATAGACAAAGTAATTTTGTTTTATTTTTAAGTATAAAATGTAATAAATCAAAAAGTAATGTATAATCGTACAAATAATATAACGTTTTTAATATAAGTTTCGCATGTAATTAATTCATTGTACGTGTAAATTTTTAATTTCCACTACAGCATTCCAAATAATAAACGTTCAGTTATATAAATGAGAATTACGTGGTTATTCTGACACATTCATAATCTATTCCGGTAATCAAACCAAAAACTCGTCTCGGTCGATTTCGCTTTTCTCGGCGACATAGGTTAAACGACGAAATGAGAATGAATATCACTTTCTTGTAATTCATATAATTTGTTTGTACACTATTTACCGCCGAGTTATACTTACTTAGGAGTCGTGCATGAGGATATGCAGATAATTCGCATTTTCAAATTAAGTTTGTTTGCGAGTGTTAGCACTTGTTTGTTGAGTTATACAATGGGAGTTAAGTAAGTAAAATGTTTTTTTTTAATAAATATACGACAGTTTAATAAATAAATAACATTTAACCATTGATCCTTTTCATTTTAGGAAGATATTTTGCTTTCAAGGCTAAAATATATATTGCTTTTATTTTCCTTTTCGTAAGCTTTCACTGTTTATGCTATGGATGGGGGATGACTTGTTTTTTATTACACTTTTCTGTATCGAAATAATAATTTACCTATAACGTACAAAGTCTATATTTATGCATTCTCTTTGATATTAACTAATTGACACTGCATGAAGACTAGAAGGCCTTGATTCATAAAACTATTGACTAGACCATATAATATTGAACCATAAGTTTTCCTACCATTAGTTTTAAAAAGTAAGTCCGAATTTTCATAATAATAACTTAGATAATAGATCTTATGAACTCTTTGAATTTTAATTCTAATTGTATTTTTAGACTTATCATTCTGCTGGGCTTGCTTATTGGCGTTCTGTACTGTATTCATATACTTGTGAAAGATTACCAGGCAATCACTGCTGCTAAAGTTTTCCGATTGATTTTCAAACGAGATATAACTTCGCATAATTCATATGTAAGTTTCGTTATACTATACTTTTGTAGATTGTGGAGATGTTGACTGCTATTAATTTATTTTAGTGGTGTTTATAAAATATGTTATGATAACTTTGTGTCGTTAAAACAAACACTTCGTTTTTAGACCCTCTAATATGTCTGTACAAATGATGCCCTATTACATTTACAATGTTAAATACTCGTACTGATGTAGTGGATTTGAAAAATTACATACATTGTGGGGGCTCAACTAAAAATGCGAAGTACTATATTTTTTATAACTTATCGTCGAACTAGTAAAACTATACATATATACGGACGGTAGTATCGTTTTTAAGGTTTATTAAACAGTTACTGTTACCTATTTTACTTACAATAACTTGTTTTTAATTTTAAATACACTTATTAATGGCATTCGTATCCTGATAGGTAAGAAAAATCGAAATCGTACTAATTAATCTATATCTTAAATTTGTATGATTTTTTAAAACTGTATTATCATTATTATTTTTAAATATATTTTTTCCTGTCTAAATTGTAACTCTCTTTTAATCTTTTGCCATTTGTGTACGTGTTCTCTTTACAACCGTTTGTAATATCTCCTTCTGTGTTTGGATTGCCTGGAGGAGATCGCTTAGTAGCGATAAGGCCGCCCTTGACACATTATGTATATTTCTTAACATTGTGTCTTAAAAATATGTTAATGTGTGATAAAGTATTAAAATAATTGAAACTATTTTTCATTAAATGACAAATAATCAGGCATTACATTTTATTTCAGTTGTATGTACATTAAATTATTAATATGTACATTTACCGTTTTATATTATATCATATACCTGGGTACAGTTACAAAAAACGTAATGTGTTTGATCTTCCAGCTCAATATAAAAAAATATAGAAGACATTTACGCGAGTATGTGAAACGTTCTATTTGCGTTTCTTTAATAAAAGCCAGCAAAAATAAATTGTAGATTTCTTCCTCGTTACCACAATCAACTTTTCTCTTATAAATTACAAGTAAAAGAACTTTTCTATCTTTCAGAAAGCTCATGTGCGCTGGGGGAGAATTCTGCAGTATGACACAATACAATGCACGCGGTACTTGTTCTGTGACCTGGGGGCCAGTGAAATAAAAACCCATTTGAGAGATGATTTCACCTACATGCTGACGTAAGTTGCTATAATAACTTCTTACACAATTTCGCTAAGATACGACTGACTTTTATGATTATTAATTTTACACAATTTTTATATTACAAGGAATACGAAATCGTGAAGATTTTTATTTATAGTGTCTTACAGTCGTGGTTATGATTCAAAAATATTTTCAGTTTACAGGGGTCCCATCATCCAACCATGCGTTTTTTCTTTTTTTGATAATCTCTTTATATATATAATTTTTGTGAGTTTTGTTATTTTATGAATTTTATGAAATTTTTTTTGTGTTCAAGGGGTCTGGGAGGTAGATTCACATTCTCCGCTGGACAATTTTTAATTGGATCCGAGAGACGGCGCTACCATCGCAATGTCTAATTTTAAATTATTGAATATTCTAATAATAGAAATCACGGAACTAGACAAGTGTGACCGAGCAGATTAGCTACCTCCCACAGATCCCATCAGGGTTCATCACTTTCCTTCGCACTGTATTGGGGATTCAATGAATACAGCAAATGCGTACTTTTGTTGAAACTGTTTAGTTTTGTTTTAAAAATATGGAGTGAGACTGAAAACGAACCAATCAAGGTGTAGCTGTTATATGGCAAAGATATTGTGCACGATTCATTAGAAACTCACTACATCCATCTAGATTTTTAACCATTTTTAAGTTTTTTTAAGTTTGTATGGTAACGTTAATGTTTCGCGAAATTTATGCACACTTTTCAATCGCTTAGTCAGCTGAGTTCCACTTGAATTTAATATTTTAAAATGACGTTAAGGTAACCTTGAATCTGGTAATCATATTTGAAAGTAGATTCAAATAGAATGATTTTATCTGAATAGAAGTACTTACTAGAAATCTCTCCACTAAATAAAAACCTGACTTTGCAACAAATAGTAAACAAATGTTATGAATCGTGTTTCAAAAGTCTTGATTTACTATTTGATGATCAACTGGTGGAACGTAGCTTAGTTGAAATCAAAAAATTTTGATAAGATATAGTGGTATTATATGTTCAACGTATTTATCAAAATTAAAGTCAGTCGTACTAGACTTCTCTTTGTCATCTCGACAAAGCGTTTAATATTTCAATTCCATCTTTATGTTCCTCATTCTTCCTTTTAGGATTGGTACTTTCGTTGGTTTATCAAATTGTTTGCGACTTGGTGTAGAATTTGAAACATGAGTTGGAAACACTAAAATTGGCAACAATTTCGGTGGGAGAGCCTCTCGTGTACATTGTGCAAAGATTTTTACATATTCCAACCGAACCATATATATTAAATTTTTATATAATGAAGCTCTATTGAAAGGTGTGGTTATTTATAGAGATTTAAATTCGAAAAGAAAATGATAAAAATGTGTCATTTCTTGATAAACTTTTCTAGACCTAACTTGTGAATACTACTTATTTACACCATATTTACACTTATTTACACGCCTATTACAGGACCGCGGATTATCTGAATGACAGAAGTGCTTGGGACTAAATTGCTCCTGTTCTAAAAATTAAAAGTTGTAAGCATGATCAAAAAAAGACAAACCCGACTGAGTTTCTTGCTTGTTCTTCTCAGACTCGGGCGCGTTAGTGAACAAGCCTATAAATTTAGTTTTAAGTGACGTGCAAAGGTGATCATGTAAAGATCCTATTTGAATAAATAAATTTGACTTTGACTTTGACTTTACTCATACATGTTTCAGGATATATTGATACTCAGTTTGTACATTCTCATTACACTTAATCCCACAGATGATCTGCCGTATATCCGAAGATGAGGTTGACTTATCAGCCTTAATTTGTTAAATGTTTATTGACAGACGTATCATTTACCCATCATACGATTTACGGTGAAACCATAGAAAATTAAGGTTATATTCACGTGCACATAATATCTTTATTGTTCTTCTGATGAATAAGCGATATAAAGTTTCATTAAAATCTATAAATAGTTTTTGCACGAAACACGAATATTAACTTTCGTTTATTATGTTAGTAACAAAAGGTCTACAATATATGACGATTTTTGGATATATCTACTTAAAGTTTAAAGTTACCTACGTTCATCTCAAGGCTGATGTGAACAGCGGAAAGTAGTCACAAAGCGGTTATTAATTTAAATTATAAAACTCTACAAGTAAGATCTTATATCTTTTTTAAAGTGTTTGTATTCTGTAAATAGCAGAGTTTTAAGAATCATTTTATGCCGTTGCAGACTGGAGCCGCAAGAAGCAGATGTTGCAGCTTTAGACGTTTTCAAAACCGCATACAGTTATGGAAAATCCGCACAGAATACCACGAAAGATCCTTGCAGAGCAAAATATCCAGCTTGTCCATTCAAGATTGATTTACTGTACGATGTGATTCAATATTTACTTAGGACTAGTTAGAGCCTACATAAGTAAAGTATACTTGATACTACTAGAAGATTTACATTTGTTTGGATTTACAATTAAGTTAAATTAAACTTACATTATAATTTAACAAAAACAAACGGAGAATAACATTATGAACTAACTATAATGTTTTAAAGGTAGCGCCCCCCCCCCACCCCCCTTACGCTCATGGTGTTGGTAGATGCCAAATATTTTAGTTTTAGATTATAATTCTATTTATAAATTATTTGTAAACTCTTTATAAAATAACGCCTGTTTAATTTTGTTTCTATGAAGAATGAATAAAAATCCACTTTGTTAACCTCACTGTAATTATTATATTTAGAGGTATAATTATATTAAAATGTTTCATATGTGATTGTTTTTTCCAGTAAATAAATAATTGTATGTAATATCTATCCTGGACTTAACTTATGAAATACCTATAATTGCTGCATCTGATCAAAATAACGCATAGGTTGGCCATGCTTTCTTTATATGTCAATCTTCCTTACCATTACTAGTTCGTCGAGACTGTCCGGATTTCTCCCGGTTATATGGCCAAGGTAGGTGAGCAGCCCTTTATAGCGGATACTGATTAGACTTATGGTTATATTTACTTTATTCTACTCAACACCATATTTCGAAAGCTTGTAAATTGTTTCGGTCAGCTGCAGGAAAATATACTTTATGACATTTGCTACAGAAAGCAATTCACCATTTACTAGTGTATACATGAAAGGTTTAATCTAAGGTCAAAAAAAAATTACATAATATTGTCTTTTATTAAAACTATTACTCATTTAAAGAAAAACACTTTGTTAACGGATTAAGTTATGTATTTTACAAAATTTAAGTATATTACATTATTTTTAAATTTTCCCGACGTTCCCTTCCGGTTTTAGTCGATATTAACTCCGGGACGATAAATACAGATGACACATACACCTCTCTGCAGCTGCGACACTTGCTTTGATAATTAACACCTTCTGTCTTCCGTCTACCGTCACCACGCACGCTGTAAAGCACGCGAAACGTCGGGAAAATTTAAAAATAATATAATATACTTAAATTTACTATACTTAATCAGTTAACAAAGTGTTTTTCTTTAAATAAACAAAATTATTTGTGAGCTGGTTAGGCATAAATATTATATTTATGTAAGGAAATGTACCAAGCTATGTAAGAGTAATGTTTAAATCCAGTTTTGTAGATTTTTCTGTTTATACGAGCTTTGCCGAAGTTTCTTTTATTTCTATGGTAGTACAATTGCATAAGAAGTATGTTGTACTAATATTGAATTGGTACAATATACTTAAATTTTCCATGTTATAATTATAAAACTACAGTCACTTGTACAGCGTAGTACACAACAACTTATGCACATAATTTAGTTAATTTGGCGTGATATCAGTGTTATTTTAAAGTACTGAATAAAAAGAGAGAATGTGTTTCTACATTATTATCATGTTGTAAATGAGGTCATAACGTACAGCAATATAGAACATCTGTAAAATAGGGCTTTAAATTTTTATCACTTGTTTTCCCGTTCGGTGCAAAAAACAAACAAAGCGACATTTTATTTCTTTGTACAAAGTTTATTAGCAATAGAATGTTCGTATCTCTTTCAAATACAAAATTAATATGATAAAACGGATCTGTAAACACTCGTATGTCTTTACCCACACATAAAGCTAACACAAATTTTAAAGCTGTCCATATATCTTTAAGTCACAAATTGTTCAATTAGCAGTTTGTTTCGACATAGATTTTTCAGTCCTTTGTTTTTTGGGCCCCCTTTCCCCCCCCCCTTGCCCCCCCGGCCCCCCACCCCCCCGTTCAAAAAACTACTTAGGGTTTTTTTTTTTTATTTATTCAACAATATTTTTACTAAAGTATGAAATATGAATAAATCCAAGAAAGTTCTATATCTACCGAAATAGAAACATTGCTTGGTTGGAATTGTAATGAAGATGAACGTTTCAACTTTTGACGCCGCAATATCTCACGAATGACGAGTCTAATATCATGGGCCTGACAGGCAAACGAATTTTTGAAGGTGGAAAATACACGCCCGAACTCGCACCGTGTTCCTAAAACAAGAACCATTTCCGCGGTCAACGATTTTCATCACTAGAAGAGTTTATCGAAGATGTAAACGAAAAAGACCAATGTGGATTAAGTTATTATTCGTGATCACCGCAAACACAAATTCAAGTCCGTCTCGTTCGACGTATGGCCAGTCATCGCCGTCTAAACGAACTGAGTGTAAACGTAACGTGTTTTAACGTAAATTTACGTTTCAATGTTCATATCGCATTACAGTGATAGTAGCTTAGTAAGGACATTACAATGTTCTGATATTTTTAAGTAGTTACATATTCACATTTTCAATAATTCAAGAAGGTTTATATCTAAGCAGTATGCACAAATTTAATTTCCATGAACATAAAGACATTCTAGCTGTTAGAAACTCTCTATAAAGTGGATATCTACCATAAATAAAGAACGAATTTTAAAAATCCTTTTAGTGTTTACACGGCGGAAATCTTCTTGGCTGGTTCCTTTTCATATTTGTTTATTATTCATAGACGATAGACGAATGTAGGTCAGAGGGTGAGTTAAGTGCTCTTACGACATTCATTTGCACGGTTTTAGTTGGTAAAGTTAATTTCATATATATAATTATGCATATTTTCGCTGAATTAATTCGGTTTTATTAGGATAATAATAATACATCATAAATTTCACATGTATCACGTAAAAGTTCGTCCATCAACGTAAGTTCTATAAAAGAAGGCGATTGCGTGACCTATTTGTATTCATAAACCTAGTCTTGCCATAAATACTGAATCAAAACAAATAACAAAACGTTTTGCAAACAACAAGTGTTAAATACTAGTATAAAACAATTTAAAACAAAGGATTATTTAAAATGGCCTGGCTGCAATACAGTCCTTTCAACGTTGAGGTCAGTTATCAGCAGCACGCACTCTTTCCATGGGAAAATTCTTCACTGTACAGATTGTGTTAGGGACAAATTATCATGACGTTGAGAGCAAGCTTTAGTCTCTGAAACTGACCATAAATCATATTCCAAGCGGATAAAGATCGGGGCTAGACGACAGCGTGGACTAGACATCAGCTCTGACCAAGTCCGAAACGTTATGTTCGTTTTCAACAAAGACTGCGGAGGACTTTTTGAGATGTCGCCGATTCTAGCTGGATGGACCATTCGTAAAAATATTCTAAGCCTCAAACAATTTTTTTCTGTGACCTCCCTAGTACGTCTAAGAATTGACCAGTACGTCTCTGCTCTTCTGTAAGTAAGGCTGTAAGTCCTAAGTCATCTTATAAAATACGGACATGGTCTTAGGTCTTCATATCCCAAGAAGTTATTTCTTCAAATTATGTATCTTAATGATTTGACCACCTGTTTCGTACAATGTGGACGGCCAAATCTTTTTCTGTTACAAACATTCACTATTCAGGTATCATTGTACTCGTATACCTATTTATAGCCCAGTACACCAACAACTTAATAATACCAAGCGTATAGAGTTTTTAGTTGCATTTGGCTCCATACCTACTTTATGTAATGCAATCACAGAAATTCTGCTATCTTTATCATCATTTCCATTTAATATCGCAAAAATATTGTTAGATGTATTGGCGCCAAAATGTAAAAACTTAAGGAACTGTCATATAAAAACGACATATACCAAATTGAAATGTATTTTTTTGTTTATTTTTAATTGTAACCGGTTTTATGGCCAGACTTCGTATGTATTTATTAACAAAACACCTAACGAGATAAACACCTTGAGATATTTTTACGCTTAAAATTAGGATTAATTACGCTGTCATGAGGTGAAGGAATGGCACTTTAGCGGTCGTTGCGTGTCTCGTAGTTTTAAATATTTTCGTATGCCCTGCCTTTATCTGATGGAAAATATATAAGGCTTATTATGATATCTGCCAAATGATATCAATCAATATGTATGTAATGTTATCATGTTTTTTTTTTAAATTTTACAAATATATGTATGTAAAAGGCTAAAAAAGTAAAAACAATGTGCAACTGTAAACAAATATTGGATAATTCTAAGACATATATAATGCTAGGTAATCTAATTCATTCTTAATAAAAAAAGGCGATTTCACACGATACAAGTACATAATTTAAAATAATCTTATTCTTTCTATTACTATTAATCTATTAAGAGTTAATTAGTTTATTTATCATGGCAATTTTTTTGAATTTCGTTACCAAATGTCAATATGTATTTTGTATACTTATATCCAAAAATTAATTAAAATGGATTGAGTCCTAATTTGTAAACAATCGCTTTTAAGGCTTGAACCGTGACTTTGATCTCGTTAAGTAGTATTCTTAATCTTAATGACACAAGGTGATAAAGAAATATTTGATTATGTACGATTATCTAGGGCACAAACATCATAGGGATAATAATATTTGTATAAAATCTATGAGATAAATTTAATCATCTATTTGAATATCTACATAAGATACAGAATGCACATTCTATTATATATAAATCTCCTGTCACGATATTTGTCCGCGATGGACACCTAAACTATTTAACCGATTTTAAATTAAATTGGCACACCGTGAGCAGTCTGGTCCAACTTAAGAGATAGGATAGCTTAGATTTTTAAGTATGATCGCAATTTTATTTTATTATTTGTCTTTAATAATTAATTGACAGTCACAATTATCTGTTAACTCCAAAAGATTCTAAAAGATGTCGATACTTTTCGACTAGACTGAATAAGTAAGTGATAAACCGACAAATGTGTCATATAAAGATAAATTTACTAACCTAAATAAAGCATACTTTTATTGTTTAAAACGCAATTGCGGATCAACTAGTAAATATGTAAAAAAAAACATATATTAACAATTTATTATATTTATTGAATTTTCTTCTTGGCATTTCGAAACATGTAAACGTTGTTCTTTAAACTCACATTCGTTTGTGAGTGATTAATAATCTGATTTCCATATTTTAAAAAATAACAGTCGAGGTTAACGAAGAGAGTTATGAACAAGCTTTAATTTAATTAGAAATTCCGGGCTCAGTAATGCCTGCAATTTTGATAAAGCAAGTTTAACAAATTGCTTAGTTTTTGAAATAGCATAATATTAGCATTGTGATAAACTTAAAAAACTAATGAAATAATCTAGAAGATATTTCAGCCTTATTCGAAATAAAATTTTGTTGGACGTGAGGCTTATGTTTAGGTTAAAATTTTTTGTCAAGAATAGTATTTAACTGTTTGCGATTAACGACTTAACTTACATGCCGGGCTAAACAGTAGAATTCGAACATGGTCACCATCTGTGTGATAGTCATATTTGTTGGCTATGGCCTGTGTGTTTTGTCATTAAAATGAAAATCATACATATTCGTATTTTACTTGTGAAAGCACTCATTCATAACAGAATCATCATCATATGTAATGAGACCTGATACTTTTGCCCATTAGTAAATAGCTCGGTTTAAGCCTTCCCGAAAACGAACAACGCTTTGTTGCTTTTAACATTTTTGGCGCGATACTTGCGTGGTTTTGGAAAGTAGGTGGTGGAGCCTTCTGTGCTTCTGTGCTATGGATTTTAGGATTGAGTCATGCCAGATTATTCAGGATGTTTTCTTTCATAGTATGAGCAATTGTATTGAAAAATTCATTGGTGCACAGACGGTCTTCGATCGCACAATGGTTTTTATATTAAAAAGGTGCACAATGCTCTTTATTTACATTTACATTGTTGTAAATCATTACTTTTATTTTCCATTTTCACAATATAATATTTTATAGTGTGCCCTTTTAAATTCTGAGAAAATAACTTCAAGCATTTGTGTATAAAAATTGCCTTAGTTTCGGTAAAAAGGTTCTTGGAATCCTTGGGAATACGAAGTTTATTTGCATTTGGAAAAAAACATGCTTGAAACAGCTATTTAAAACTGTATCTTACTAGCGGAATCTGACACGATGGTCTAGTGTCACTTTTTAAGTTCCAGTGCTTTGATAACATGCGTCCTAGCTTCTCTGTCTGAGGTTTTATTCAAAGCAAAGCGCCTCTTTAAACGACTCGTTGATAATGTTTCTTTCATTTCTTTTTGTTAGTTCTTATATTCAAACACGATCCTATATCCAAGCTACATTTTACTACATTTTTTTTTCAACACAGCCGAAGGTAAACTAAGTTTCTTCTTCTAAATTATAACGTACTCAGATATTTTACAAAAAATCTTGTTAAATTCCCTCTCTCCTATATTATTGTTAGCAAAAAATTGTAAGCTAGATATAATTCCAGTGAATTTTCTAGAGTTGACGGAACAAAATTTTCTCCCCCAGAAGAAACTAATTTAAAACGGAACAAAGTAAAAAATAATATTTTGTTTATAAATTTCCTCGTAAATATTTTATCTACTAAACTACTTGCCAAGCCACTTACTTGTGTTTATTATATAGGTTACAGGTAATTTCATAATTTACTATTTTTCAAATAAAAAACACAGTTTTTTAAAAGTTCACGCCAAGTTTTCATCCACCCAACTTAAATCTTTCTTAAATCTTAAAAAAAATAAAAAAATCGTTTTTATTATACAGTATTTAAAATATTTGTTTAAGACATTTATAAAACAAAAATATTATGTGTAACATATGTACATAAATTTAGTTTATTTTATATTCTACAATCTACACATAGAAAGTATCACTTATAAATTATAAATACAGCAGACCAATAGCTAATAAAAAATAAAAACATCTAGCTTTTTAACACAGCAGAATTTAGTTATACAAATGTGTGAGTACGATGTCACAAGACGACTAGACTGTCTAAACATAGAAGTTCGAATATTTATATAGTAATATGAAACTCGAAACACTTTCAATTTATTTTATTGATTTCGAAATGCGGTCAAATCAAATGAAGTTTTTGAAAATACTCTGAACTTGGTAGGTCGTTCTGTCAAAGTAATGCAACCGAGGGACAGTTGCAAAGTAATGCATGCAATGCAAAGTTGCATTTCATCAATTATTAAATATTAATTGCTTTTTTATACGTTAAAGAATCTTATTAAGACAAATATACATAGAATTGTTAACTTAATTGGTTAATTGGATGGCCAGAATTAATAAATACTTTTATAAACATGTTTTTACAGGGCTTTGAAGAATATGTACATAAAGCTCTAAGCTCGATTTGCAGAAATTACAGTTCTATTAAGGAATAGCGTATGAATCCTTGTCATTTATTTTTTAATATTTATGAAATCCATTTATATATAGTATTTTACAAAAAAAATATTATACATTTTTTAAAACGATATAGCTTTCACTAGAAAACAACAGTTCTTTTTATTCTTATTGTTTAACAGTTAATAATTTCAAGAGATCTTACGTTATTTACAATGTTATGATGAAACATACACGTTTTATAAATCAATTTGACAAAATGGTATTAAAATATACTGTAGTTTACTTTATCTTTTGGCGGGTATTGGTTGATTATTAATTTTAACAGTATTCGTAATTTTGCTATCAACTGTAATAATTCAAAATGTCAAATTCAAAATATACAAAAGTTTAATTAATAAACGGTAGTTACGGTTTCGATTTCAAAGGAATGCAAATAGTTAAGATAGACAACTAAAAGTCTCATCACTAAAAAGTTCGTAGATTTTCACAGCGTGATCAAATATTGATGAATATCTTTCAATGAATAACTATTGTTAAAATTTTACAATCACAAAATTTTTGTATTTTGTTAAAATATAAATATTAATATGTATGCAAATGCTTTATTTGTATAATGATTCAAGTACTGAAAGAGTAAAGATAGCTTATTATTATTATTAGTATAGTCATTTGACTATTCAATGACATTTGATAATATATCCGATATCCGAGTCCGATTTATCATAGATAGGTATATTACTTTTTATCTTGCAATTAATTATAAAAACTTTATAAAACTTCAGTATTAACATGACTTCTGTTTCACTAAATTAAGAGTAAATTTATGACTGTGACTGTGCAAAAACAAAGAATTAGAAACTCAGACCGCTAAATAAGGTTCAGTAAGGCTGGTGTAGGAATATTTGATTCAATCAATGTTTTTTAGTTTTACTACTTTTTAGTCTACTTAAAAATTTTAAGATCTATCTTAATAAAAACTATCTATTAATCTGTATTATGAAAATAGATAGTTTTTTATGGTATTGTATTGACCCCTGTCTCGTAAAAAAAAAGAATGTGTGAATGCGTAGAAGTGATAAAAGTATTTAATTTCAGTATGAAACAAATTATAAGATTTATTGTATTTATAGTTCACTATTTTGGCTATTATAGCTATTATAGACACACAGATAAGATATAAATATATATTGTGGCGGACGTTTCTGTATTTAAGATAAATATATTTATTACAATTTTTCTATTGCATATGTTTCACATGTAAGGTTTCTTAAGTACATTCTTAAGTTAAATATTTGCAATAACACATTTATTTCTAATTAAACCAAGAAATAACAAAACTATCTCAGTTTTATCTCTAAATTTATAAAATAAAGTTGATTTGCAATATTCCCAATTATGTAAAGACTCACAACATTAACATAATTAAAACTTCTCTGGAAAGTTATAATTAAAAGAAGAACACAAGGATGGCTTCGTGTATATTTGAAACTGTATTTAACATAACCTAAATAAAATATATTTTTCTTGCTCTGCGAAATTACCTCGGGTATTATTTTATCGAATATCATGATAATTTGGTTTGTGTCTCATATAAAACACAATTAATTACATAAATTGAGAGTACTATAACGCGATCGGGTAGAAATCAAGAAACCAAGCGAAGCCTTTCTTCGTTTCTTGGTCGCGTCACAGCTCTGCTATTCGATTTTAGAAAGAAAAACCGATATAATATCTTCTCCTGATTATCTGTCTCTAATCTTTAGTAATAACATCGACGCAATCGCCTGTTAAGTCGTCGCCGGTTTTTTTTTTTAGAAAGAAAAAAGAAAGAAGAAGAATGTAGAAAGAATCTATATATACTTACTTATAGCTGTATTAAATGCTAATAGGCCAGGGGGATGTAAGAGGAATAGTACGGGCTAATCCCGTATAATAAGCAACTATTATATAATAAACAACTTTACTAATATGTAAAATCGTAACATATAATTACCACCAATACCACATTCATTTAAGTGGTCTTGACACATTTTGTAGTTATCAACTTGTTCGGAATTATTGCATTTTTATTTGTTCCTTTAAGTACTATAAAATCAGAAATGAATTCTGATCAACATGACGCTTATGACTTAAATTATAATTAGTAATTACGACATAAGATGCACACAAAACTGGCCCGGTTTTATCCGTATCGTAATCATTCCTTTATTTGAACTACTATCTTTGTACACACGCATAACAGCACGGCCAAGAACCTCTGTCTTTTGCAAGTCTGTACCATACTTTAAGTCTAGAATTAAATTTCATTCAATAAATTGTAATTTTCAAAAAAACATTCTTTGAATACTATCCTAACCGTCCGAATAATGTTCTCAACTGCTCGGTAGATGGATGGTAAGGAGAAACCAAAACTTGGAACTTGGATATGTTTTTCATGGTATTTTAAGCTAACATTATTCACGTTTATTTTAGTAAAGCAACATTATAATGCTTCCTTTAAATACTGCATTAAGCCATTATACTTTTTAAATACGGTAAAGCTGGTTGCTTGGAGTAATCCGGGTTTTCATACGCATATATTGGGTAAAGTTCAAATGCACATGCTATTCCAAATTATTGTAACGTTGGATGATATCTCATCGGAGCATATGTTTTTGTGTTGATTTACATTTTGTATTATTAGTATAGTCAGTTGTTTATTGTGTGATTTCTCTTTTTTACTATTCTGTATGTATTGATTCATTCCTTTATCTTTTGTAATACCTGCCCGAAGCAGCTGTATAAATGATATTATTAATTATGTCTTAAAGAATCATTAGCTACGCTACCCAAAGTTATGTATAAACATTGGGTAAATTTGTTAAGTATTGTAAGGATTTTCATAACTTTGTATTTATTTTACCTTTCGTTGTTCTTAGATTTTTTTACTGAAGATGTAAATAATTTAGATTGAGAGGGTCACTATTCGTTACTTGTTATTTGAATTCTTCAATTATATTATAAGATACTGTTATAAGATCGCTAGAAATCGATATTTTAATATTGGCAAGTGTCTCGTAGATATCTGAAAATCCATCGGAGTTAAAACCTGTGTTTTTTAATTTGTAGAATTAATATACTCTAGGTATATTAATTCTTTGATATAGCTCCATAAATCATCAATATATAAACGAAAAGTGCGGCAAATTTCCGAGAACAGGAGATAGTTCTGACAGATCATAAAACTGTTTCGGCTTATATCCTTAAAAGTATCCATTGCATTATTCTCATATAAACTACGTGTGAGTTGTGGTAAGGATCCACCAGAAGAAGTCATTTATGAAGACTAATGGAGAATGAACATGTACAATTATCCGAAGATTACGCTCCAAGGGTTTCATATTCAACACTTAGCTCATGTAAACAATTGATGTACAGCATGAAAAGATTGAAAACTTACAACATTAATAAAATAGATCAACTAAATTTAAGAACTTTTTTAATAATGTTTTGTTGCAGACCACACTTTTAATATTAAAAAAACGAACATGCAGCCTCCACAATAAAAAACTAAAGCGAATAGAAACCGTATATAGAAAACGTTGTTTTGAACTGTTTCAACGATTCAAGCTTTTTGCAAATAGACAGAAGCACGGAATAGATCTCATATTGATTCTGGATACTACGATAATGAACTATTCGATTACTATTGACATAGTCGAGAAATATTCTTTACGTAAATCTCTATAAAAAGGCATTATTGTAATTATTTATTGTATTTATTGTTATTTATTGTTTTACAAAATAAATAATGATATTAAAAAATGTTCAAAATCTCCAAAGATATTTGAAAGCAATGGTCATTTAAAAAGTTTTATAGTGCGAGTATTGTGTCGCGCTAAATAAGACGGAGGTTTAAATTTTTTCTCACAAGGACTTTGCTATTAAGGCAGAATTCTAAGCTGTCACATACGACATCGTTAGTGAATAGAATAAATGAAATATCGGGTGTTTCAAGGCTGATTTAAGTTCAGGAATTGATTTAATTTGTTTTTAAATAAATGATAATTTTTATCATCTTAATGTACTTTGGAATGTGTATGTTCAATAATAATAAAAATATGTTTTAACCTCTATTTAAATTAATGTAACTTTATTTTTACCGCCTATCGCCATGCCGTAGTGGATCTTCTTTCCCTTAAATATTATTGATGAGTAGATGTAAGAATACTCAATTATATTAATTAATCGTTTGATGTTCGCTTTAATATATTTTGTGGTATAATATAATTAGCGCTCCAGGATATATTAGACTATAATTTAGACCCAATTTCCGTGAGACATTGACCGTAAACTTATTCATATACTAACATGGAGATAAAATACATAATAACGGCAACATAATAATATTAGCTTTCTATATATGGCGTCGTGGTGGTTAGGCGTCAGTATAATCAGTGACTTTATGTCCGTGTAATATTCTCTGTGTTAACAGAGACATAAACGAAATGACATTTTTATCTTATCGATCTGTAGATTTAAGCTTACAAAGATTATTGTGCCAATTTTATTGAATATGTGCAATTGGGTCTATTTATGTATTTTTTTTTCAGAATATTTTCTATGTACAGAAAAAATATTGATATCTTTATATATATAATTCTTCTTTTGAGACTTCTCTCAAACGACTGGACTCAAACTTTGTGAGCGTATTGAGTAGGTCTGGGAATCGGCCAACATCTATTTGTCATCCCCCTAAATATTAAGGGTAGTCCACCCCTAAAATTTATTTTTTATTTTTTAGACAACATTTTTAGTTTCTATTTTTTTTATGCTTCAACATACAAAAATACATACAATCCTAAATTTTCACCTTTCTTCGATCAACCCTTATTTTTTATTTATTAATTGAAAATCAAAATCACATGTATGGCAAAACAACGTTTGCCGGATCAGCTAGTATGTATATATAACACTAGAAGACTGTGACATCGACACTATCAACCGCATGCGAGCAAAACGTCCTGTGAATAACCGACCTCGGACTAATTTTATATTAATAATTTCTTCGGAGAGTTCACCGAATCAATGTTCGTGTATTTATAAAAAACGTGAACTATATCGAAAACTCAGACAATAAAGATTCTGTTTTATCCAATCCAGTTAGTATTTAATTAAGTAGTAAGATGGGTCCAGTATACTAATTTGTTATTTACTGTTAAGGTTTTCTCTATTTAACTTGAGAATTATAATATGTTATTATTTGTACAGAGTCTGAATGAAGTGTATTTATAATAATCTATAATGTAGATTTAACAAGGTACTACAGGTGGCATTACGTAATAAAGCGATCTCTTCCAGGCAACCGTCAAAGGAAAAACAAAGATAAGAGTTTAGCAGAAGGCAAGAAGTGCGACTACAAAAATAATAATAATAGTGTTTATGTAAATAACACAATTATTATAATTTATATGGACATACGTTTTCGATGCATTTCAGGAACCGTGGTAACGACCAGACTGAAAAGCATTCAATGTTATACTCGCGTTATTAAAATGCAACATTAACAAGCTTTTTGTCCGAGTGAAGCATAAATGAAAAATGTTGTGAAAACGGGGACACCGGTTAATTTTAGTTACGATATATAATTTCCTAATTCTGATAATATCACAGGCATCGGCTAGTAGATAAAAACCAAAGTATTTTATAATAAATATCACCTTTTAATAGAAATATCGCATTAGAACGATACAACCTAAACCGAAGACCCACAAATTCGTATTCAGATGTGTATATTAATACATAAATGTATAATATATATTAATTCACAAATAGTAAGCAGCCTTCGAGTCTTCAACATAGTTTTAGATAACAGACGGTTATAACTATATTAAAAAATCATTCTATGAGTAATTATTGGAATGGTGCCAATTTCTCATACCATATGGCCGAAACAAATTTTACTTTTATTTAATTTATTCAGCCCTATTGGTGACGCATCATGACACCAGGAAAATTAATTAGTATTTATTGTATAAGGCTGGATTTATTTTTATTTTCAGTTCTCACTCATTCCAGAAAAGCCACGATCACGTAGCAATTTTCACGGCATTTGCGAAACTTTAAGTTTCAGTTTAGTTAAAGGTTATATAGATAATGAATTTTTCCAATTCAGCCGCATTAAAATCGACATTCTACATTAAAGCCGAATCACCTATTTTCGGAACGCAATCAACTCAATTTACTTTCAATTGGTTTTTCAACGAATTCATATAGGCAGCTCTATTTTTGCAATACCTGTAGTATTCATTTGGTTATATACAGCACAAAAAATATTTCTAAAATGATTACGAATCTTATTTTAAATGTATGGTAGACAAAATATTCTTATATCACTATGTTTCCTCATCCAAGTAACCATTGGGTTACCATTTCACACAGTTAGGCCCAGTTTTAAAATTTGTTCAGAGAAGTATTTTTTTTTCTAGCACACTTATATTCAAACAAACCAATTCAAACCAAATTCCAATCGTTCATTTTAAGAAGACCCAAACCTATGTGACTTTACATCCTAAACGGCATATATACCTTCAAATAACATTAATTTAACACATCTAAAATGTAGTGCCAACATCCATTTTGTAAGATACTATTTCTTAAGAGTGCAGATACATGTCAACCCTTTTTGAACGCGGGTCATTTTAAACTGGTGGCTAACAGAAACATCCTAGTTGGGAAGACGCGACCAGACGGCGCCACATTTTACGATTCACTATTGCCAAAATATAGATTCAATGCATTTGGCACTATTACTACAACGCAAAATTGCTCTTTGAAGTATAGTAAAAATCACATAACGCGAAACACTATTTGTCTGTTTCTGACATACATAGCTCTAATTTTAGTATCAAACCTTCCAAAGAATTCAAAAGTATACTGTGGGTAATTGTGAAATCATTTTATTTTTATTTACAGGGATACCTTACATATTTATTCCAACCACATGTTGTTAAATGTAGGTGTACAATATGTATTAGTGAGATATTTATTCAAAATGCTAGAAATGCCTCATGTTATATTTGTATGAAAATCTAAATAGAATTGCAACTCAGCGTACTCAATGGTATACATGCCAATCCATGCGTGATGTGGCGCCAGTTTTTCAATGCCTAAAACTTAAGTGTTTTCTATATACGTATTGATAAAAAAAATATAAAAATTATGCATTAAACAAAATATTTTTTTTTTTGCTAAGTCAACGTAGTACAGGGGATTTCGAAAATATGTGCTGAGCGAACTTACCTTGAAATATAGTACCTATGAGTAGGCTCGTAAATAGTATGAGGTGTATTAAACCATCCAAAAAAGATAGATTCGATGGAGGCCTTATTTTATTAATATTATACATGGATTCATTATATTAACTATATAAGGATTTTTTATTATTTTCTGCACGGCATTATGAAAAATACAATAATTAATATAACAAATAAATAAAAAGCCTATGTGAATAAAATACAATAAAATAAGTAGAGTATTTACATTTTTGAAGTTCTATATATCAATTGGTTTGTTTTTTTGGAATTTGTGTGTTGTATTAAAATCAATTTTTTTATGAAAAATAACTGGGTTGCGTGTTGCTTGGTATAATTAACAATTTCCAAGAAATATTATTTCTTAAGGGAATTTATTTTTAATTAAAAAAACGAATACAAAGTATTAATAATATACAATAATAATAGTGCTCATAGAAGGCGTTGTAAATCAATAATTACGACTTAGGGACCTTCAAGAAAAGAGCGTATAAGTATCTTAGAGGCCGGCAACGCACTGGTGAGGCCTCTTGCATCGCGAGTGTCCATGGGCGGCGGTATCACTTAACATCAGGTGAGCCTCCTGCTCGTTTGTTTTATAAAAAAAAAAACGAACTTTGACGTGACGTGATATCTTAGAACTTTAACGACAGATTCGCGTAATTAACATATATTCATGTTAAATCTAATTCATGAGCCCACTATATACAGAAACCAGTATTGCAACTGTTTTGTAAACTAAATTTTCTACAGACTTAATTTATTATTCCAATTTTAAATGAAATAAATTGATAAAATGTAAACCTATAAAGCAAAACATTATAAACGCAAATTATTGTATTTGTTTTGAGCTGTGTCAAAGTTTTCTTATTAATTGGGCTCTTTAAATCGACTATAATGGGTAATGTGTTATTCATAAAAGCACCGAAACATTGTAAGCTGCGAGACAAATAGATGAATATAAAAGCTTAATATTCTTTAGTATAGAGGTAGTGTTTGTCGCAAGTAAATAATATCAAAAAATAAGAATAAACAGTGATGGTTTTACTCAATTCGGTTGTTTAAAAAATAAATATACATACCTTAGTTCTTCTCCATAAAGATATCGTGTCTTTTATAGGTAAAAAAGGTAGTAGGGCTTCTTCGATAAAGTCATCTAATTTTATGAACGACCTTAGTCACATTCGTTCAATTCATGAATGCCTATCGACGGTTTCATTAATTATTACTATCAATAGAGTTACGAATAAAAAGGAATGACCATCTGTAAAAAAATGCTATTAAAGTTCATATTATAAAATATGTACTAAGGAAATTGCTAGTGTCAATTCGACTTTGTATTTGGCGTTATCAGAATCCTGTAACTATTTGACCTCTTAACGACTGTTTTAAGAGTGAAATTCACACTGCTGCTCTTAAAAAGATGACAAATGAAGTTCGAAGCTGAAAATAAAAAAAGTAAGTTAAATATTTAAAAAATTAATACAAGAATCTTTGAATAAACATCGTAATCGTAGTCAACTGTTCCTCAATTTTGAATGTATAATTTATGCGTTTGGCATTACTAACTAATTATTTCTGGAAATTAGTTACTTATTTCTTTAAACCATAATAACCTCAAACTTATACGTTATAACAAATATAACTTATAAAGAAGTTTCGCCGCTCGTACAACTTTGACTAAAGGTGTAGTCGAATAAGTTGTGTGCTATACATTCTAGGAACGCTTAAGCACCGAGGCCATGCGCTTTTAATTGGCGTGCACCGACTTATGTTTCAGCTGATCCTGTTGTGGAAAAAGGCAATTTACTTGTTGCTGCTGTGTTTCCATTTTAAGTAGGACTGAAAATGGGTTAATATTTTATATTATTTATGAACTAAAAACCATAAGTACGAGCAGTAATATATTTGATAGTTCTACAAATTGTGGTTCATGAAATAAAACCATTAAATCTATGCCTCAAACACTAACTTTATATACATTGATTCGATCCTAAGCCGCCTTAAGTGAATTTCTTGATAGACATTCGTATCAAACAGTTTAGAGAGTTAAACCTACTCCACCTATGCCCACGTATATGATAATCTTTTATACTCAAACGAAGTGTTAATGTTAGGTTTATACATAAAATATTAAATTAATCACAGATTCTATAAACGAAATCACAGAATCTATAAGGTTTGGTTGTAAACCTAACCGAAATAAAGCAATATAATCTTCCAATTTTCGCTCATAAAGGGTATAAGAATGATTAGCGAATTTTTGGAAGGTGCGATAAGTCTTCGCTCAACAAAAGAATCAAACTTATTATTTGTATGTCCAACACAATTTAATTGCGTCGTTGTCGTGTTCAATAGAAAGTCACTGTGCGGTGCTTATAGAAATAATGTTTAAAATTGTTTAATCTTTAGGTCCAAAACATGAATAAATAAGTCTCGAGCGTTGTTGAATAAATAATTTACATAGAAATCGCTTGCTAGTTTTGTACGATGAAAAATATAATTTAACGAAATATTTCTTATAAAAAGAAAATCCTATTGACGCAAGGAGTAAGCGAGCAAGGAGACCTATTTAATATTCAATAAGAGAAAATGGGTACTACTATATATTTCCAGTTCTCATTAATATTACCTTCAAATATTTACGAAATTAAACAAACTACATTAAGCAAGCAAGGTCAACTTTGTTCTTGTTAGTTAAACGCCCTAATCGTATAATATTATGCCACATGGAATATAATGCTCTTATTCTGATCGTTATACCATAATTGGATGTAGATATTTAGTGGAATCACACTAAATATTAAAATAAATCAGTAAAAATATTATGTGCATTAATTTTGGTGAAGACATAAGAAAACCAAAAGAACCTATCTACCTCATCACATAAATACCATGTAACTCCAAATTGGGGTTTACGGCGGGCAGCTCCGTCTGTTATTTCTTGAGGCGGCCTTCATGCAGACTGAAAGAAGTCATCCATTCTTTAATCCCGGTTTTGTTACAAAATTTTCCTTAAACGTCCAGCTAGAAATTAATAAGTGAAGTTTATTAATGGACGATTTTATCGAGGAGCGATACATTCCTACCCATTTATGGTTAATATGTTCGATGTTGCTTATTTAATTTTATGAATATTTCATTTGTAAAATATATTGCAATTTATAATGTACTTATAAAAAAGTAAATTCTACACTATTTTACCATCTACGTTATAGATGTCCTAATTTCGTTATTATAGAGTAACTGACACAACAGATTTTGTTTTAACTATGAATGTTGAATTCATCCTTCATACGTGATGCAGTGACCAAGGATTACGATTATTTTGTGGTATATTGGAAGTGGTCTTATAATTATTATAGGTTAAAATAATATAATTATAGCACTTACCGGTTTCCGTGACTGGCTCGACTAAGAGTTATATTTCCGAACTTTAAACATTTCAATTTAAAAATCGTGTTAAGTGAACTTTCGATTCCGATACATATATATTTAAAGTAACTCAAACAAGAAAAAACATTTTCACCTGACTATGAAAATAACAAAGTTCGGAAACGTCACCCGCCTGGCGCCTCAACAAACAAGCCCAGTGCTAAATCGGTAACATAACTGCATACAAGGCCGTGCGGACTATTTGTCAAACGATTACTTTTAAGTTTTTAAGCTTTTCATTACAAATTGAGACGTTATGAAATAATAACAAAAAAGCCTAATTAAACTTCACTTCTGGACGCCAGATTTTTAGTATTTTATATGTAAGAAGAATTAATTTAGGCGGCGGGTTTTTGCTGAATGAAACTGCTTTGTTCTGAGTGAAGTATCAACAAATTTTTTTTGGGATCATCCGGATCCGAACTACGTAATTCCTATCCCTTTACTAGGATAGTTCTATAAAAAATAATGGGTAATTTTGTTTTGTTTACATTATATAATGAGAGCTACGATTATAAACTAAATATTCATATAAAGCGGGTATTATGTCCTAAATTTCTTGATTTAAGGATGATTTATAGTGAATTAATTAAAATCTTGTAAACTTTTTACGTTAATCGTTCCCTAGTCCTCGTCGACATAATAACAACGAGTTAAGCAATTACGTAAGTAAACAAACATTTATAAAATTACTGCACAAGGGTAGCCCGCCGAATCTAAGAAATATATTATATGTATCTTTGTTTTACATAACCCTCAAAAGACATATAGTATTATTAAAGCAACAATATATAACTTAATTTCGACAATACTTTTGTTATACAAATCACTCTAATTGTACCTTTAAAAAGTTCAAAAGAATAATTTCACGTATTCCATTTCATCATCCAATAGTTCAACGACCCTAAACTGACATCAACTAAACATCGCAACCTAAGAACTAAACATCCCAACATTTACGATGTTATTGATAATATTGTTGACGTTTCTCCCTCACTCTACCCTACAGGGTGGCTGACAGGGGAGAAACTTTACAAGCCCCAACTACAATATCCATAAAAATATTTTTACTCATTCCGTATACCAATCTTTGTTATTTCCATAGAAGCATGAAGAGCCCATATTGAGTCCATGTTGAGCATTACAACTCAAAGCGGGGGTTGCTTGTTGTATAAGCTAATAAATTGCTTTGATTTAATAGATCGCGATTGCACAGTGAGGGGTTCACCACTTTACACTCATTTTTCCCTGGGGACGCTATCGTATATAAATATAAGTTACCGACTAGATAATTACCAGTTATTTATTTTTATTTTCAGAAGTAGCACTTTAATGTAAATGTTTTCATTTTTACAAGAAAAAGATCCCAATAGTTGTTATGTTATTTTCTATATTATTGCATTTGACTTAATAATAATTAGTTTATTCTTCTTTCACTGATTACATAACTTTCCACTTCCACTGATAACATAGTAGCAAAATTATGCTTGTATTGGGAGGTCCCACCCAATCCAATCCAGCGAATGCAGAATGACACAATACTTTCTAGTAGACATAACATAACTTATTACTCCTTGTAATCGACTCAATATCGGGTTATTACAGTTTAACATATCTATTATACGATACCATCATTCTATTTCATTTATTAATTTATACGTGTTTTATCTTGTATTAGTATCAAGAATATAAAGGTAATCTTTATAATCAAGATATTATTTATTATTCATTATATAAATACTTTTATTTAATTGTACTGATTAAACCTGAATACGAAAATGTTCCTTTTTTACCCCTTTCTTTTACCGTCGTAGGTGCTGATGAGGGTTGTAGAATGTTTGAAATATAAATAAGATTAAAACCAATGCTACGTATAAACGCCACTCAATAAACCCTTAATATTTAACTTTAAATCATAAGAGGGATTCAATTAACTACAAAAAATATTCAGCAAATGAAATTACCCAAAGGCTTTTCGTGCGAGTGGGTTTTATGATAATTTAAAACAAGGAATTAAAAAGTCGCAATCGGAAAATTAATAAAATATTTAGTTTTTCAAATTATTTTCAAGGTATACTAATTAACAACAATAAATATTACGAAATTTACATTGTGATTTTTTTATTTTTCAGCAAATCTATTTCAGTTGTCTCGAGTAAATTTTTTGTAAACATAGCAATAATTGCATTTTCGAAATAAATAATTTTTTTCTAATTTTTGAAAGGTTCCATTATACTGATAAATTTATATTTTCTTTAGAAATCTTCTTTAGGAAAAATGCTTTTTCTAAAGATTATTTACGGAAAAGCACTCTCGTTGTTTTTATATTATTTAAAATCGCGGAATGAAATGTTCTGATATATCTCATATATTTTATTTGTAAGCAAAATATTTTAGTAAGTAATACACTTATGTTATATATATATATACAGTATTCTGATTGGGGAAAAACAAAATCTATACAAAGAAAATAAAAAGAATTTATTGTCTGTATTTCATTTAATGAAATACATAAATTCGGGTTGGCACAACTATGAAGTAGGCTTTAACAATCCAAATATAGAGAAAACATATTCAGTCGTAATTTTGAGGATTTTTGATTATTACATTTCATTCAACATTTATAAATTTATACTACCTGATCACAATACTCCAAACAAAAAGTCATTGTGTGATGTCAAATTAAGTCATCATACGTCAAATCCAATTTATCATCGATGATACTGGAGTGGGGTAGGTGAGGCACATATTGTCAATATAAATCGAAAACAAAATGCGTTAGATAAGCAATCCGCGACATATAAGAAGGTAATACAACCTATAGCAGACTATAGCACACTATAGCAGAGCATAGTTCCCTCTATGCCTGGCGGCTCGTAAAAACCTATTTCTGATGTTTCCAAAAAAATCGTTTTCTTTCGAATGCGATTCTTCTAATTTAAATAGAGTTACTTGTGTTATATAAAGATATTTGTTAAGTAGGTACATATCCGTTATTACATTATATAGACTTACATTTTTTGATCATTGCTTTAATTTTTATAAAATATTTCGATTGTAGTAGACGGGGCACACAGTCGTAATCGATACGACTTAATATATTTTTATTTCTAATCACTCTCACTTTATTATTTAACTAAGTCAGTCAAATATAGTGATTTTATTTTATTGGTTAACAGTTTCATGTCATAGTTTGTTGTTTGGATTTACTCCTTCTATTTTTTATATCGACCAAGAAAATTATTATTTCAATTAGAACTTGCGTGCACCTAATTTTCCAAAATAAAAATCAATAAAACATGTCCAATTTGTAGAAGTATTTCAATTAATCAAAGTATAGAATGAATAAATGTGGGGTTTCAATGATTATTTATTAAATAATCTCTGATACTTTTTTGTTGCCTTTCGTTGTTAATTGGAATTGGAATTAGTAACTTGAATATATTATAATTATTAATTTGGTTGTTACTGTCGTCGTAACAGATCATCTTTTATTGGGTCGAAATAAAAATCGTATCAAGAAGGCCGGGCTCCCTCACAATAACCTTTTCCTGGAAAATCGAAGCTTTATTTATAGAATTTTACCTTATATTATCATATTCAATAATATTATATTCTCACAATACCAACGAACTTGTATATGTACGTACTTATACCAATTATTATTATTAATGAACATTTAATGTATTCGCACCAGTATAATATTACAAAAAGTTTAAAGATTATAAAAATTTAATTTCGATGAATTAATAGCTTCTCATATATATCATTATTTTAATGTTTGATTGATACTCAAAAAATACTCTCAGCCAGCTCACATTTATATTCAAAGTATAGTCAAAATTAAGTTATATAAAATATTTATCTTTCTAATTTGTTTCCAAATTATCCACCACCACCACCCTCGTGTTGCTACTATACTTATAATAGGTTGGTTTATTTTATATATTCCACCCTTTATATACCATATTTATTATGAATGTCTTATTTGAACAGTCAAGTGTACGAGATTTAACATAATCAAAGGCTTCTCTCACTTTGTGCGGCTACACCAATAATTTTTTTTAAGTTGACGAGAACATTACGTATATATTAAGCCATATTAGTTAATATTCAACTAATCCATTTATTTATTTAATTTTTTTTTATTAATGCCTTAAGGTCGTTGTTAATCATGTGGTCCTCAACTCACTATATGTTACTTTACAATATACTGTTGTTTATGTAGTAGCCGCTTAAATTTCTATATTAATGACATGAGATCGCGATCATCCATGCCACCAGTCTCACCAAAAATATTATATATTCAATATTTTTTAAGGCCACATATGGAAGAATGGAAGAGATCAAACATGTAACACGTCTATTAAGTATATTGATAAAGAACAATGTAGTCTTTTAACAACATGATACAACAATTTTCTGGAATCGATAATGTTGCATTTCACCTGAATACCAAGAATATGATCATTCTTCTTTTTATCAACTTCCGCTCATATCATATCAGTTCTTTTTATTATTTTCCGAGACTAGATAAGCAATTTTAAAATTTTCAAATCGGGAAAGTTTGAAGTGTCGCGGGAAAAATGCCAAGCGACAGAACATAAAGGCACGTATGTTGCGTAAATGGTTGTTATTAATAGCTTGGAGCATTTTTGGGCTTAATAATCCTCAAAGGAACGTTTTCCTGCTAATGTTATTCATTAGTGACAAATGTATACTTGTATGATTCAGATTTGATTCTGATTTGATTGATGATTTCTTCTTACTTTATTGAACAAATAATAAAATAGACTTAATAAAGTTGTAGTCATGGGATAGTGTCGTATAGTCTCATACTTGACAGAAGGTAAGTATGTAAAACAAATCAACGGACGTGATAAAGCGGTCGCGTGACTCAGAAAACTTATTATTTGGAACAAATGTGCATTCTATGAAAATATTCTAGTGATTCAAATATAAAATTGAGATATAAAATTAGGTAACATGTAAAGAGTTGCTCCCAACATCATATTTACGATTGAGTGTATATGTGAGAAGTGCAATCAAACTTATTTGAAAAAAAAATTCACATTTGACTAATTTAAAATATAGATTCAAAGATTTGACAGTTTTCTCTTTCTATAGACATTTGAAACTTAATTGCAATATTACCATACTTCAGTTCTTTTGGTTAACGAAAAGACAAAATAAATAACGGGACCTATTAAATTTTACTTATACGTCACTTTTAAATATGCCTTAACTAGTTCTTTAAATTTAACTTCGTCTGTGAATGTATCTATAAAACAAATTGCAATCTTCAGACAACATCCAACAAGATTCCTATTGTCATCTCCGTTCGTTTCAAAAGTCTATTTGTCTTGTGAAGCGAATACATTTTTTAAATTAAATCTCACCATTGGCCTTGAGAGAGCCTAGACTACTCAATTCTCTGACGAGAGGACAACGTGCGCGATATCACTTCCGAGTACAAATATAGGACACGAATAATATTTTACAGTGGTCATGGACATTCAGGCTAATTTTTTAAATAAGAAGCTCATTTCACGTTTCTAACAAAATTTGTGATCAGATAGTATGTAGGCTAGAAGCTTTTGTGATTTATCTCACGATGAACGATATAATTATCAATAATATGTCTACTATTTGGTACTCTGTGCTACATGACACCATCCCTCGATTTTCGGATCCATCTGAAAAAATGTAAATACGTTAGTT